>CAJNDT010002557.1:484246-586746 GCA_905221615.1 Symbiodinium sp. CCMP2592
GGTTGAGTTTCCCGCCGGTTTCGTGGCGAGGGGGAGCAGCAGATTTTGCTGCCGCCATACGGCAATGCAGCGGCAATCCGAATGCCGTCTCCCATCCGAAGCAGTAGATTGGTTGCTTAGCCAAAGTTCGCCCCTTATCCCCGTGTAAAGCTACCGGTAGGATCCGTTTCCTCTCATCTTCAGTGAAGGTGCTAAAGATTTCGTGCTCCGGATGGTACAGACGGTAGCCTTGCCAAAACTGCATGCAAAGATTCTCTTGTTCGGGCCCGAGGTCAAAACCACCGTACAAAAGCTTCGGGTGAGTCTTCAGTAGGAACCCAAAGAAGTCCTTGATTTTGATGTAAGGAAGATTGACCGGCCCCCCATCAGCATCATCATGGTGCAACTCCGATATCGGAACACGTAGTCTCAAATGAAACCGCTGAAACAGCCTCTGAGAATCCCTTTCACCATTGGACTTACCAACCTTGCATGCTTGCCCTATGGAGCTGCAGCCTGAGGCGTTGCCCAGATCAGCAGTGAAAGCACGAGCTATGCGGCCAATGTCAGCAGCCGGAGCCTTGGATGGCTCGAAAGTAAAGTCATGGTTTAGGGGCATACGTAATATTTGAGGCACATAGCTGTACACACATAAAGAGTGTGCATGCTGCATTTGGCTGGGGTTTCCTGAACTGCTTAATTTAGCGTATGATTAATGGTACCTGCATATCAGAATTCGGGGCTGATCGGGCAAAAGACAATCTAGAACTAATATACATATACATACATACATATATATATATATACAAACAATGGAAAAGCCCCAAACCTGAGTAATGTTCGTCGCCCTGTGATGCCCCGCGATCAGTATACTATGAAGCAATCAGCGTGCAATCGAACTGGTCTTAATTGCAGGTCGTTTATGTATAGAGCTTTATTGGGGAGGCATAGATTGGATCAGGATCAATCCCCGAAAAAGCAATTGTGTGCACTCGAACCATCCACGAAAGGGCATGATGGGCTGGGCTTACAAGGGTACTACACAGTTGGGTTTATTATAGATATAGCGACTATATAAAGGCTGCCCGGGAAGGACATTGCGTGCAATCGAACCGTCCAGCGTATAGGGTTTTTAAGGTTATAAGGGTTAATTGAATTTGGTGTGTATATAATACATATGTATATAAGTTATTGGGTTTTGAAAGAATGAGATAATTGGATCGACTGTGTAGCAATTATGTAGGGATGCCGTTCTTAGGTGGGGTTTATTACAGGGTTTATACAACTATATATAGGGTTTATAAGCCCTTGGGGTTTATAAGGGTTCAGGGCTTAAAAGGGTTTAGCCTGGAGACCCCATCCACGACACTCTGTGCGAGTGCCTCAACGGCCTCCGTCTTCTGGGATTCGTCTCTGCCTGGCATTGCAACACAAACCGGCTTGATAAGGAAACGACATCATTCAATCAGAACGGTATATACTGCATGAACCCCTTTTTAAAAAACGTCGCAGCCGAAGGTCCGCGTGATCCAGCATCCTAGGTCATGCCAGGAGTTGTTTCGCACCCGAGTGCTCGAGCATCCTAGGTCATGCCAGGCGTTGTTTCGCACACGAGTGCTCGAGCATCCTAGGTCATGCCAAGAGCTCGAAGGACCCCCGAAAGCTGACCTTGTTTGCAGATGCCGCATGCAGTAAACATATGATCATGTATCCCCGGGCCGAGCTCTTAGCATCTACTTTGTCCTGGGCTTCTTTGTGGAGCCACCAGCCAGAACCGGCGTTCTCTTGCCCTTCGCCTTCGCCTTGGGTGCCGGTTTCTCCTCTGCCTCTGGCTTCTGCTCCTCCACCGGAAGCAGCGTCCTGCACAAAGGTCTCGATTGGGATGCTCGCATGTACATGTATGCATGTGTGCACGTGTGCCTGTGTGTATGGCATATATATATATACATATATATATATATATATATACATACATACATACATATATATATATATATATATATAAATGTATAGATACATGCCTAGGCACATTTCTGTGAGCGTGCATGCAAGATGTGTGTGTATATATATATATATATATATATATATGTGTGTGTATATATATGTATATATATATGTTGTATGTGTATATATATATATATATATATATATGTAAGTTTATATATGCATGCGTGTGTGCGTGTTTATGTTGCACTGACACGTAGCCGGCGTCCTGGCACGGTTGTCGAGCTCCCAGGAATCCACTAGCCTGGATGGATATGGTGTAAGGCACCGGAAGTTTTGTGTTTCAGGGATAGGGTGTTTAGGGTTAGCAGGGTTTGTATGGAGTTCATGGACAGCTCCGTTATAATTTGGGCCATATATAGGAAGGCATATAATCTTGAAGGCTTACAGTGTTCATGGTTCTCCTGCCGCGTAAAGCTGTTGATTATCTTGGGTGGCCAGCCGAGAAGCAGCTTCTTGATCTTGTTCACGGCAACCTTCATCTCGAGGGTGATCCTTGACATCGGGCTTATTTAGATTATAGGGTGCTTAGCTTGATCTTGTTGAGGGCAACCAGGGTTTATAAGGTTTGCAGGTTATCTTTGTCCTATCGGAAGCATGCAACCTTCAACCCCAGGTCGATCCGTATGTGGTTTAGGGTTTTTTACGGATAGGGTGGTTGACGGCAACTTTGGTTTGGGGTTTACATAGTTTATAAGGTGGTTATCTTGAAAGTTGTTGAGGGCAACCTGTAGGGCTTAAAGGTTTTATCAACTCCAGGTGGAACTGGCTTCGGGTTTTTATGGGGCTCAGGCGGCTCAGGATTGTCGAGGTATGAAAGGGTGGTTATATCGCCCACGAAATGCAAATCATACTTCATCCCAGACTCTCATCCCAGCCGTCAACGACACCACGGGTGTGCAACTCTTGGAACTCCTCACTGCATGCGTCCATGGCATCGTAGTTCGTGGAGAGGCGTTCGATCATCCTCAATCAGACAGCCCGAACACGGCAAAGGGTGTCCACTGCATGGAGTATATAATGTGCAAGTACATAGTGTGCAACCGAGCTGCCTCTCCATTGTCTTCAAAGTACCCCCCTTTGTTGTCGCTGCACCCGGGTCTTGCTGAAGCTGAGCCTGCTTCTTCTGTATGTGATCCTGCAGCAGGCTTTTTGTCCCATCCACAATCAGCAGCCGAAGGCTGACACAACTCATGATCTTGTTCAGGTGCTGCCCGCCGGCTTCCGTCTTCTCCGTGTTTGGGAAGGCCATCTTCTTCAGGATTTTGAAGGCTTCCTTTTCCATGGCCTGCTTGGTCTCGGGGTCCTCCATCTTTTTGGCGCGTTTGGCAGCATTGCCTCAGGTTTTAGAAGTGCATGCAAGATTCGAGTAAGGTTTAAGGTTAAAGTTTTTGAGGGTTTGGGCCTTATATAGGGTTTTACAAGGTTTATGACTGTACGGCTTGCAAGTTACCAGCGTCAAGGCTGGGGTCTGCAGCCCTTGTGAGCACAGACCCCGAGGGCATCTCGAGGTTGAGCTCATCCGTCGGTAGGTCGAACTCCTGCTCCTCCTTGAAAGTAGTTTTCGCAGATTGCCTCAGTGTGATGGTTGCTACATCAGCTATTTCAGCAGCTAGACAATGTACAGAATTTTGAAGCAACATTCGGGCTGCATGCAGAGCAAGATTCTTCTTGTGCCCCTTAACCTTCAGCTCCATGTAGAAAGTTTCAACTCCCTTTCTGAAGGTGTGCCACCTGCAAGCGTGCCATTGTACTTCTCGCACCATGCACATGTCGCTGTATAAGGGTCGCACCGTACGTACTTCGCGGGATCTTTCCGGGCTTTCGTCACGACATCCAAAATGTCTTCCCTCGGATGAGTCGTGGACGGATCAGCTATGTCATTGAAAGACTGAAGTAGTCATGCAAGCGAGAACACATGGAAGCCTCCTATCCAGATAAAGGTCAACTACTTCGACGAGACCATTAAAGCTCCAATCGCCTGGATTACATCGAGTCGGGGCTCCTTAAGGGGGTAAAGGGCAGCAAGGGTTTAGAATTGCGAAGCATATCTAAGCCCTATCCTTAACGAGTGTTTTGAGGCTTTTGTGTGAGTTCATTGTTTGGGTTGCAGCCTTCGGGGGCTGAGGTTTGAGGGTGTAAGGGCTTCGGGATTATATGCTGGGATTGTGGGGTTTATAGGGTTTCTTTTTTAGCTTTGGGGGTGTTCAAAGGTTTGGGGGTGGGGGGGGTTGTGACGGGTTTCAGGGTGTGTACGGTGTTGGGTTTCAGCTTAGATTTCGGGCTTGAACGATGTCTGAAGCTCGCCCAACCTGACGTAAGTAATACCTTAGAAGCTGCCCCCACCCTGTAATAGTGACCATATAAGGATTATATAGGATTATATTAGGGCCCTATTATATTCCTATTATACCACTATTACAGGGTGGGGGCAGCTTCTAAGTAATACCCCAGAACAAAACAAAAGCCATTACATGTCTATGTATTCACATATCGTCTATTCATATATACATGCGTATGCATGTATGTATGTGTACATTATATATATATATATATACATATATATATATATAGATATAGATATTATTCAGATCTTCGACCAAGCCCGAAAGCCGAAAGCCCCAGCATTGAAGCCAACGGTTCACTCTCTTTCGGATGTATGCGACTTCTAGGGCCTTATAAGTTAGAACAGGGTTGTATAAAGGGCCGATAATATGTTCCTTACAAAAATAATAAGGAACCCCCAAAAAGCTAGGTAATTATTTAGGCCCCTATATAGTACAAGCCTTCATCCCATGCAGGAATCTAAATAGCCAAGATTCTCGCACATGTTGTAGTCATTGGCCATCTCTTCCTCAGAGACAAACTCAAAAGGAATGTTGACCTCTTCCTCCTTCTCCTTCGTGCTGGAGACGGAGAAGCGCTTCATGAAGGCATCTGGGCAGTAGTCGCATGACTCAAAGAGTTTCAGCACCTTCGGACGGGTTCCCAGATCGTTCCACATGTTGCGGATGGACTCGCTCACCTTGAACGTGCCCGTTGGCGTCGGGGCCATGATGCGGCGCATTCTGCGATCAATGGCCGATGCCGTTGGCGCTTGCTCCTGCTTTGGCTGCGTAGCTGGCTGATGCCGCTGCTGACTTGCCTTAGCATGCTGTGGCGGCGGATGCATTGCATGCTGCTGCGGAACTCCCTCTTGCTGCTGCTGCTGCGGCGGATGCATTGTCTGCTGCTGCGGAACTCCCTGTAGTGGCTGCTGTGGCGGATGCATTGTATGCTGCTGCGGAGCTCCCTGTAGTGGTGGATGCGTTGCATGCTGCTGCGGAACTCCCTGTTGCTGCTGCGGTGGCAGATGCATTGCATGCTGCTTCGGAACTCCCTGTACTGGTGGATGCATTGCATGCTGCTGGGTATCTTGCTGCAATGGATGCTGCTGTGCCGGTAGATGCATTGCAACTGGCTGCTGATGCTGCTGTGCTGGCGGGTGCACTTCATGCTGCTTTGTGAAAACCTGCTGCTGCCTGTCACCGGCATGGAGCTGCACTGCGGAATGCTGCTGCTGGATCGTGGCCGTGGGCTGCACTGCTGGAACCTGTGGTGCATGCACTGCGGGAGGCTGCTGCTGCATCCTGGCATTGCAAGGCTGCACTGCTGGAACCTGTGGTGCATGAATGGCCGGCTGCAGCTGGATCGGGCCTTTGGGTATCGCTGCTGTGGCCTGCGGTGCATGCACTGCGGGATGCTGCTGCTGGTAAGTGGCTTTCGGCGGCACTGCTGGAACCTGTGGTGCATGCACTGCAGGATGCTGCTGTTGGATCGTGGCTTTGGGCGGCACTGCTAGAACCTGAGCTGCATGCATTGCGGGATGCTGCTGTTGGATCGTGGCTGCGGTCGGTGGCATTGCTGCTGCAGGTGGCTGCTGCTTGGCCTGTGTTGCACTGGTTGTCGCCTGGCCCTGTCCTGCCTGTTCTGCGACCGGCTGCTGCTGTTGCGTGGCATCGGGTGCAAGATGCATTGCTGATTGGGGCCCGGTCGTGAGCATCTGTGGTCCTGCCTGCGTTGCGGGATGTTGCTGTTGCATCGAGGGCTTGGCGGGCGGCATTGCTGCAAGTTGCTGCTGCTTGGCCTGAGCTGCACTGGCGGTCGCCTGTTTTGCTGCAAGCTCTGCTGCAAGCTCTGCTGCAAGCTCTGCTGCTTCCGCCTTTTTTCGCACCCTGTCGTAGATTAGCTTCTCGGCTTTCTCAAATTCACCCTGCTGCAACAATCGTTCTTCCTCGAGGTGCTGTTCTGCTTCGGTCTGCTTCGGTGACCCTGTTGCTAACAGTGTCCCTGCTGGGGCCTTGGCTGCCTGCACTGCGTCCGGCTGCTGTGTGGCATCGGGTGGCATCGTGAGCATCTGTGGTCCTGCGTGCGTTGCGGGATGCTGCTGCTGGATCGTGACTGCAGGTGGCGTTGCTGGAAGTGCATGCATGGCTGCACTGGGTGTCGGGTGCCCGGCTTGGGGTGGCTGCTGCTGCGGCGGCGGAGTCGGGGTCTGCGGTGTGGGCGGTGTGGGTTGCTCTGCTGCAAGCTCCGACTCTTGGGATGTAACCTGAATCGTTGCGAACATACGTTGGGAGGAGGGCTGCTCGTGGGATTCTGCTTCCTGTGATTCGGCCTGTGTGGCTGCCATCATCCCCGGCTCCCCGTTTTCAAGCGCCCTTTGTCCATCCTCCGAAGTAATTCCGAAGCTTAGCTGACGTTGCGTAGCCGGAAAGAGTTCTCGACAGGCAGCTTCCTGGGTACATGCAAAGCCGACCCCGTAGAAGGACTCTGCTTTCGAAGCCCTGCAAGTATTTTAAAATCACGAAAGCCTATATATATATATATATATATATGTATTATATTACACAGACCCTTATATATCCTATAGAAACCCTTGCACCAAATATTTGCCCCGAAAAAAACTCATTCGCCAGCCAGCGAAGGCACCACATCCAACTCCTCATCGGAAACGTAGAGGCAGCTGCCCTGCAGATCTTCCATGCACTCGTCGTAGAGCTCCTGGGCGGGAAATTTCTTTAGAAGGGTTCAGGGCTATCGGGTTCAAGCTTTAAAGGCCTGCAAGTTTTAGCTGTGTTGTCTTGAAGGCAAAGAGTATATAGAAGGCATAATAAATATATATATATATATTATTATTATTATAAGGCTTCTATATACTCTTTGCCTTCAAGACAACACAGCTGAAACTTATGGGTTTATTGTACTTCTGAGGCCTGCAAGTTCTAGCTGCGTTTGTCTAGAAGACACAGGATGTCTCCTAGAAAGGCTTTTTTATGGGTTTGGGGTTTTGACTTCTGCGGCCAGGAAGTGCTGTTGGTTGTCTAGAAGACACAGGATGTCTCTTAGAAAGGTTGTTTATGGATTTAAATTTGACTTATGAGGCCAGAAAGTGCTGTTATCTAGAAAGCACAGGCATTCTAGAAGGGTTTACAGGGTTCAGGGGTTTATATACTTCTGAGGCCTGGAAGTGCTAGCTCTGCAGTCCAGAAAGCACAGGATCTCCTGCATTCTAGAAAAGTTTATAGGGTTCCGGGGTTTATAGACTTATGAGGCCTGGAAGTGCTATAACATCTAGAAAGCACAGGATCTCCTACATTCTAGAGTTGCTTATAGGGTTCAGGGGGTTAAACTTATGAGGCCTGGAAGTTCTATAGCTGTGTTGTTTAGAAGGCACAGGATCTTTCTTGCATTCTAGAAGGGTTTTAGGTAGCAGTGCTGTCTAGAAGGGACACAGGATGCATGTCTCCTTCATCTCAGCTTGCATAGCGGCCTCCTCTTCGTCAAGCTCTTGCTTGACCGGCACATGGTGTGCCGACCTGTCGCCCGGCTCCATCCCTGCCTAAGGACGGCAGCCCCAACCCGCTTCGATCACTGCCGGCGATGCATGCGGGTGCATCCATTTATGTGCTCGTCACTCAGCTTAGATGGTGCACACTCATAGATTTCCGTCGGACCACACAAAAATCAAGAGTGAATGCTGAATAGCTCCAGTGCGAGCCATGTACAATCATAACCCATGCCCAGCCGAAATTATGTAGAAATGCGATTCCGCTGATTTCCGCTCTTTCGCCGCGAGATTCCGCTCTTTCCCCGCCGGATTCCGCTCTCTCGTTTTCCGGCCAGTTTCGTATATTTCGACCTAGCACTCCCTACGTATTTGGATTAACAACAACCCGTGCCCAACCATGACTACAACAAGCTCCCTTCCTCTACATGTACCACAAATTCCAAAGGATCCTATCTAAGGAAGATTCAATACATATTCTATTAGACTCATGATTCTTGAGTAAATCATATATTGGCTAAACAGAGGTTACGTACTGTTTGCAAACCTGACGATATGTAGAATAAGGGCATCTAGCTAGGCCGGAACCCGTCGAGGCTCGAAGTCCCTGCTGTAGATCAAGACACCATGCAAGGCGAGGTCTAGAGGCTCTCTACAAAATAAACCCGACAGCCGAAGCCCTTTTGGGAAGCTTGCAAACCCTAAAAACCCAATAACCCCTAGCGAAACCTATAATATCTATATGATTTAGAAGCTGCCCCCACCCTGTAATAGTGACCATATAAGGATTATATAGGATTATACTAATAGGGCCCTATATTATATTCCTATTATACCACTATTATACAGGGTGGGGGCAGCTTCTAATATATGATTATATTATATAAACCCTATAGGATGTGTGTATGGCTTCCCAAATTATACGGGGGTCTGGGGTTTTATAGGGCTTTTAGTTTGAAGTGATGTAAGGCAAGATATCTATTGGGGTTTATAATAATATATGGGAGATATCTATCTACTATAAATACACAGATAGCCTCTATATCCCTCGATCACATCCGACGTGGTCTTGGCGGCATTGGCAACAGCCGAGGCCGCTTTCTAAAACAAATGAGTACATACGTAGCTAATATATGAGAAATATAGACGTAGCTACATGGCTTGCTACTTGGAGGATCATGGGACTTATACATATGGTAAGTATATATGGTATAATACCTTAATTGGGGTTACCTTGATAATATTTATAACCCACATACAGTTACTATATAAGTCCCATGATCCTTTAAGTAGGCTTTCTCACTACGGGGTCGCTTGGGCTTCGGGAGCAGGTCCAGGTATAAATGCATAAGGGGTTTTTAAGGCCTGAAGAACCATTAGGGTGCAGGCATGCCCCAAGTCTTTCTAGCTGGATTATGGATCTAAGGAGCTGAGTGGTCTTATCAAAAACTGATGCTGCCTGTGGTGGCTCCTGTGCAGCAACTCGACTCATCGATCTGCCACGGCGGCAGCACTCGGGAGCTGTCTTCGGAAACGACTGGGTGTTTTGGGCTTTCAAGGAGCTCGGTGTTATAGGTCAAGCGGTATATATATGCTTGAGATCGTTTGGGTTGAGGTTGGGTCAGGTTATATTAGAAGTATATATACGGTATATATGCTTGCTACTTGAAGGATCATGCGACTTGTAGTCAGTGTATGGTTATAAGTACATTATTTGGGGTTACCTTATATACCCCGTATATATACATACATATATATATATATATAATAAGTCCCATGATCCTTCAAGTAGGCTTTCTCACTACGGGTCGCTTGGGCTTCGGGAGCAGGTCCAGGTATAAATGCATAAGGGGTTTTTAGGGCCTGAAGAGCCATTAGGGTGCAGGCATGCCCCAAGTCTTTCTAGCTGGACTATGGATCTAAGGAGCTGAGTGGTCTTATCAAAAACTGATGCTGGTTCCTGTGCATCAACTCGACTCATCGATCTGGCACAGCGGCAGCACTCTGGAGCTGTCTCCGGAAACGACCGGGTGTTTTGGGCTTTAGAAGGAGCTCGGTGCTATATATAGGTCAGGCGGGGTTATCAGCTTGGGATAGTTTGGGTTGAGGTGTCAGGTTATCTTATAAGGTTTATACGATACATAGGCTTGCTACTTGAAGGGTCATGGGACTTATAAATAGTATATTGGTTATATAACTACCTTATATATGTTAAAGTAATTATAAGTATGTACCTGAATAATATACCCGTTACGATAAATAAGTCCCATGATCCTTTAAGTAGGCTTTCTCACTACGGGGTCGCTTGGGCTTCGGGAGCAGGTCCAGGTGTAAATGTATAGGCTTTACAAAAGGCGGGGCTGGGTGCCATAAGATCATGATAAAAGGTCGCATTGGGATAGGCTTGTGAGGCTTCCTGGCCATACTGGTTTGTTCGGGATCAGGCCGGGCTGGTCTCTAAGAGTGCCTTCTCCAGTGTTTGCCAAGGGCTGGGCCAAATTATGGATTGAGGTGGTCAATATATGGGATATATAGGCTTGCAGGGCTTTCTCACTACGGGTTGGTTTCAAGTCGGGCTGGGTCATGAAGAGTGCCTTCTCCGTACTTTATCAAGGGCTGGCCTATATATAGTGCATGGGTTGAGATTAAAGGTCATCTGCAGGATAATCTTGAAAGGCTTCCTCACTACGGGTATACGGTTTGGGATCAGGTCGGGCTGCGGTCTCGAAGAGTGCTGTCTCTGATACACGACCCAAGGTCACCAGCGGCTGCATCGATGGCATCCAGACGACGGGTCCTGGCTGCAAGCTTGGGAAGCAGAGCCTCAAAATTAATTTCTGTCTCCTTATGTACGACAATATGCATATACAGGGTTGTATATAGGGTTATATATAATGCACATACAATTAATGGGTTCAGGGTGCTTGGTCTGGCCTTTCAAGGTTTGACACATGCACGTGCGAAGCCCTGATGTAGAAGCGATCGTGCTCCATATGTGTGATCCCCCGTCAATGAAGACTGTACAAACCCAAGAGCTTAAAGCGATGTGCAGCATGCATGCAGACCCAATGGAAGCCCATGCAACTTTCAGCGTAGCCACATACCCCCATTATAATATGTTGAAATCCTATATAATTATACAAACCCTATATAACTATAAACCCTGCGAGTACAACCAAAAGATCGATAGCCCATATACAGACCCCGCACAGAAAATCCGAAGCCCACTTCTTTTGAGAGCCTCTGGAGTTGGCCCAATGATCCATGGGCTCGACAACATAGACCTCGGCAGCAGTGGCTTAGGGTGTTTCGGCGTTCAGGGGGGCTTTATACCATGCTGTGGAAGGGTCTGGGTGACAGGCCTGTTTATCATACCCGATCATGTGAGGTGAGAAATGAGGCTAAATGCTTTTAGGCATCCATTGTTCCATTTCTGGTTTTGGTCGGCATGACCCTGTAATCCTCGATCGTTATAACCTCAATCCAATATTATCCCCGGTATTATGCAGGGTTTATGGGTCTTATAAGATTTGAATATATATATATATATATATATATATATAGCTCTATATAAAGCTATATATATATATATATATATATATATATTCAAATCTTATAAGACCCATAAACCCTGCGAGCCTTCATATAAACTGCACAGCCCACATATAATAGCCAACACAGACCCCCGACAGAAATCCGAAGCCCATGTCTTTTGAGAGCCTCTGGCCTGTTGGCCCAATGATCCAAGGCATTCTGTGGCTCGACAACATAGACCTCGGCAGCAGCGGTGTATATGGTGTTTCGGCATTCTGCGTGGCTTGGCGGTTCTGGGTCAACTTCAATAAGATTATATGTTATGTGCGATCGAGGCAAAATACATGATATGGGGGTGAAAGGCGAGGCTGAATGCTTTTGGGTATCGGGCCGGCACGACCGATCAAGCTTTTAACTCTTTAAACCACACGGACCCTGAGTATCTTAAACTGCGTGCGGTGTGTATGGGTCCTCCGATTAAGTTGGCCCCGTGCCAAGAACAGGAGTGTGCGGAGCCATGCTGTCCCTGATGCAGCCCGAAGCCGGCCCCATGAAACCCCAGACACCCCACAAAGAGAGAGAGAAAGAGAGAGAACAGAGAGAGAACAGAGAGAGAGAGAGAGAGAGAGAGAGAGAGAGAGAGAGAGAGAGAGAGAGAGAGAGAGAGAGAGAGAGAGAGAGAGAGAGAGAGAGAGAGAGAGAGAGAGAGCGGAGCGAGAACAGAGAGAGAACAGAGCGAGAGCGAGACGAGTGCAGGAGTTCCTGAATCGGCCCTGTATACACAGACATATAATCTGATTCAATTCCCCATGAACCGGATTGAAACAGATCGAGGCACCAGCTGAAAGAGTCCCCCATGGCATCGTCACGTAGCAAAAACGGGGGCAGGACTGGCTTCACTGTATTTCCCGTAGAGCATTCTGAATGCATGCGGCGAGCTCTCCAAGAAAACGTCTGAGGAAGTCCCACAGCTGGCTCAAAGTTCGCGTTTTGAACTTCAACTCCGATTTGCACTGGTTAATGCCCTCCACACAAGAGTCGGTGCTCTTCCTTACATAATGAAGTTCGCGAGTCAAGGAAACAACCTCTTCGTTCAGCGTCACAACCTGCTTTCGCAAGCGGTAGAGCTCTTGGTTGACCTCCTCCAACCGATCGAAAAAAGCTGCTTCCAAGTCGGGCATACCGGCCATGTTGTTACTCGGGGATTTCGTGAGTTTAAAGGATCGATCGTGCATATGTCTTGATGTTGATCTTGAACAGCTATAAGGCTATCGGCGCTGCGGGAGCCGAGTGTGCGATCGGCGACTAGCTCAAAGATGACGGCAGGCAGCGATTGAGTTCCATGCTGCTATGGTACATGTAAGCATGATCGGTCTTCGGGGATTTAAGTACTAAGTATACCTGTGTATATATATATATATATCAGGGAATTCAGGGGACTAGAAGAAACGATGGAAACCCTGAATTGTTTAATTATGGGTCCCATGCCCACACGACCTTGCATATGCCATACCAAACTCCTGCATACAATTAAATACTGACAAGATCGGAGATGTTGGATATAATATGATTATGTACAACTGAACCCCCGAGTATAAAGCGAGCCAGGCTGGCGATCACCGAGTGAGATGCCCATCTTCATGAGGGAAGCGACACTTTGCCCCCGTCGCATCTCGCCTGCAAGTGACCAATAATGATAAACAACACAAAAAACAGTGACAGTGTCAAGCGTCAAGCGATGCAACATGTTTGGAAAGCAGGCACAGCCGAACACTGAGTTTTGTCGCACCACGGTAACCGCGGCCACCCCCTGCTCGTATACTTGCTGGCATCGGAGCCTTGACGATGCACGAGGTTCTGTCCCCATGCATGCTGCTAGCTCGAGCTCCCACACATCCAATTTAGAGCTTCATACCATGCCACACAGAGGCGGTGAGACTTCCATACAAAGTACTTGATAGCAGGCTAGTTGCATGGCAGTGCTAAGAAGGGTGCATTCTATTGTGAGGGAAACAAGTATATAGCTTGAACACACATGGCTTATCACAGCAGCCACAGCATCTGGTTGACTACGGCATGAAGCTGGCCCCTGAAACGTGTCTCACTTTGAGACGGACTTCACGAAGTCCTTCGCCCGGTCACGGGCAATCTTGAGGTAGTCCTCGATCGTGGCAGGCAAGAGGGGCTTGATCTTGTCGTACCAGGCATACTCATGTTTCGAAGGAAATCGCAAGGAAGGCTTAACGTGGCTGTCGAAGATGTCACGGATCGCTTGCCATTGCATCGATTGGTCTGGAGGATTAGGGCGATGACGGCGAGCGAACACCTTCTCCTTGAACGGCTCCTCTTCCTCGGCAACCGGCTTCGCGGCTGCTTTGGCTTTCGCCTTGGGTCTCCCTGCTCTCTTGGGCTCTGCCTTCGCTTTGCAGGGCGTAGCTTCGCCTGGCGAATCTGCGCCCTCGGGGTGTGAATCATCAGGCTGCTCCTCCGGCTCATCCTCGGCTTTGCCGTTCGCCTTTGGTTTTGCAGCTTTCTTGCCTGCTGCCTTCGCTTTGGCCTTTGCTTTCGGGGGGGCAGAAGAGCCTGGCTTCTGCCCACCGCGTCCACGGCCTTTCCCACGTCCTTTCCCACGTCCCTTGGCCTTTCCATCGCCCCCGGCTTTCGAGATCTTGCGTTTGGCAGCCGGTCGCTTCTTCACCACAGGCTCATCATCATCTTCCTCGCTTTCCTGGCACTCCTCATCATCTTTCATCTCATCATCATCAGCTGCAGCTTTGCCGGCCTTGCGTTTGCCCTTGAACTGATCCGTTCTGCTGACCTCTTCCTGCCCAGATATGAGGACATGTTTGTATGCATACAGCCACAGGCAGGACATCTTAAGAAGCAGGACATGCTAAGCAAGTTGCAGGGATCGCACACACAACTGCAAGTCCCGAAAGTGCCTTGAAATCCAGAACACTGAATTGCTTGTCGGAAGCCGAGGTGGTGGACTCCTTGGCAACGGCTTCCTGAGGCGAGACCTGCACGATGGACTCCGTTGCAACGGCTGCCTGAGGCGAGACAAGGTCCAATATCGAACATGTTTTATGTAGAACTAACAACAGAAATACATGCACAGAGATCGGACTGATGCATCCAGAGTGCTTGCGGCTTGCATTCGCTGGCAGCAACATCAAGGGTCGGGGAAACTTCACCAGCAGGCTTGCTTTCAGGCTCACGAGGAGTGGACAGGGAAACTTCACCAGCAGGCTTGCTTTCAGGCTCACGAGGAAGGGGGAGGCAAACTTCACCAGCATGCTTGCTTTCAGGCTCACGAGGAGGCGACAGGCAAACTTCACCAGCAAGCAAAGGCTCACGAGGAGGGGCCAGGCGAACTTCACTAGCAGGATCAATGCTTTGAGGCTCAGGAGGAGGCTGCATGAAGATGTCGTGGGGCTGGGTGTCCAAAGCGCTCGGGTCGCCTGGGCTACTTAAAGCTTTTACAGGGCCATTGCATAAAAAGGGTTCCTATAGGAAGTCGTTATGCAAGGCTATTTGGTGCGTATGCCTCAGGGATTCCAGACGACAACACACGACAAGCTAATGCGACTAGGTCACACATGGCACTGGCTTTCAGGGCTCGCCTCTCGGCAAACTTTTGCCTGATCAGGATTGCAACCTATCTGCGTGCAGCCGGCTGCGGCTGCCTGGAATCTACCGAATCTTAGAGGCAACGGGGTATGGGAACACGACAAATATATTCAATCTAACTAATTTCAGAAAAGATTCTTAAGCTCGGCGAGGCGTGCCAATTTGGCTTGGGTTGATCTTCTGGGTGGATCTGATGTAGACTCTGACGACATCCCAGCTGAGTCCGTGAGATGCGACCTCCTCTCAATCATGGGTGGAGGTTTCCCATTGACACAAGGAGTCGCCACCATTCCCAGGTCATGGCCTCCGGAGACCTTAGCCCCAAGCATCGGCATCACGGCATGCTCCGGATTGTCTGGAGTAGGCCCCCCAAGCACAGGCATCTCAGCAGGCTCCTGATTGGTTCGAGTAGGCACACCATGGCCCCCCGGCATCTCACAAGTAGGCATTTGCTGCCCAAGCACCGGTATCTCAGGCTCTTGATGGTCCGGAGTAGGCACAACCCCCGGCATCTCAGCAGACTCCTGATTGTTTGGAGTAGGCACATCGTCCCCAAGCACAGGCATCTCGCAAGGCTCGGGAGTAGGCACCATGTCCCCAAGCACAGGGATCTCAGAAGGCTCGGGAGTAGGCACACCGTCCCCAAGCACAGGGATCTCATAAGGCTCGGCAGGAAGATTGCACTCATCATCAGAATATGGTTGGAACTCGAGCCCATCGGCTAGAACGTAGGGGTCCCCAACATCCAATGCAGGAGCCTCCTCCCCATCATCAGCAGCCATTGGAGCATCGCCGTCCTCCTCAGCGTCGTCCTCGCCGCCGCTTGGATCGCCTTCGCCATCGTTGTCATCATGATCAGCAGGATCATCGCCGCCCCACCGAGCAATCATGATACTCATGATGGGCTGCAGAGCTGGATCCTGCATGCAGTGCATAGCCCATGAACCCAATCACAACAACAACCCTTTAACGGAGATCTAAGCACACATTACGGAGTTCGCAGATACCTAGCTAGACTGATCTATCGAGCAATATATACAATAGAACCCGTGCACAGTCCCGGAAGTTCACAGCTCCAGTGCGGTATCTCCGAAGACAATAGCTCATCAACCTCTTCAAACCCCATTCGTCGACGTAAATCTTGACGGTGTCTGGCGAGGGTACGAGCAATCGGTGGACCTCCTTCACCTGGGGATGTTTTGGGCAAATATATGTAGAGGGATATAATTCCTAGTTGGGGTCTATATAAGCATTCACAGAATTCGGGGTATTTGTCTGCAGGGCCTCTTGTCTGAGCCAAGCAATAGGAGGAGATTTCGGGGTATCGGCAACGTCGACCCAGCTCTGCATTGTCGGGCGAACAACGAATCTGTTGAGCTTCAGGGTGACCTTCGTAGCGACCCCTGTGCTTGATGCACTTGGCCAATCCAGAAGCCTTCCCTGGGTCCTCATTCGATCCCTTGCAATCTCACACCCATCCCAAGCCTTGGCAAGCTTGTGCTTCTCCGGCCATGCCTCCCCCATTTGGCCACAAAATGTGGCTCGGCACAAACAGGCAACCTCAAGAATCGAGCCTGCATGTTGAACAATGTATCAGGAAGTGTATGCGGTCAGACAACCATGCATGTAGTTGCACACACCCACTATAGTCATATACAGCGGAAGCCACACAAGTTATGCAGCTGAAGTCAGACATGTAGATGCACTCTCAGCAGTCGTACAGCAGTGAATGCAAGTCAGCACACAGCTATAGGCCTTGCGGAGCTGAAAGCTCACAAAGAAAAGGATCCTGCAGACATAGACAATTGTCAAGCTAGATCGTACAAGTTTTCTGGGGCCGTTCTCCTGCCTTCTGTTTGCCGAGGCTGAATACCAGCTGGAACTGGAAGATGAGGATCAGGAGGAGCCGGCCTGTCGTGCGTGGATTCTTGGGTTAGTGCTTGCTCTAGGTGGCCCCGGCCTTTCAAAGAGTGCTGGAAAATCGTGGTGAACCACCAAAGTAAAATCACCTGCGAGGGCGACTGTTGAATATTCCGTATTTTGTTGAAGAAGTGTGCAGCTGCTAGAAGCGATTGCAATGCATGATCGATTTTCCCCAAAATTTAGCTAACCAGCTCGGCAGCGCATTGGTCCATGCTACTTGTGCATTGCAACAGCTCCGAGCCGTACCCAGCTGGCCGCACGACCATGGAAGTCATCTGCTGCCGTGAGGATCTCAAATCCCGCGGCTGCCTGGGATGTTGCGTGCGGGGAAGCAAAACCCAGAATGTCCGGGCTTGCAGGGTTTATGATATCTTCTAAGGTTTCGGGCTTGGGGTTCTTAATGCAGAGTGAAAACGACCTAAAGGAATTCGGGTTTGGGCTTCTAAGGGTACCTCGTGACTATATAGGATCCCCTTGCTGTTTTCGGATAGGTGCACATCTCCCCGAAGAGAAGCCGGAAGTGCAAGCAGATACCTTTATGACGAATGTTGTCAACGACGTTCTCCACAATCTGGTCCCCTGATGTCGGTGGGTCCTCCAAACCATTGAAGATATGTGTCTTGACAAATGAAAACCCTCGATCATGCATCGTCCTCCAAGCTGTACATGGCCCGGCAGCATGCCACCCAGAAGCGGTTGTCCATCTCCATCAGTCCTGCACACTCGAGAGGTCTATAATTTACAAGCCTGAATTTAACCCATTGTCTAAAATCAACACTTGTCCTTCGAGCTGGCAAAGCGAAATGCTTTGCACCGAAACATTCGCCAGCAAACCAACCACGGTCGAAAAAGGCATGGCAAGCGAAAGCAGGAAACCTAGCTATGCCCACCAGAACCAAAAGCAGCTAGGCAGATCGGGTCACATCAATGTGAATGCAGGCCCATGCACTCACCAACTTCACCGTGCAACCGCTTGCAATCAAAGCAACAGCGAGCAAGGAGAGCGTGCCTCCATGAGCAGATCGATGTCGCCATCATGACATGTCGAATCACACTGTTGTAGCTATATATCATATAGGTTTATAACCACGATCGATACCCATTCAATCTTGATCGATGCACACTCAGGCTGTATCTAGCTTATATGTTGAGCTCTATGCAACTCAACACCTCGATTCGTCCTGGCTGTTGGTGTGGGCTTTCAAGGAAACTTGTATCTGGGTTACAACTATTTCTACTTATTCTTGTGTGACGGGAAGCATGTAGGTCGCATTTGATTATTTCAAAACTCGGCTTTGCATCGATACAACTCTGTTGTTATATCAAGCCAAGACTTGGGAAAGGCCCAGGCGAAAACGCTCTCTGGAGAATGTGGCTTGTTATCAGAATCGCTCTTTCAATGAACCTGTCAGCACACACTTCCACATGTTTCAAACTCTGCTTTCCGCTCTCTCCCCGCTGCTTTCCGCTCTTTCGTTTGGGAAACGTTTTTATGCGTGGTAAATGTTTTTTTCCGGAAGAGCAAAAATAAAGCAGCAAAGGGTTTCACAGGTTGAGCCTTTAAAACACGGAGGCCACCACGTATCCTCAACATTACAGCCCCTGCACAAACATAGAGCGTCTACAACCTGTGGTGAAGTGATCCTGCGAACCGGCCGAACAAGCCAAACAAATCTGCATAATATTATCAAGCCCCTGGGACATCTTGCAAAACCATCGAGGACCTTAACAAACCCTGGCCCTAGGCCCTGAACCCTTGTAACATCCTACAGACCTGAAACACCCTAACCTTAAACCCTGGCCTAAGCCTAGAGCGCTTCAACTTCAGGAATTTCGCAAGACCCAGCCTCGATGCTGAGGTAAGGGATAGCGGCGAGCCTCGGCTCAGTCTGGGTTGGGGCCACAGGTTTATATATATATATATATATATATATATCTGTATATCGGGATCCGGCTCGCACACTGACGCAGGCACGGCTTCTGAGGTCCATTGCTACCGTATATAGGGTTTAGGAACAGGGTTTTTGTTGCTTAGGGTTTGGGGTTTAGGACTAAGGGCGGTTGTAACTTGGGGGGTCTTCAGCTGTCAAGTTAGAAGGACCAGCTCATTAAGTTCTCCGGCCGTGATCTCAGGACGCACCGGGTTGAAGAAATCTGTTGTAAAGCTTTCATCGTCGGGTCTTTGGATGCACGGGTAGGATTCACTTGCAGAGCCAGCATGGGCACTAAGCTTACTGGAGTGCCGAGAAAACATCCGGGCCCCAATATACAGTGCTAAGTAGAGGATCTCAGAGGAGTTTCAGCACTTTGAACTGCTTCCCCAAGAATGACCTCTAGCTCGGCGAACTCAAGTGACTCAAGTGTTCAATTGTGAGTGCTGTGATCTGCAAGCTCGACAGATGGATCGTGCAGGTATGTGGTCTGGTCTCCATGCTTTCCTTTTCGTACCTGCGGTCAGGCAGTGCACGGGCTTTAGTACTGACTGCCAGAGACAGTGGCACCTGCAAGCGTCTATCTGTTGTTCAGCAGTTGGCCCGGTGGCAACTCCCCCTTCGCGCCCCTCGAGGGCCTGCAGAAGTGACGGTCGATTTGCAGCGAAAGCCAACACCGACTCCACCACATCCGCAGGCACCGACTTCCCATGGCAATGGCCCCAGGAACGGAGAAGCTGAAAGAGCCCGAGGCCTGCAGAGCTTGCGGTCTTTCGGAGGGATGCCCACAAGGCTGTGCGAAGCGCCTCGGCTGCTGCGGCCTTGCGCTCCGGGAGCGATGCGAAGCTCTTGGCCAAGGGACTGTCACCTTTAAGTTCGCAGGAGGTAGAGCCACAGAGTCTGCACTCGTCGTCGAACTCCCACGTGAAGGGCATCGCTTCAAGGCTCGCTTGCAGCGTAAGCTCTGTCGCCTCGATGTCCATCGCCCCAAAGCTTCGGCCACACTGGTTTTGCCCAAAGAGGATCGCCAAGTCCAGCAAGTCCAGCAGTGACAACGTGAAAACGCTGCGCTCAATGCCACATAACTGGCAGTCAACGAAAACCGGCGCCTGAAACGAGCTCAATGCAAGACCCGCCCTCTTGGCCCGATGCATCCGCTCCGAGCTCAGCCTGACTTGGGTCCCGGAGCGCTCGAGGAGAAAACAGGCCATCTCGTTGTCTTCTTAGTTCATGCGTTGGCCCCGGCCCGAGCTGCAGTCGAAGGCCTTCGACTCGGTGCCAGAGCTCCCCATCTCCGGAAAGCACCACAGCTTCCGCAAGCGAAACGGAATCGTTCCAGAAACTGTGGGTCGAGCGCCAGGCCGGCGGCCAAAGCTGCAATCAGGATGTCTTCTCCAGGATCTCTACTCGAGGAACCCGACCGATTTGAACGCTCAACCTAACAAACTCCTGGAACCTCCAGCGCCTCAGTGGGAATTCGGTGCAGTGTTTGGCACAGGATCTGGCGAGCTCGGCATCCCCGATGAGGATGGCAACATCGAGCAAGTAGGCCATGGCTTCCTCCGTGGCGATTGCTTTGGAGGCCGCTTTAGAGCCAAAGGCCCTCAACAAAACGCGAACGACGGGCATTGTGGTAGCGCTTTCCGCTGCGCTCTTGGCATTTTGGAGGCTTGCATCCCAATCCTCCATCCAGAATCCTTCGGCCTCCGGAAAGCCACAAAGCCCCAGCTGCAGCTTTCGCAAGTAGACCAGCCGCTGCACCGCAACGAAAGCTCCAGTATTCTGCTTGATGTTCAGCAGGCGTAAACGCCGGAAGTTGAAAGCTGCAGGGACCCTTGAAAACGCAGCCTGGCACTCCGCACGAAATCATCGCTGCAGCGGTGCTCTGCTGGCCGAACTGGAGGCACAGGTCGAAGAGGTGCTTGGAATCGACTTCCTGGCTCAGAAGCTCGACCTCTCCGGCCAGGAGGGCCTTGGCCACCTGAAACTCGTCCACATCCAGGATCCGCCCATCCTGTCCGCGATGGACAAAGCTCTCCGTGGACATGGGCTGGCCGCAGTCAGACATATATGCAGGAGGCTCGTGGAACGTATTTCAAGCGATGGATGCAAACTTCAGCGGCCTGCTAGGCGCCTAAAGGAACCGACATCGTGTTCTGCACGTATTGCACGTGTCCGAGTTCGCATGCATCACGATGTTGGTGGGGATCGTCCAAAATCATGTACCTTTTAAATTGATTTGTCGAAGCCCTACCCTGAAGCTGGAAGCCCATGTCTGGCTGCTTTCTGTACGTCCTCTGCAGCATGCCTATGTTTGTATCGACCTGTCTACCTGCCTACATACACCTAGCTAGTGAGCTAGCCTGCTAGCTATCGACTTGATCAATCTGACCTATGTAATCTGTCTCACCTAGTCTCATCTAATATGTCAAGCCTATCTCATCTATGTAGTCCAATCTATCCAATCTACTTATCTAAACAGTCTAATCCATCTCATGGCATCAAGCCTTAAATCGAGGCACATGTCATCCTTAAGCCCTAACCTAAGCCCTCTATATGCCTTACAAATCTTAGACTGTGTACTATACGCCTACCTGTAACTCCAGAAACCCCATAAACCCTAAACCCCTAAACCTCCTAAGCCCTAAACCCCCCAAAACCCTAAAAGCCCTGAAACACCCTAACCCCTAAACTATACTGAACTTACAACCCTAGCAAAAATAAAAGGTTTAGCTGTTTCTCAGGGATTATAATGACCAAAAAATTAAAACAATATTTCTAAGTACCCCTAAGTAAACCTCAAATCGAGGCACATCTCCTTCTTGCACAGCTCGGGCCATGGTGCGACAGGAAGCCTCGCAGTGGCTTTGGGAGGTTTTTTTTAAACGGCCCTTTTTCGTCTTCGCAGAATCCGAGAATTTAGGGTTTAGGGTTTAGAGCTTAGGGCTTTAGGGTTTATAGGGCGAGTTTATGGGGTGGCTTTGGGAAGTTTAGGGTTTTCGACGCTCAGACTCGCACACAGCAGGAAATAGGCTCCACATAGTCCACAGTATCTCCACTACCATCGTCAGGGTTTGGGGTTTTAGGGTTTAGGCATGGTTTAGGGCGAGTTTTTTGGGGTGCAAAAGATGTGTGGGGCTTACAGGGCTTGTATGAAAGGTTTATAAGTATACAGGGTTTATAAGGCTCACTTTAGATTTGGGTCCTGCGTTTACGGCCTCTGGGGCCAGTAGTGCTTCTAGGGCGTACAGTGTAGGGCTTCCAGGGTTCAGGGCTTATAGGGTAAGGGTGTAGTCATAGGGCCTCTAGGGTTGATAAGGGCTCATTGGGCTTCAAAAAGGGGTCTGGGTTTATGAAGCCTAGGGTTTGGGGATGTCTGGAGTTTAGCGTTTAGGGGATTAGGATGTACCTGCAACCCTAAAGCCCGGAAGGTAGAAGTTTATCCAATGCTCTAATTCTAGGGCCGAGCTCTTAAGCTGGTATGTGCAGTAGGATGGCCAGGTCGGGCTTGATTGTCGGCTTGAGGATTTGTGCTTTCGAAACTCGAACTCAGACCAGCCACGCAATCACCGGAGTATTCAGGCTTCGGGTTTAAGCTTTTAGGGTGTTGGATACATCGACGGGTTCAGGGGGGAAGGCTTATTTGGTTTGTATTGAGTCGCATGGAGTCAGCTGTGCAACTCCATGCTCGGAGGGAGCTAGGGATGTACATGTAGGGCATGGTGTCAAGCTGTAGCACTCAGCTGCAGCTTCTGCGGGGGCTTCTAGTTTAGGACTACATCCTCCGATGAGGGTAGGGATGGTTTTGAGCAGAGCATGATTCGCAGAATGGATGACCTTAGAGCCTCTATCCTTTGCGCTAGCCCCCCTTTTCCCCATAGCAGGGGCACCCTGAATCAAGCAACATGCATCACACTCACCCTCAACCCTGCCTAAACCTTCACCCTAAGCCCCAACCACTCCAAACCCTGAGCCCAACAATGCCGAAGCCCCTGGCCCTATAGACCGTACACCCCAAAGGCCAAAACGTAGCCAGAATCTGCTGCCTCGTAAGTTGGTCCATGCCCTGCAAATGCTGCTGCCTCCGGCAGGCAGGCACTGCACAGTGTATGGCTGATCCGAAGCACAAACCCCCAAGCTGGTAAACCCTAAACCAAACTTTCGGTTTAAATGCAGAGGCCCACCTAAACCCCATCAGCCATATCTACCAAACTTCCTAAACGTTTTTTTGGGTGGGTTTAGGGTTTAGCACCCACAACACGAAACCGCAATCTCAGATCTGACAACCTGCTCCACGCAGTCAGTCTTGCGAGGCTTGGGGTGTCTCTTTGGCAGATTGGCTTGAAACCATGGAAAGACTATACAGGGGCTTTGAGGAGGTGGCATCGGGCTCTGGGGCCTATCATAGTATACTTCTATTCCGGAACCCTCTTTTTGCTACTAGGCCCTAAGCCCGAAAAATGTGGGTAATTATTCCAACCCCTCTATTGAGACATGACCTGGGAAGAAGGGAAGCTTCCAGGCCCCCCAGGCCCTATAGGGCTCATGAGGGCAGCCTCGGGAAGCACAGGAACAAGAAGCACCCTTCCTTCAGGCAAACATACTTTGCCCTGCAAACGAAGGTGTGTTCTCTTGACATACAGACCCCAAAACGTCATAAACGGCCTAACTTGCCCCAAACCTAAACCCTAAACCGCTGCCGCCTCGGGAAACTCGTCACTCAATGAAACAGGAAGGACATGTGCCGGGTATCTGGTGTCACTGGGGCATCTGAACTGGAAATCCCAACCCAAAACCCTCCCCGAAGGCCGATCTTAGACAAGGGCTCATATAATGTAGGAACGTGATTAAGAAACCTTGGGCCTTTATTAGGGTTCCTTATATGAATCCTACTATTCTGGGGTTATAGGCCCACGACCCCCAAAGGGTAGGTCGTCTAAGGTCTAGGGCTGAGGGGCTTGCAGAAGGAATTCACAACAGGAGCGTAAACCCTGCGCCTGCTAAAGTTGGCGCGCTCCTGGGGCAGGACAGGGCGTCTTGGCTCTGCATCGAGCGGTTAATGTGAAAGGTGATCCCAAACAGGGCGTAGGGTTTATACTTCGTACGGTTTGGTGTCATGTAGGGCTTTCTGTTTAGGGACTACGGTATGTACTTTGACACCAAACTAAACTCATTCAAATGTATCCAGAACAAGAAGCCCTGCCGAAGCTTCAACAACAGCAAACACCACCATTCACCAATATACCAGCCACCATAAGTCCCTAAAACCCTAAAGGACGAAACAACCTCCAAGCTCCAACGATCGAAACCAACAGCTCGAAACCCTATACTGCAAGTCCAAAGCCCCACTGCCTCAAACTTCCAACTCCAGAAATTCGCAGTGTACCAATCTGCAACCTTCAAGCTGTGTAAGGCTTGACGGCTCAAAGTTCAATCTCAGAGCCGGCAAAGACCTCGTGAAAGCCCAAACCATACCACTTGGAGCTTCATGACGTCCTGTCCAACAAGCCCTGAAACCTTTGAAGCCAAGGTTCTATAGACCCGAACAACCCGAACACATCGAAATCTCCAGGCCCCGAACCTGAGCGTGAAAACCCTCGTCATCTCGTAACTTTCCTGAAGCCCTAAACATTGTATACTTTCCCACGCGAGGCCCCCAAAAACTGTGAGGCCCTAATGCGTCCTGCAAGGAAGCATCCGCTTTCCAGTCGGCCATTGCCTCGAGGGCTTTGTTGCATCGGTTTGGACGGCTCTGAGCCGTTTGACGAGAAGGGTTGAAACAGTTGAGGGAAGAACCCAATGCCTCCAGGGACCTTATAGTTGTGTCGCTAGACCCCTCAAGGACCCAGTAAAGAGGTCCCTGGAAGCATAGGCTAAAATAACAGTTATATTCTGAACCCATACAAAGCCTAAACCCCAGTTGAACGACACCGCAATCACGGGCCTAGACCTTTACCTGATTGAAATACACCCCCGGACATACCTGTCCAAACCTCCGAAATTCCTTTAAGTAAACCCTGAAGGCTCCGAGCTCATTGCCCATAAGCCCTAGCGTGAGACGCCATGGGATCCCATGGCCTGCCGATCCTTGAAGCGCTTGTCCACCTCCCATGGGTCAACGGTTTCTGCCGGTTGGAGGTTTCAATTTTGAAGGAATCCAAGGGTAAAAGGAGGGACCCTTAATAAGGACCCCTAGGTATATGCCCTTAGTATAGCCATTATATACCCATTATCTAGCCCCATTAAATATAGGGTAGGGGTCCCCATTAAGGTTCCCTCCTTTTCCCCTTTGAGCGAAGGCTCTTTTTGAAGCTCCAGGGCTGATGGCACAGTTTAGGGTTTAGGGTCACCTCGAGGTGGAAATTGCCAATGCAGGCAAGAAGGAAGAAAGGGAGGAAGGATTTAGGAATGACCTGTGCAACAGCCAAGCTGCTTGTCTGTTGTGGGTTGAACTCAATATAATGTCTATATATATATATATACACACATGTACTATAACATGATGCTAGAGTCATAACTGTGCTTATGTCTAGTTTTCACACATCGACACTAGAAGAAACGATGCACTGGTGTCCACTGCCTGTGGGATGCACTGGTCGCCACTCTTTCCCAACCTGTGGAGAGTGGGTAGGCCAGGGCTTGCACGCTTAGGGGCGTGTCTGGTCTTTCGTGCTTGCCGTTGCAGAGTTGATGGGTTTCGCAGATGTCCAAACCAAAGGCCTTTGCTGCCTCTCTTAGACTGCACATATGGCACGGCTCTTCATCCGTAAGTATGTTCCCCTCTAAGGCTATATTCAATTCTTCGGTCATGGGGCAACCACTCGGATGATGTCTTGAGGACTGGTGGTTTCTGCTTCTTCTTGGATATTGATCTGCATGGTTGCGCATAGACCACACTCCTGGTTCGACTTCAGACACACCCTGCAAACCAACATCCACGGAAGGTTTGGGAACCTGGCGCTGGAAGCAAGCCCTACACCCTACCCAATCCCCATTCCCAAACCCTGGACTCGAAACCCTGACTCCAGAACCCGAAGTCCGGCGCCCAAACCCCTAAAACCCTGAGCTCTATCTGAGGCGCGGACCATCGCTGCCCGAGGTGGTACTTCGCCCCAGTGGTGACTTCCCAGAAGGTGATGGTGCCGTAGCCCTGAGCCGGGGGCATGCTTTCGAATCCCGGAAGATCTAAGCTCCTGCGCTAAATAGCACTGATCTTTTAAATACTGCTTTGACTATGCAGATCGGGTTGTATAGTTTGAAGGCGTAGGGCGTATAGGGTTCCTCGCCGTCGCAAGCAGTTCCCTTTGGAGCAATAACCCTCCAGCAGAAGCAAAGGCAGTGCACTGGACTTGAAACATGCCATCTTCTATTAACAGAATAGAACATAATGTAATACAAGAAGCAAACACATGCGTACATACATACATACATACATACATACATACATACATACATACATGCATGCATGCATACATGCATACATGCATACATGCATACATGCATACATGCATGCATACATGCATACATGCATGCATGCATGCATGCATACATGCATACATGCATACATCCATACATACAAAACACATGCATGCATGCATCATAAATACATACATACGTACATACATCCATACATTCATACATGCATGCATACGTATAATTACACACACACACACCACACACACACAGAGATATATACATATATATATATATATATATATATATATGTATATAGACTTCTACACACATTATATATATATATATATAACTATATACACGCTGCCAACCCGGGAACCTTCAAGCCCTACACGCTAAACCCAGAAAACCCAAATTCCCAAGCTCAAGGCGAAGTGTTGCGCCAGGACCCCTCAACTACCCTTTAAGATCTTGCAAACAACATCATCTGATGACTTTACAGGTGTTTCGAAAGCGATGGAAGATAAGTAGGGGAGGGGCGGAGGTTGGGGTAAGCTCGAAACCCTCAAAACAATTAATGATGGAAACTAAAACCACCCAAAGCTAAGCACTTGAGTCAGGACAGCGAAGGCTCAAGAGGCGCATTGGCAGCTTGAGAGAGGAATGAGTAAGGCCCCTGGACATTGAACCCTGAAACCCCCAAACCCTAGACCCAACCCACAAACCCTACCTGTAGTCGAAGAGACCTACCTTTTTAAGGAAATTTATGAAGAAAGCATAATAAGTAGCCCTAAAAGAAGTAGGTCTTTTCGGCTACAGGTATAGACAGAAGGCAGCGCCTCACGGGTCATAACCCAGGTGTGCTCATTGCCGCCTTCCACGCTGCCTGTGCTTCTGACTTGTTGGCGAAAAGCCTTAAACATATTAGAACGGGAGTTTGTTCAATACTGTAGTACAGCTACAAAATGGGGGAACAAAAGGAACAGCATGTGGCAAATATTCCGACCGCCTCTTTCCAGTTTCCCGGTTGAGGGGTGTTGAGCTTTGGGTGTGTAGACGTGCTTGAGCCCGTAGAGAACAAGTGGCAAGCAATAATGTTAAGGAACTCAGTCGCAGGCTTAGCAGATAAGGGACACAATACCGCATGTGTTTACACTATATACATATACACATATCATAAACCATAGTCTTTCTTTTGGGGTTAGCAGTCGGGGGCCTACTGCAGAACCCGCAATAGTAGGTTTGTGACCCTTAGTATACGTCATGAAACCCCATTTCCGTCAGAAAATCGGCCGCGCCTACGCACACCCAGGCATCTTTCTTTAGGCCCTGGAGCGCACAGCAAAGGAGCACCGCATGGTCCTGGTCGAAATCTGGCAGGCGTGGATTCGTAGATGTGGTCTTTGGGGTGACGGCTCAGGGTTCAAGTTCTTTGTTTCGAGGGTTGGGAGGTGGGATTCGTGAGCTTTGGGGATTTAGAAGGCACATTGGGGTTTTCGGGGTTGTAGGGGCTCATGGCTTATTCGGACCACTGTTCTACACGAGTTTAGGCGTGCTAGCCATCCTAAACCATGGAACTGTCGTAGCGTATAGGGAGCCGGGGCGAACCCTGACTCGTTGCTGCGGCTCCTGCTGCGCTGAAACAGGGGGGGCGGTTCAACATCAAAGCTTCCTTCAGACCTTTTCAGTTCTACCGCATTCTACCTGTCTGGTTCTAGTATGTTTAGTGCTTTACTCCTTGTAGTTAATTTGTCTGTTTCTGCTCAGTCGGACCGTAAACATAAGACCTATTTACCAAAAGAATAATTATAGCTTGGAGAGCATGGGAATGCACCATTCTGAGGTGCTGAATCCCTGACAAAATCCCTAAACACATCTCTCCTGCACGGAGCCGCGACGGAGGGCCAAGATCTTAGCTGCACTGGCTCTGTTTAAGTCTCACGAGGACTTGACACGTGCACGGCTGCTTCTGTAACCGTATCCAGCGGTGCTACACTTGACACTCGAACCTGATACATCCGAGATCCCGGCATCGCTGGGAGTCTGCCACAAGTTGATCTGACCGCAGGCCCTGCTTCTCACAAACACTTCGGTTGGAAACGCAATCGTCTGACCTACACACCTGCAGAGTTTGCCAGGTCTGAAAGTATGAGCTAATTCGCTTGAGTCTAAGGTTTGCAGACCCTGCACCTACGGCAGTGCATCAGCTCCAGCTAGACTTGATGGCGGTCAAGAACTGAATGCACGGCCTTAATCATTTGAATAGAGTCTTGAGGCCATTCTACTGTAATTACACTAAGGAACCCCGAAAATAGTGTTGGTAATTATAAATGTCGCATTTCAAACGACCGACCACCCACCCGCCTCTGCCGTGCAGGTGCATTATACTCAATGCACCTGGGGCGGCACTCTTTTCTGCAAACACGTGAGGCTTCCACAACTGCAAAAGATCCAGAACCAATTGTTTGAAACAGACCCAGTAGCGATCCCTCGACTTCTGAACAACGAAGGAAAATTTGAAAGCAAATAGCGACAGGCACATACCAAAAAGGTCTGAGCATCGGGCTTGATCCAGTGCATGATGGCGAGTGGCGAGCCCTTGGCAGTCAGACCATAGCTAAGGCTTGGTGCTTTTCATAGTGGGTCCGGGTAGGGGGTTTCTGCCATTCTGTTTGACTGTTAAGGATTTGGGATTCGAACTCTCGCAAGGCCGGGGTGCTGCTGCAAAGAGCCAAGGATAGTGCCCCGATGAAGCAAGACAACTTCTCACAGGAACCGAACCGTACAGAATGAGCCGTAGAGCACAGGCTGGGCACTGAGTGAGACGATATCATCGACTTGCGGAGCCGGTCTACGCCTTCGCCTCAAACCTTACACCACTTGGCAGCGTGTCTGGGCCTTCGATCGGTCGGAGTTGCAACCATGGTGACACGGTGCGGTACATGTCCTGTTTTCAAGCTCTCTCCCCACAACCCTAAAACCCAAGAGGAAACCCATGAAAACACCCTGCAAGCTACTAAACCCTCCACCCTAAACGTCCGAGCCCTGCACCAAGTCGGCGGGCAGCGCTAAGGGAGTGATCAGTCGAGGCAATGGCAGCACTTTGCCCTCCCTGAGCGATGGCTGAAGGGATGTTATTGCACTGAAGATATGGCAGGTGGATTTCAAAGTCTCCACGACGGACGTCGCGCTGTCGGCATTTTGAGC
This sequence comes from Symbiodinium sp. CCMP2592, assembly GCA_905221615.1. Taxonomy (NCBI): domain Eukaryota; class Dinophyceae; order Suessiales; family Symbiodiniaceae; genus Symbiodinium; species Symbiodinium sp. CCMP2592. Next base: position 513,695 of record CAJNDT010002557.1, read on the forward strand.
TTGGTTGAGGTCCTCATGGAGGTCGGTTCTAAGGTTCGTAGGAAAACCCGGATAGCCGAATCTGTTTTACTTCAGGTCTCCTAAGTTGAGCAACATGACGTACACGGTGCCTCTGCCACAATTCTGAAATGCCCCGAAACTTCCTCCGCAATGTAAGCTACAAATTTCGCCCATTTGGTCAAGTCTGCTGAGCCAGGCACGTGTTCGTGAAGCTTGAGGTCCACCGACGCTTAGGAGGCGAGTCTGGGAACCAAATTTGATAGGCCTCGTCAGACGGCTTCTGCGTCATCAACAAGCCTACGCACTCCAGTCATTGAATGCACTGTTCGGACTGCTTTTCCTACAAAGTTTTACTAGACAGAGAATAGGCAGATGAGCGAGGCTGTGAAGACGCAGAGGCTTCGTGAACTCGTTTCCCTGGCCTCGTGCAGCTCGGAAAAGACTTCTTTCCAGCCTAAGCCCGAAAAGTTGTTCACTCAAAAGCTTCTGACACCAGGACTCTGCAATCACATGCATAAGTATAGTTTGGAAGGCCTTCCAAAGCAAACAAACTGCCGAATCCGACATCCTGAACCGTACTTGAACTGCATTGTCCACAATCGTCGAACTGTGAATGAGAAGAGCTAGCATGAAAGCCTCACACCTCTACATCGTCCCTCAGCCGGACGGTACCCCCTTTTCGTTGCTACTGTTGAGTTACCCCTTTGTCGATGGTTCAGAATCGCTCCTACGCACGTGGGGCTCAATCTAGAATGTATGGGTACCTCGACTACTTCACTAGCTTGGCCCCTTTTGCGGTTTCATCGAGTTTGGTGTTTGGGGCTTGGTGCAGGCTCTTGCAGCTTCTAGCTCGCCTTGATGCTCGAGGCTTTGGTCTCCAGGCTTCGGGGTTCAAGACGTCAGATGCAAGCTGGGGGTTTCCGAAAATTAGGGGTACCTTATTTTGGGGCCCTTATAATAAGTATCCTACTATTTAGGGTTGCTCCCAGCTGTCTGCTGTGACACTCGGATAACATGTCCGGTGGAGGGTTTCAGGGCGTCCGGGTGGTCAGAACTCAAGGGATTGACTTGTACTTCCCGTGACCGAGCTCAAGACGCTTGTACGCCGGAGCCTTGGCCCAAAAACGCAAACCATGTCTGCTCAGGTGTGGCTGCACTATTGATTTAATCAGTACCGAGGTTGTAGCCAACTCGAGGTAGTGCACAGCTATCCTAAACAGATCAAGCTTGCACTTCCTTCTGTGATGCAGAACGGACCAAGATGGTCCAAGTTTTTTTGATACGGTAAACAATCAAGCTTTCGCTACCTGACATCAGTGGTTTGCAAACCTCAGAAAATGGGCGTCCATGGCGCTTCCGGCATCATCTTGAAGACTTGTCCGCACTCAACAGTTGTGACTTCTGGGCGAGGTGGTAGCCTTAATCTACTAGTTTGCATTCTCAGGGCATGAAATAACAAAAGCATGGGCAGCAGGCAAGACTCGGGTCCCGGCGAACAGCTGCTCACTCGCAATGTCCTCTTGGTCTTGGTCCGGAAAGCTATTGCTGAACTCCTTGGTGGCCACGGCCGTATGGTAAAAGAGCAAAGTCTCAACGAGCTTACAATGCTTACAATCACCCCCCCCCAGTTCACCCTGATCTCACTCTCGCGCTTACTCGCGGCTAGGATGCTGAAATATGTTGAAGACCAAACCCCAGAGGCAGATTGCGAAACCATGACTCGAACTCCTCAACAACCAGTTCCCCGGCTGCGGAATCACCCTCAGCATGTTCCTTCCAGTTTCGATCCGAAAGCTCAGCCCGAACCCACCTTGGGAAAAAGTCTCTGAACCTTGGCCCCGACGCCCTCATAAATCCTGAATGTCCCCGATCACCCTTGCACCCGCAAGACCCTGCTCTTATCGGGGAAAGCCGGGAGCAGAACCGGCTTAAAGTCAGGCAGGAAGTAGCAGTCGAAGCCTGCAAGTGGATTGGCGGGCTGTGGCTTTCTGGAAACAGTTTCCTAAACCCTTCAGGGGGGAGAGGGAGGCATGTATCTTCTGCCAGCATTCGGGGTGCACAAGCCAAGGCTCAACCGTACTGTAGGAGCTTCAACGGTTCGAGTTTGGAGTATATTATGCTACAAACAACAAGGGTGACGAGGTAGGGTAGTACCACTTGTTCAGACCCCTGCAGTACGGGGCTTTGAAGTGAAGGCTGCAGAACTCCAGGGCTCTTTTGACGAGGAAGAACAATACTCTCTTCAGTGCACCAAAAAAAACTTCCTGCAGAGATGGGTTATGGTTCCATTAAATTGGAAGCACCGTCTCGTTCCAGCGGTGCTCTTTCATAAAAAGGATCCTCTTCTGTTTGGTAGAAAAGCCCAAAACATGTATGATTTAAAGGGCACATGAACTACTCATGATCGTATCTTTCACTCATAATTAGGTGCCGTGAAGAACCTCTCGAAGATTCACAGGCCGAGCTGGCTTCCGGTTCCAGAAGACTAAAGTAAATAAGTAAAACACGCGCATCTGGTCTGGCTTGGGCTTATACCAAAACTTCGCTGCTCAAATTGGAGCAGGATGTGGAAATGTTGCGCGGAAATGTGGAAGAAGCTCTGTCTCTTGGCGAAGCGGGGTGCGGATAAGTGTGAGTGCTCACAGCAGCAAGGCAAGACTATTTAGGATTTAAGGTTTCCGTTCTTCAGACACTTGCCGCATCTATCGTCCACAAGTTCGAACTGCGCCTGCAGTATGAAGGGGCCCGACTCTGAACCATAATTACCGACCCAGGTTCGCCAATCAACAGAAACAACAGCAGCAATAACTGGTCCTTGCCATGGCTCAGTTTCAGGGCTGGCGGCATCGAGACGGCTACCAGAATTGATCCAATGATGGTGAAAACGGTATCGACGTGGCGATAGTCGTATCAAAACTAGCAATAAAGCATCACTGTGCCCTGAGCCCTGACATCTGTAGGGCATCGGCTGATAGTCGGCGTGGCCATCGTGGCGAGCGATGATCCCGTAATCTTCTCTCGGCGACCCTCGTACCTGTACGGTGAGTGCATACAGGGCTGCTATCTCCAGAGTCGTCAATCCTCATTACACCCTTATCCCAATGGTGGCCATTGAACAGACGGGGTAAACCTAACAGCCATAGTTCATAGTTCAGACTGCGGGTATTGTGGCACACAAACCCGGAGTTGAGTCAATTAGGCGAGCAGTGCCCCACCCTATCTTCCGGAAAATGCAGCTGCCAAGTCTGGTAGGGGCGTAGCTGAAAATCACTTGCCGGAGAAGGCTCAACTGAAGCGACCTGAACCGCCCAGTAAACATTCAATGACGCGATAACAGCCTCAGCAGTCTAGATATTATTGCTTGCACTGGACCTCCAATCCTGAACCTGATAAGGCATCGTCAAGCAGAAAACCCCCCACGACCACAAAACAAACATCAGCGGGCATCAGGGTGTTGTGGACTTTCGCAAGAGCTGGGTCGATGCCCACCGTCGCCTCAGTTTGTCAGAGGGGCATGCGCCTTTTGGATTTCATTGGCGAAGCCTTCCGCCGCCCAACCCTCCCACACAATCACAGGCAGTGCATGTTGTTTAGACTTAGGCTCCAAGTCGAAACACCAAGCAGCTCCTGCGCTACTCTGCTCCAAGCAGCGTCTCCGGTATCGTCCTTCTCGCGGTCGGCTTCGTCTGTGGTATTCTCAACCTGCCTGTAGCAGCATTCAAGGCTCCGACTTCCGGATTGCATCCCACGTGGGACCAAAGCTGAACAAAACATCAGGCCTTTGCTTTATGGCGCCGTCTGCGTGTTCATTACCGTATGTGGGTGCGAGCGATATATCCGGCCGACGTTCTGAAATTCTCTACCTTTGATGGATACAAAGATGTAACAGACTCGTAGGCAAGGCGGTCACAAACAGCAAGGAAACAGGAAGGTCGAAATACTGCGCCTTAGCATGCCTTAAACCCTCAAAGTTTGAAGCAAGCCGTGCACCCTATGTAAACCCACAGCCACAGCCGATGAGGGTCGTAGGGCATCTTCTTGGTGATGTCCGTAACACCAAAAGGCTGTAGCTCTGTGAAGAGGAAGATCGTGTGAAGGATAACAGGGACAAGAAATCTCCGGCTGAACTGCAACAGCCAGCTAACTTACAGGGTTCAGGATGTTGGTGTTCATGCTTCAGGGTTCGAGGGCCTTCCGGACCTGTCAGCCCTCTACTCAAGCCCAGGCGCTTCGTCTTCACCACATCTCGACAAAGAGCTCGCTCCACTTGCTGTCCAAACCGCGTCTGGCACAGGAGACGCAGATAGTCTTTTTGCACATTTTGAGCTTGTTGATTTGATGTTGCTATCGTAGGGTCAAGAAGCTGCCTAGCAGCCTCAAAGTATTACATGCTCTTCCGGCTATGCCTGCACCATTCAGGCGCTTCGCCAGGACAGTAAACACTTCTACCAAACACTTCTGAACGTAATTTCAGGGGCCGATCATCTCCGTATTTAGCTCGAACCTCTCCAAACACTAGGTTGAGGACTCCTGTAGTTCCGGGCTGACCCAAAGCCCTCTACGGCCTTCTGCAGGTCAAGCTTGAAAGCGCCCAAGAACTCCGTTGGCACCTGGGAGCTCGCCATCCGAAACAATCGGGATGGTTCAGGACTTAGGCTCCTACTTTCAGGGTAATATACAGGCCTTAGTATTTAGAATAGGGTTTCCATAAGGGTTACTACAATGGCTATTAGAAGGATTTACCCTGGTGGCCTTCAAGGCTGTAGGATTTAGGGATGTTTAGGGTTTAGGGCTCGAGGCTTCTGGTTTAGGGTGTTGCGCTCAGGGCTCAGGGCATGTAGAGCCTCCAAGACCGACATCCAGAGAAGGACGTGGGCAGCACTCTAGATTAAAATAGGCCCCATAACACGGCAAAGAGGACACTAAACGGGACCCTGATTTAGGGAACTATCCACATGAATCCAACATGCCAAACAGCTGATGCTTGCTACAACGGCTGGTGGAAACTAGTAGGGAGCCTCGGCTGAAGTGAAGTTCAACAGACTATATGGCAGCACACAACCTTGGGAGTGCAAGCCCGAACCCCGAAGCCCGGAATCTGATCCCTCTAAACCCTGTAAACTTCCTTGCCCGGGCCGGGCACGCCGTCCCAATGCCAGACCTCGATGTCAAGGAATCCCTTCGACTTCATCTCCTCACGAGCTCCAACACCATAGGGGAGGAACGTCACAGAGAGCTGCAGGTTGAGGCTGTGGAGGGTCGCTGCGTGTTTTGTACGCGGCATGCTGCTTCTGCATTCGGGGCTTCCCATGAGTTCTCCCGTCGTGGAATCTGGGGCTCATGCCCTGGCTTTAGGTTAGGACTACTATAGGGGCCTCAAGGCCTTACGACTTACAATGGGGTTTGGGGGCCCATTATAATTACTGTAGTTTAAATAAGAAACCCCCCCAAGATAGTTTAGGTAATTCTTGAGGCCCGCATATGACTGGTTCAGGTTCAAGATTTGGGGTTGCCGAGAGCTTCGCTTGTAGAGCTGAGCATGCCTCTCTTGTTGGTTGCTCCCTGGTGTCTATAAACTTTCTCTAAACCCGGAGCACAAGGACACAGGATTGTCACCATTGCAAGCTCTCCACTATTGGAACATTCAACTACAATCACCCGGACATTGCTCCAAGCTCGGGGTAGAGGGAGTCTAGAAATTACACGATTCATGAAGTAATGCCATAGCTTGAGGTCATGCTACATGCGCTGATAGTACCCTGTCAAGCTACCGTTTGTCCCTGCTTTGTAAGCGCGCTTTTCTCAGCCGGATAACACACACCACAAGGACGAAGTGCTGCATGTGGGAGTCTGTACAGGCCACAGCATTTGGGGGAGGGTCTCCCTTACACTGCCACAAGCTACCGTCTTGTAGGGTCGGGTGTGAATGACTAACATAATTCCTATAGGTTCTACGGACATGACAAAACTTTGAAACGCACAGTTGTGGCAGTTCCGGGTAGGGTACAGGGGATCGGAAGGGGAAGAAGGGAGGAAGCCGGATCCGAGCCGCTTCGCACATGGTGAAGAGCTGCCGCACTTTCGTCTCGTACGGCAGGCCGGCATTTAAATAGCATTCGAATTGATGCCGGGTTTTCATCTCTGCTGAAATATCCGGCAGCGTCGCTTCGGAGACACTTGCCGAACTATCAGCAAACGCATTCAATGTAAGAGCGGCCATTTCGATGGTTTGGATACTCGAGGAGTATACTGTCGGCTCCCTAAAAGGGGTCCTTGACTAAGGGGTTTACGGTTTTTGCTTATCGTTGCCTTTCGCAATTACGCTTCACTCACTTCGCAGCGATGCAGTAAATGCCTCGCCGTTCGGCGCACCTGTCGGATAGCGGACGTCCTGTCGGAGGCAGCAGAGAAGCTCATGCTGGTACCTGATCCGGATGTGCATCTTAAGTGTTTTGAGGACTTAGCCTTCTGTTGATTAAGCCTCAGAGATCAGGGTTACAATCCCTGCAGGGGCCCAGGTGTTGCCCCTGTAGGGTTTCGCGGCTTTCACGCTTGAGGGTCGGGGGTTGACGGTCTTCGCGGAAAACTAACCTTCACGGAAAATTAACCGGGTTTTAGGCGGTTGTCATGATGCTCAGGCCGGGCATTTTGCAAACCAGTGCCATGATGTGCCATGGGAGTACGAATTCAGACTCCTACTCATGAGATGAAACCACCCTGAAACCCCAAACTGAGGAAGAAGGACGAAAGCAAGTACCCACATAGCTGCGTCTTTCTTAGGCCGAGGGCAATCAAAGTTGCGCAAAAGTCGTGCAACGATACAGCGACTAGATAGAGGCATGCAAATGAAACCTACAACCATATATATATATATATATATATATATATATATACATACATATTCCATATTATTCATATATGAATCTCAATGCAAGAGCCGAGTTGCAGATTTTCAACAAAGTCAGAAGCATCTCTTCCTCCCCGAAGTCACTTTCCAGTTCTGCCTCGCCGCCACTTTCGGGAGTTTCATCCTCCTGAGGTCGTCTGAAGAGGGGGGTTTAGGGTTTAGGGTTAGGGTTTAGGGTTTAGTATCCTACTTGGAGGGTCGGGGGACGTAGTAAGTAGGTCATAAGTAGACTTATAAGTACCCGAAAAAGGACCCTAATTGGGGTTCTGGTACTTATAAGTCCCCAAGATAACCAGTTACTAAGTCCCCTGACCCTCCAAGTAAGCCATAAAGCCTGAACCTCAAACATCCCCAAACCCTAAGCCTGACATAGCCTTAGGGTTTGGGGATGTCTGAGGTTTGGGTTTTGTCGCCTAGGATTGTAGGGTTTTAGAAGCCCTGGTTCCCACAGCATCCTGATATATACATATATATATATATATATATATATATATGTTTGTGTGTGTGTATGGGGGGGGTATGTTGCGCTATTGTTATAGGAAGGGACCCTAAAGGCATAGTATGTAGCCCTAAACCCCATACAGCATCCCCTGGTTCCGTTCCATTCACTTCCCCGGGCCCTGGTGAGGAAGAAGTTGCATAGGTACTGAAGGCCTGCAGCCACGACGATATCCTGCCCACGATATGCAACGGTAGCCCAGTACTCCCTGGCCCCAGAATTCAGTAAATCTACATTCTCAAACCCTAGAACCCCGACAAGGCCTCCTCCTCCTCTTCATGCACGGAGGAAGCCCGGATCAGCTCCAAGCCGCGATCGCAGAGCTCCTGGCTGTATTCACGGCTTGAACCTCTGCCGGGTTCTTGTTAAGGGAAGAGGTTTAGGACACCGTAAATAGGGATCTATAGTAAGTAATTAATATGGTTTCTGTTAAATTCTTTGTTATGATATGGTAATCTGCATTGAATTCTTTAACAAGAACCCAGTTTGGGCATTACCGCTACCATGGCACCCCAAGATACTCTTCAACGGAGGCCCAGTGCCGGCAGAACGCGGTATTTAATCAAAATCTGGACGCTGGGCTTTGGGGAGTGTTTTGCTAGCGGTTCAGAGTCTGACTGAGGTTGGTTCGTAAAACTTGGCTGCAGGGCGCTGGTTTCTGGTATCAAGAAGGCCCCCCGCTCAATCCTAAGTCTCCGACCCAGAATGCCAGCTTGCCCAAGCATCGGTTCAACTTTATTTTTTGGGGGTTTCAACCGTACTAACACACAATCCTTGACTCCTCAAGCCTACAACCTAAACCTCCCCAACACCCCCTGAAACCCTAAGCCTTATAGACCCTATAAACCCTAAACCTAACCCTCCCAAAAACAGAAAGGGACGCTGCGGGGCCAGGACTAAGTAAGCTCTATAACCATCTTCTCCCGAATACCTCCCAAACCCCTCTAAGCAGGGCTAGTTCCTTTTGATTTGGTTTAACGAGTTTGATATTCAGTATTCTATATGGTTACCAAAACAGGAACAACTAGGGAGCCAGGTATTGGATTCTGGGCTCCTGGATCTGGCGCGCGGCACATGCAAGTTTCTGGTGATCCTGTGCTGAAGAGGGGGGAGGGGGGATGCAACAGGCCCGAAATTGCATATATATATATATATATATATATAAATATAGCTTATTTAGTTTATTCAATGATAATATCAGGGCTCTATACTAAGCAGTAAGGGAGATCGAAAAGTCATCTCTCATCGATACCTAACAAAGAATTCTGTAAGTGTTAGGGTTCCGGGTATAAGGCTTTGGGCATGCCACAGTTGATTATGGTTCAGAGTCTTAGGGCTTTTGGTTTGGCCAAGCTCAGGATAAGAGTCAAGTACACCAAGACGTATGCTTTCTGTACAGAGCGGCGAGGGATTCGGGGCTGGGCTAAGCTTTACATTATGGTAGGTTTATATAAACCCTGGTTAAAAAATGAAAATGATTAAAGGTTGGCCAACTCAGCTACTAAGACATGAATGATTGAAGATTTCAGGAACTAAGGCTTTCCCGGCTGTCCGTTTTGAGGCTTTGACAGCAAGGCGTTCTGAGAACACTCGCTTGCTGCAGATCAGCTGGTCGCGTCTTCCCCAGAAATCCAAAGAGCAGCAAACCCAAAACCCGAAGCCCTACTTTCGGCCTCACTTTTCCATAAGCCCCGTGGCTCAATCGCAGCCCCAGACACATCCAGGGAGTCAAAGGCATCCAAGGCCAGCCCCTGGATCACCGCGAAGGATCGGCCTGTCTTGTGTAAGGCGACAGTGCGGGCAGAGATGGCCGTCCTTGGATCGAGCTGAATAGTTTGAGTAGCTTAGGATCGAAAGATGATAATGATTATCTAGGGTTCGGGGTACAGGGTCTATGGGTTCAGGGCTTTCTGGATTTAGATGTGCGATGCAGGGTTTTTGGAATTTTGGGCTCTAGGGATTTAGAGCTTGAGGTTTCGAGGTGCGGGATTTCTGTCAGGGGGCTTGTGGAGCGCTGGATTTCGGTTTAAGACGGTGGAGTGGTAGGGCGTAGGGGCCATGGGAGGGCAGACGACGGCTTCTCTCCAGACCCAGGCATGGTGTATATGTATAAGGGGTCAAAGATACTTCGCGGAACATCTATTCAGGGTCTAGGGGTTTGTAGGGTTTAGCACTGTACTTGTTTTGGTACCAGGTGTCTGCTTAAAAGTATCAAGTCCAGACCAGACCAGGAAGTAAAAGGAGACTCCCCAAGATACAAAAGGACCAGGGGACCTGCAGGTACGTTACGTTTGCAGGGGTATAAGTCGCTCTAATCGGGTCTCTCACACTGTATGACTGACTATGACCTGCATACGAAGATGACTACCGGAAAGGGCCACAGTACAAGACAAACAAAGTCTTCGCAAGAAGAAGCCAGCCACGGATGAAGAAACACAGCAACAACATCAGCAAGTGGTGGTATTGCTCCTTTGTCGTCCGCAGCCTATGATACTACAGCCCCCAAGAAGGATGTGCTAACAAACCCTATAAGCCCTATATGACTACCATTCTCCTATACTCAATGAAATTCACTGCCAAGGGTCCGTGACATCTGTGGCCAAAGCTCTGGACAGAACGACTCCACAAGTTCCTGAATAGGATTCGGAGTCAGCAGCATCCGCTGCCATGTCTCACGCCTCGAAGTAGCCATCCTCTGTCTATCTTTCAGCGTGCCGAAGCTGTAATCTGATATCTGCTCGCTATGTCTGTCTGTATCTCTCTCTTTCTTGCTTTCGGCTCGCTGGAGACCGCAAACGGCTGCGGAAGCAAAACTGAAGGAGGACATGACATGCACGACTGACAGCAAGAATTCCAAGAGCCCTGAACCCGAATCTGAATGCCTCACATCTAGCAGCATTTGCATCTAGCAGCATTTGCAAACTGAACGGGCAACCCATCTGCGGACTATCTTTCCTTGTGCTCTTGCAAGCCTGCTAGATAGGGTTCATGCAAAGGTGCCTCGTGCGGGGTTTCGGGCTTCTGGGCCTAATCAGATCTTCTGCTCATGGCCCTAAACCCTAAACCCTTGTTAAGACTACAGAGCTCGTAGGTCCTCCGGAAAGATATTCTTCTTGTATGCTTTGTCTTTGTAGATGCACGGGTCGATGAAGCGGACCGGGATGTAGAACGTGTGATCTCGGAGCAAGAGCGTGGGCAACTCAAGCACACCCCGTGCATATCTTCTAGAGAACACAGTCTAAGCTTTGAAGACAGGCACCACAATCATGCAAGCTCCTGCGCTAAGGAAGTCGCCGTCTCCTTCACTACTGTCATGTACGTGCAGCCGGCAAGAACACCAATCATAAATCAATTGAACCCCAAACGCTTAATTAATCGTCGACTTCGGGTTCAAACTTTCACATCCAGCAGTGGGAAATGTTGTTAGTGCAGCTTTGTTCTCTCTCTCGAAAGAGAACCGGCTTCGGCTTGTGAAGAAAACCATATCCCAGACGAGGCTATCGAGCGGACCCACAGCTTTCAGGGCCACCCTGTGGACCGAAAAGTCGTGACACCCCAAACTCAACATGTTTGAAGCAGGGAACATCCGAAAAGCTAGAGGCTTCTAGTCGCCGAGACACCCTAAACCCCAAGCCCTCTAAACCCTGTTGCATCCGGGCTTGGGAAGTCGGCCCTCTAAACACTAAACCCTATAAAGCTCGAACCGCCGAGGAGCTCCAACAAGGGGCCAGGGAGGCCATCACCACAGGACTTTGCTCCACGGTGCCGTCGTACTTCACGCGAACGAACCTCACGGCGAGCCGGAAGGCCCCTCGACTGAGAAGTCCATGTATAAGTTACACAGGCGATGCGTCTCTCGTGCCCTTCCAAGGAAGATTTTCTTTAACCTGCTTTTCTGTAACCTGCTTTACCAGGTAATTATAGCTTATATGTAGTCAGGGTTCAGTGTCAGGGCCCTTGGTGCTAGGTTCATCTGCTCCGCGAGACTTCAACCAGGTCCAGACTTTGGGGCGGATTTGAGGCTACCAGCTCTCGGCTTTAAGTTGCTGTTCTGGGGCCCGCGTTTGGGGTGTATAAAGAGAGTTTTTTACGGCTCTTGGGGAAGGAGCATTAAGCCTCGAGCTTGTTAATGCTTCGCTGCTGTTAGTCATATAGTGGACGGCTCCTCTCAAGAACCCTAGTTAAAACCTTAGCAGTATGGGTCAGAGATTTGGGTCAGCCGCTAGTTGCAAGACACCTCCTCAAATCCTAAACATGAAGCCCTCGCTGGATCAGCTCAGGGCAGAGCGGGTTGGAGGAGCCGTAGTCTGGATCGGCAACCGGAAGGCCATCTGCCCCATTCACCTCGCAGCTAGCTCCGAGAATGTAGGGGTCAGACTCCAAGGCCTAATCACTTCAGGGTCTAGGGTGTTAGGATTTAGGGTTCCTTTTGCAAATCAAAGTGCCGCAGCCTCAGTGAGGCTTCGGCAAGCTGGCGTCCTATGCTTTAAACATGGCCCAACTTTCCGTCGCAATACGCGTTCCCGCAGCATGTCTTGGGCATTTGGGGCACGAGGTCGGGAGCAACATCTTTAGCGGCCAGGGCTCCGTGACGACCAGGTGTTGGACGCTTCCCTGGATGTAGTACATCGTCAGCCTCGGCGGAGCCGACGTCCGGAGCTTGGCTCTGAGGGTTCGAGGCCGGGAAGTCCTAGGAACCACTGCATGTAACCCTTATAAACCCGTCTAAAATTTCATAAAACGATGGGAGCAAGAATAAAACCGGGGGCTCGATCCGTGTCGAAGGCAAGGTCAGCAAAGCCCAGTTGCCAGAAGGAGGGGGAGGAATGCTGATTCCAGGGGGCTAGGGAACTTCGTAAGCAGGTTACAAGTAGGGTTATAATTGGGGGAACTCCATTTAAGGTACTCTTTACCCCGCGTATAACATAGTATAACCTACTGACTAAGTCCCCTGGGCCTCTAAGTAGCACCGATGACACGCCAATCCCACTGCAACCGTCGCAAAGCCTCCAGTCTCGCCTCTGGCTAGAACAGTCTCCTGAACATTCCTTGTGTCTGGCCCTCGGCTCTGCCTTATCCATATGGGAGTGTCCGAAACTTAGGGCTTTTTACGGCACTATATTGGGCGTCCCCCGTTTTCGGACACTCCCAGATGTGTCCAACTACTGGAAGGGCAGGGCCCATAGGGTCTCGGCTGTCCAACTACGAGGTTCGTCTGAAGCATAAAACCTTCGACCCTCTAACAACTAAAGAACTAAAGCAGGGGCCTACATGATTACCGAACATATACTTGCTCGAGGTTTGTAATGATGCACATAGTAATAGGCAATTCTCCCGAAACCCCTATCCAAGCCCCTACAATAGATCCCAAAACGTCTTGTGTCAACAGCCGTTTGACAGCTGTTGCAAGACAACCTTCGGCCACTGCTAGAAGATAAGGGCACAGTGATGGTACAGGCTTTGCCACTAAGAGCCTTATAAGCTACCATCCATGAATCTGCACGGCACCCCGAAGATAAACCCTAAACCCCCTCTCTCTCTCTCTCTCTCTCTCTCTCTCTCTCCCCCAGGCATTCGAAACGTCAAGCCCAAACCCTAAACTCTAAATCCTAAACTTGACCCTAAATCGTAAGGCCAGGGCGAGGTGAGGTCCTGCATGGGCCGCGGGACAGACGAGTCCTGGTCCGATCTGTGCGGGCTGGTACCAAAGGGGCCTTAATAAGTAGAATCGTGTTTTGGGGCCCAAGTTACTATAGATATCATAAGGAAACCCCACAATACTATGGATATTACAGGAAACCCCACAATACTATCGGTTTTGGGGCCCATTTTTTTGGCTCCCGCTTGCTGCTTTGGGGCCCATGTTACTATAGATATTGTAAAGAAGCCCCACAATACTACAGGTAACAAATTATTCAGGCCTCTATGGTGCACCTCATAGGGGAGGACAATCCGGGTTTTGGCCTAAGACGCCCAAGAAATCCCTCAACTTCGAAAGGCCGTACAGGCACTACGGCGAACTGCAGATTCCTTAGACGTTATGGAATCCTGAAAACCAGGAAATACTAGCCCCACAATCCCCGAAATGCGCGGCAGTAGAGCTCCAAGTGCACAAGAAGCACGGAGTTTCCGAAGTTTACGAATGCAATGAGGCTTCAGAGGAAGCACCATAACCAGAACCTTGAACAATTGCAAGCCACGTGCGGAGTCCTCATCGTTTTGCCCAGGCTGCAAGGGAGGAGGGTGGTCAAAGAGATGGTGCTTTGCAATAAAATCTGCCTAACTGAAACAGTAGAAGCAATTCGGGGTATGCTATGGTGTAAAGGGGAGAATATTTCGCGGTCGTCAGTGAGGTAGGGCTGCAAAGGAGACAATGAATCAACAATCGAGAGAGATACCTGCAGGCTGCAACCCTCACGGCCCAGGAAACTTTAACAACACTTGACTTGTGACTTGTTAAGGAGCAGGAAGATAAAAGCGTAACCGCACATCGCGGCGGAAGTAAGACAGCGACACTGTCTATTTGATATAACAGCTCCTAAATTGGAACTCGCAGCCGAAGTCTATTGTGCACAGGCTCTTGGACCCAGCATCAAACAGACATGCTTCCTCGACAGGATTGCTGAGTCTCATATCGCGAAAACCCTGTCTGCACGAGCAGACAGCAAAGACACGAGCGGAACCCCAAAGACCCGAGTAACACATGGACTCAGTTTAGCTCGGTCATTGTTGTAACCCACACGGAGACCCCAACACCATCCAACTCTGCCATCAGTGTGGAGCTCGGCAGTAATTCACTACCTTCCTGCATCAAGATTGATATGATGCCACTCGAAGTCCTAAACCAAACCCTAAACCAAAAGCCCTCATATTCTCAACAAGGCCCACCTTCAAGGCCAGTGATCGCATGGCCATGGAAATGGATCCACCCGCTCGACCTTGCCTCAGGGCGGAGCTCACTTTTTGAGGGCTTCCCTGACGGTTTCAGGATTCGGGGCTGAACGCCTGTGGGATGTTTGAAGTGGCGGGGTTGCAGTATTATGGGACCCTGAACCCTTAACCGTTCAGACAAAGGGTGCTGGCCCATGGGGATGCATATCTCACAGAAGACTCGACTGCTGCCCCTTCGCCCATGTCGGCCCGCAATGACGTGATGAGGCCATTACCCGTCGAGATTCTGAACTAGGCTTGAACCAGAGCATAATCGGCATAATCATGTATAAAACAAACTCCGACGATTCCTGTAAACTCACGCTGTCAAGCGCAGTGACTTGTGAATTAACTGCGCTCCCATCGGAAGCCGCCATTCGTTCACACACCTCCTGAAATCCTACATCCTGCCTTCGTCCTTCCCAAACCGGCAAAAGCCCCAACCTTCGCCACACCTGACAGAACCACGGAACAAGCAGAAGTTGCACCACACTTAGAGGGAGTTCACCCCAAGTCTTCAGGAAGCGGTAGCCAGAACCCCAACCCATGAATCATGAATACCCTTTACAGTAAAAGCCAGAAAGTTGGAATATCATTATCCTAAACCCTTTATGGTAAATTATAGGGTATCCTACCCTGAAACCATATTCCAACTTTCTGGAGTTCCCTTTAATGACTCTACACCCATGAGGCCTCAGCCACTGCCCGCACGGCCTGGGCTTCCCGGCACGTAGTCGTTCTTGGAAGTCGTCAGGATCTTCACCTTCGGCTGGGTTCGTTTTAACTAAAAGTTAGCATAAATAAGGAAACCATATCATTTGCTATAGATCACTATTAATTAAGGTCTTTTGAATTAGACCCCTTAACAAGACCCAATCAAACGGAGGAAGATAGAGAGCGGAGGCTGCCGGGGGTTCGGACAGGTCGTGGACTCTCAACGCTTCGGGGCTTCGAACATGAGAAACTTTCCTACCTGCCATAAATCCAAGAAGCTTTTTTCAATACGTTATATATATATACAATATCTCGTATGTAATATATATATATATATATATATATACACATACATACACATAACATAATACATAAAAATCCTGTGAAATTAACATCCTCCTTTGCGCAGGGAGGCCGAAGTCTCGAGTCCTCCATATCCGAAGAGCCCGGTATTCATGACTTTGAACCCCCTAAAAGTAGGAAACTGATTAAGAAACCCTGGGTCTATAACCCCAAAATAGTAGGGTTCATAAAAGGAACCCTAAACAAAGGCTCAAGGTTTCTTAATCAGGTTCCTACATTCGCAGAACACCTTATCAGAACTCCCTCAAGCTTCAAGGCTTAAGTCCGTGCTTCCAAAAGTCACAGCATTCCCAAAGCGAGTCTAAGTAGTCTAGCCTTCTGTGCCTTAATATAGGGCCCCTAATAATTAGAATAGGGTTTTGTGGCATATTATACTGTAACTATAGTAATTAAACCGCAAAAAATATTTAGGCCCCTATGCGAGCCCTCTGTGCCTAAGCCGTCGGAACCCTTGAAGCTGTGGCTTCCCGACCACGCCCACGGCGATGGGGTAGTCGATAGCTCCCCGAAGGCCGACCAAGGCCTCCGGCAATAAACTCCTTTAATACCCAGAGGGTCCATATACACTACTATTATGGAATTAGTTAGGTCCCCAAAACCATAATGAGGATGGTCTTCTGGGACCTAATTCCATAATGGTAGTGTATATGGACCCTCTGGGATATAGGGGCCTTAGTAATTAGAATACGGTTTTGGGGCCCATTAAACCATATGTAATGATAAGATCAGGAATCTCAAAAAAATATTTTTGGCAATTGATTAGGCCCCTATATTGATTTCAAGCCTCATCGGACGACAAGAAACAGCAAACATCATCTTAATCCGCGGGTCAACGCTCAAAGCTCTTGTGTGCGTATGGTGGTGGAGGCCTTGCCCTGCGGCGCCCACTGGCCACCCTTCTGGCCAAGAACCTCGTGGTTTCGGGTTCAGGGCTTCGGAAGATCAGCCTCGATCCAGCTTCGTCCTGCGCCTGTGCATGCCTGGAGTTTGCAAGGCCAGACGCAGGACGTCTAGCGGATCGGGCCCTACACCCATGCTCTCATGAATCCCGGATGACTCACAGTTCAAAGGATAAAGTTTTTGGAGGTCGAAGGGTCGCCTAAGGATGCACAGCTTCGGGCTCTAGTGCATGTGGGAGATACCGAAAACTAGGTGTACCTGATTTGGGGTCCTTTATAATAAGGATCCGAATATTCAGGGTATGATATTAGGGTCCCCGATTTTCGGAAACTCCCATGTGTTCTGTGTCGGCACACAAGCAGACAAAGCTCCTCTTCCGCCGGCTTTCAGAGTCAAGGGGCTGGAATGAGCGTGTGTGTTACATCTCAGGATTTCCACTCTCAAACCTCGCACCACCCGGGAGAACACACACCAAAGTCACGAAAGCATTAGTGGCCTTAATAATTAGACTAGTTTTTTTGGGGCCCGTTATACTCCAGTTATAATAAGGAACCCTCAAAATAGTATTGGTAATTATTTCAAGGCCCCTATAGTACCCAAAGGGAAGCTCGGGGTTATAGGCTTTGGTCAGGCACGCTGATTATGCAGAGCATGCTCGCACTGCAACCCCGGAAAAAAGACACGAGCACAGCAGGTCGTGCCAGGCTCTGGAAACTAGGCGAACAGCAACAATGACAAGTCCTCTGAGTCTCGGGGCGCCTCACAGAAAAAGAGGAGGGGGGCGGACTAACAAATACCAAGGCAATGGCTCGGCCCCAACTTCAGCCGTGCATCGTCTACTACCAGACCCAGCTTCCTGAAATAGAGACGTTAAACTAGAGGGCTGCTGTAGGGTACTCTGAGCGCGTGGCCTCAATCGTCAAGACCTCATTGTTGAGGCTTTCCTGCGGCGGGTTTAAGGTTCAGGTTTGAGTCGAGGCTTCCACGGAGGGGTGGTTGGAACTGGCCAGACTTGAGCCAAAAGGATACTTTCCCAAATCATAATAATGATTCTTAATGTAGAAGCCTTACATTCTACTATATAGGTAATTACTTAGGACACTTTGCGTGAGCACAGTGGGAGAAAGGGTTGAGGCTTTCTTGCAGTTTAGTGAAGACAGAAGGTCGCTGTACGGATTGGCGTGCAGCTTTCCTGCAAGTGTTCTACAAGACTCTAAGGGTTTTGGGTTTAGGGTTTCAAGGGTTTCGGCAGTCACACTCGCACAATCCACGCGAGGCAAATGGTTCGAGGTCGGGGTTTAGGGGTTAGGTTTTTGTTTTCACGCAGTGGCATGTGTCCGTCGGACGCCCTCCTGAGGTTTCGGCGCTCACACTCGCACAATCCAGGCGAGGCATGTGATTCGGAGTCTGACAGGTAAGACAAGACCATTCTAAGCCGGGACAGTCATGACGAGAAGAAGCAGCAAGTCGTCTATCGAAAAAGTAACTGTATCTGCGCTGACTGAATCCCTCCCCAAGGTCTTACTACCAGATTAGAAACAGGTTTGTAACCAGTCAGGCCTCGGAAACGACACAGCTGCATGTCACTCAATGGTGTTGAGGTTGGACTACAGGCGTGAACATAGAAGGTACAGTTGAGGCCGGGCTGGCCTGGGTACTCCTGGGGTGTTGGGGGTTTAGGGTTTAAGGGTTAAGGTTTTGCAAAACTCTACAGCACTTCCGACTCGAAGACCCTAAACCCCTAAACTCAGGGGCTCATGATGATTGTAGCTTTCCGTCTTCCAAAGCATGCCCTAAACCGGGCGAGCTCGTTTTCCGGAACCCCGATGCCTGCATAAACTTGGGACTCTTGGAGCCTATCACATTCGAAAAGCTACCCCGAAAGCTTTTAAGCAAGTCGCCAACACTTAATGACCCTGCAAACGAGATGTAATGCCCTTGTAATGGCCTTCGCGGAGACCTGGCCGAACCCTTACCTCGATCTCGATCTCTCTCTCTCTCTCTCTCTCTCTCGCGGACCCAGAGGTCTGTCAGCCGCGCGGTTGTCCAGCGATTGACCAGACACCGAAATAACATCTACAGGGACTACGGCTAGAGACTTGATCGATCCAATCCTGCGGAACTAGCTCAAAACCGCAAAAGTAGGTAAGTCATGGCCCAAATCCTACGAAAGGCTATTCTACATACTCTTGCGGTTCAGGTTCAGGTAAGCCTTCAATTCAAGCTGACCTTCCCGAGACCGGCTCCTTCGTCCCTTTGTAGATGAACATGCCGCCCTTGGCGCTACGAAACGGCCACCCTTATGGGTTGAGGTTTAAGGAAATTCCCCTTCCTGCCTAACTACTCGGTGGTTTAGGGTTTGCAGAATGTATCAGACTTTCGAACCTTGGTCTGGGTGCTCTACTACTGTATTTGGGGTTTAAAGCACATGAACTTGGCAAGAAGTCGACTGATCATTACAGTACGTCTTATTCAGCACACTGCGAAGAACCCCCCCTCCTCCAATAACGACCTACTTGCTGAGCTTCATTGAAAGCGCCCTACCAAAAAAAACTCATTCGCGATGCACCCACAACCCAAGATTCTGTCGCCAATCCTCACAAAGCATTACTTGTGCTTGGGTAAAGCCCTGCAGCCACACCTACCCCCTCCCCCTACAACAAGAAAGCTTTCAGCCAGGCTAAAGCACTGCAAAGCCCATAAACTGGGTTCGTGTTAAGGGATTCAATTTAAGTTACCATAGTAAGGAAACCATCTTATCTACTCTAGATCCCTACTATGGTACCTTAAATAAATACTTCCTCAACAAGAACCCCTGAATCCCTTGTAGTACCCTTATAGGTCCCTCATAGAACCCTTATAGTTACCCTTACCCTTATAGATCCCTTATAGGAACCGAACCTGGGCCCTCCACCCGAGCCCAGCTGTACACAGGGGGATCCGATGGCTCGGTCTCGAAGGTGTCGTTGCCCTTCTTGGGGCCTGGGACGACTTTTCTGTCTGGTTCCTCATAGGGAATGGGGGAATGGATTATGGAGACTAGTATCGGGGACTATATAGAAATTATTATAAAAACCCAATTCCCCCCATTCCCTACCAAGCACCAGACAGCCTGGGACGATGTTCGGTTCAGTTCGGGTTTTGATTGGCGTAACAGAACTCAGGGTTCGGGTTGTTCTTGTTGCGCATGATTTTAGATGTGATTTACGAGGTTTAAAGATCTAACCTATCAGGCTAAAGGTCTCCAGACTCTAGGGCACATGTCGGGGGCAGCCTTAGAACTTAATTACTTCGACCCTCGGGCTCGTAGGGGACCCAACAAGGGTTTGAGGCATAACCTAAAACCTGCAATGTAGGGGCCAAAAGTTACTACCAATACTATTTTGGTGGTTCCCTATTATAATTACAGTGTCATGGGCCCACCAAACCCTACTCTAATCATTCAAGCCCTATCCTGAACGTTGCTTTGCCCTAAGGGTCCAAGTACCCAAATAGTAGGGTTCAGGGTCCAAAAACCATTCAGAGTATGGATTTTGGGACCTAAGACCCTACTATTTGGGTACTTGGACCCTCTGGGTTAGAGTCTAGAGTTGGATCTGGTCTCGGTTTTTCAGATACGCAACCCACCAGACCTCTTCCAGATAACCCTTGCAAGAAGAGAGTTTAGGGTTTGTAAGGTTTGGGGCTCGATTACTCCCATGAATAGGGCTTATAATGGGGCTCACTCAGAAATTATGAAGTTCATAGGACCCGGCCTTCCGCTGCAATACTCCCATCATGTGAGAATTCTATCATGAGGACTCCTACAGTATAACCCTATAGACTAGGGTTTGAGTTTATGTAAGGTTCACAGATTCTAAAGCAGCAGACCAACTCCAACATGATGACGTCCCAAACCTCCGCACCGATCTCCTAAACTTCCCTAAACCCTAGACCCTATAGACGTAAAACCCTAAAACCTTTAAACCTTGAAACCTACAAACCCTAAACCTTACCCCCTAAACCCTAACCCCTATAAACCCTAAACCTTTAAAACCTCCTAAACGGCCCTAAACCCGAGCAGAAAGCCTGGTGAGACCGCCCAGCCGTGCCTGTGGGAATCCCAAGCCGGAGCTTCTTCTTCGTCGTGTTGTCCTTCAAAAGGGCTTCTGCTGTTTAAGGTTCAGGGTTTTAGGGTTTAGGGTTTTGGGATCTGGGGTTTAAGGGTTTAGGGTGTAGGGTGTTAGGGCTTTAGGGTGTTCGGGTTGATATGTTTCATAAATTATACGGTTTAGGGCTGTATGGGATGAGGGGCTTAGAGGTGCCAGGTTTTATGCAGCTTGTTTCGATGACTCCTGGGCGCCAGTTCCCTGTATGGTATTGGTGCTTCATCGTCTGATACGTGGCGCATATCTTTCTGGTCATTCTTTCTCTCGGGAGTCTGACTGTGCGCTTTCGGGGGCAGATCACCCGACCTTGCCTGAAGATCCCTTGAACCCTGAACCATGAAGCCCAAACACCAATCAAGCACCCAGAAACGGAAAGCAACTAAAACCCTCCTGGGCCTTAGAGCTGTGAAGCTCTCCGTCTGCTCTTTGTCTCTCTCTCCTTTTTCGTACTCTACTCTCTCCTTCTCTCTCTGTCTCTCTCTCGCTCTCTCCCTCTCTCTCCCTCTATCTCTCCCCCTCCCTCTCTCTCTCTCTCTCTCTTTCTCTCTCTCTCTCTCTCTCTCTCTCTCCTCTCTCTTCTCTCTTCTCCCTCTATCCACTCTCCTCCCTCTTTCCCTCCCTCCATCCCTCTCTCTCTCTCTCCTCTCCCCTTCTGTTCTCTCCTTCTCTCTCTCTCCCTCCCGCTCTCCCTCCCCTCTATCTCTGCTCTCTCCATCTACCTACTCTCCTACTATCCCATCTCCCTATCCTATATCCATCATCCTCTCTCCCTTCTCTCCACTCCTCCTCTCCCTCTCACTCACCTTTTTTCCCATACCTCTCCCTCTCACTCTCCCTCTACCCTTACCTCTCACCTTATCCACTCCAACCATCTCAATATCACTCTCCCTCTTCTCTCCTCTCCCTCTACCTCTCCCCTCCCTCTCCCCGCTCCATTCTAACTATCGCTCTCTCTCTCTATCTCTCTATACCACTCTCTCTATATCTAATCCAATATACTATCTTCTCACTTTCTATTCTACCTACAGATACTCTCTCGCCACTCACTCTCCAGCCTGCTCTTCCCTCTCTCTCTCGCTCTCTCTCCCTCTCCCTCCCTCTCTCTCTCTCCCTCTCCCTCCCTTGATCTCTCTCTCTCTCTGTCCCTCTCCCTCTCCCTCTCCGTCTCCTTCTCCCTCCCTCTCTCCCTCTCTCCCTCTCTCCCTCTCTCCCTCTCTCTCCCTCTCCGTCTCCTTCTCCCTCCCTCTCTCCCTCTCTCTCCCTCTCTCTCCCTCTCTCTCCCTCTCTCTCCCTCTCTCTCCCTCTCTCTCCCTCTCTCTCCCTCTCTCTCCCTCTCTCTCCCTCTCCCTCTCTCTCTCTCTCTCTCTCTCCCTCTCCCCCTCTCTCCCTCTCTCCCTCTCTCCCTCTTCTCTCTTCCCCCTCTCTCTCTCTCTCTCTCCTCACTCTCGCTCTCTCTCTCCCTCTCTCTCACTCTCCCTCTCTCCCGCTCTCCCCCTCTTCCCCTCTCTCCCTCTCCTCCTCTCTCCCGTCTCTCATCTTCTCTCCTCTCCCCTCTCTCCCTCTCTTCTGTCCCTCGACTCTCTCCTCTATCCTTCTTCCCTCTCTCCCTCTCCTCCCTCTCTCCTCTCTCCCTCTTCTCCCTTCTCTCGCCTCCTCCCCCTCCTCCCGCCCCCTCGCTCCCTCTCTCCCTAATCTTCCCTCTCTCCCTCTCTCCCTCTCTCCCTCTCTCCCTCCTCCCTCTCCCTCTCTCCCCCCTCTCTCTCCCTCTCTCCCTCTCTCCTCTCTCTCCTCTCTCTCTCTCGTTCCCTCTCTCCCTCTTCTCTCTCGCCTCTCTCTCTCTCTCTCTCTCTCTCTCTCTCTCTCTCTGCTCTCTGCTCTCTTCTCCTCTCTCTCTCTCTCTCTCTCTCTCTCTCTCTCTCTCTCTCTCTCTCTCTCTCTCTCTCTCTCTCTCTCTCTCTCTCTCTCTCTCTCTCTCTCTCTCTCTCTCTCTCCTTCAAGAGACCTGAGCCCCTCGCCTCTCTTCTTCAATAACCGAGCCCCCCAAAATCTCCAACGCTCTAAAACAGACCAAACATGGGAGGCCCAAAAGCTTAAAGTTCTCCCATTGGCGTTTCTACCCTGAACCCTACCTTAACCCCGAAGAACCTACATGTTTCAGGACTTATATCCACAAACTCTACTGAGGAGCCCCCAAAAAGGGTAGATTATTCAGGGTTAAGGTAAGCCCTAAACCCCTAAACCCTAAACGCCTAAACCCTAAATCCTAAACCCCTAAAGCCCTAAACCCTAAGTCCCTAGAGCCCTAAACCCCAAAGGCAAGGCCGAACATGCTTCGAGTCGTTGTCGGCTCA
Source organism: Symbiodinium sp. CCMP2592 (assembly GCA_905221615.1). NCBI lineage: Eukaryota > Dinophyceae > Suessiales > Symbiodiniaceae > Symbiodinium > Symbiodinium sp. CCMP2592. The sequence continues at coordinate 536,507 of CAJNDT010002557.1, forward strand.
TGGGTTTTAGGCTTTTCGGCTTCTGGAGGGCTCCGGGTGCACCGCGTGCATACTTTGAATGGGGTATATATTGTCGCGTATTATTATACATTGATTACCTGGGCCCTAAGGAACCTAACTTTTTTAGGGTTCCCTAATCTGATTTCTTCATACAAGTCCTTAGAAAGGTAAGTTACTTGTGGTTAAGGTATAGTATACTGATTCTTTGGGCTCCAGGTTCTCAACTTTCGGGATTTTAGGGCTTGGGGCTTACACAACCCATGATTTTTTGCGGTCTTCCTGTGGGTCCAGTTCATGGGCTATGCTCTAGCCCGGGGGAGCCCACAGCCATAACCTCCTAGTCACCCCAAGGCTTCATGTACCTATAGAGTCTGTACTGATGAGCCTTACAGCGCCTACATAGGAACCCCGTGGAGTCCTCGGCACATACTGTATATGTACATGGAGCCTTAGGGTTAACGTTGCAGAAAGCGCATGTCCTTCAGTTCCGGCTTTGGCAGGAACTGCCAGTTGTTCAAGGCCTCGGCGAACGACTTCAGAACATCTATCTGACTATCTACCTTCAGGGTTTGGCTTTGGGGTGTCGGATCCTATACGACCCCAATATCCCCTCAAATCGAAGACCCCATACTCGGAATCCATCAGACCAACCTCATGCCACGGTCCATACCCCGGTTCCTGAAGCCCCGCATTTGTTCAACGCGAACCTGATCAGCCAGAGATCCAGCAACCAAAAGCTCAGCACAAACTCGAAAAACAAGCTGCAGAACTGAGTCTTCTAGCGCTGCTTTTCCGGCCTAGGCTAAGGGCTTATAGGGTTTGGGGTTCTCTGAGACTGAACGAGAGGATTCGGTCAGAAGCCCGCAACGTGTCCCTAGAGCAACACCCCGCTCGGGCTCAAGGCGATGTCGAAGCGCATGATCTGCGGGCCAGGACTTTGTTCAACTATGACAGCTGTTAGACTCTTAATTAGGTATTTGACATATGTTCAGCAGCAAGCCGTTACATGCGTGTTAACCTGAGGCGGTTCGTCTCTGGCATATTCACGGAATAATGGCACAAGTGACACAAGGGGTATATCTACTTACCTCGGTTGTCAAGGCTTGCAAGGAGTACAGGGGCGTTGACAGGCAGCATTCGAAGCTGTAGGTATGCTTAGTTTGACCATGCGCGTGCGTACTTCGTGGTGGCATGGTGACTATAGTCTTGGTCACTGTCATTCCGCTCGTCTGCGTGCCCGTCATGTGGTTGGAGAACTGCTGCCACAACACTCTGCTCACGATGACGACCCAAAACATGTGATCGCGATAGCGAATCAAAACCACTGCAGGGCTAGCAGGTGGGATATTGCAGACTATGCAGGCAGAAAAGGCCGTTCCCAAACGAGTTCGAACCTCGGCACCACGAAAACAAGCCCATGATTGAACCTCGAATTAAACCCCGTGAGCCACGAACCCTATCCCCCTGCTTGTCCAGTATCCCAGAGGATTTACAGGTTAACCTTAAGGTTTTATAGGGATTCTATAGCACCCCCAAAAACGTTTAAGATTACCTTAAACTGTAAACCCCCAAACCTAATCTACTACGAAAAGGGTCGATTACCCTAAACCGTAAAACACAAAAACCTAGTCTACTACGAAAAGAACCACCCGAAACCGTAAAACCCCCCCAAACCCGAAACCCCAAAACCCAGTCTACTACAGGAAGCCCAGACCTTCCAAAATCCTTTAATTAAGGAATATACCTTAAATTACAATAGGGTCCCTAATATGATTTAAGGTATATTCCTTACTTAAGGGGCTTTTTGGAAGGTCTGGGAGGAGCCTCGGAGCAAAGGCATTGGACGAAGACGTTGCCAATCTGGAATCCTTTCTTCTGCGTCTCCTTCCATCTGGGTGGTTCTCTACCTTTGGGCCCCTTTTAGGGTCCTACGGTTTAGGGTTTAGGGTTATAGGCTCCTTCCACCAGACCCAAGAGTAACCTAGGAATAAAAAAGGGTGCCCTTTTTGGGGATAAAGGGGGTTAGAAGGGAACCTAAACCCTTAAAAAGGGAATAAGGGCCTACTCTGCGTCTCCTAGTCCATCTGGGTGGTTCTCTAACTTTGGGCCCCTTGTAGGGTCTTGTCTCTACGGGTGGCATATTATTTTGGGGGACCTAGCAAGGGGACACTAGTTTAGAGAGCCTTTCATCTAGGCTCACATGCTTACCTAGAGGCTCCATAGTAGTTCCCATAAAGTACAGTAACCCGCAAAAGGAGCTACAATGGAGTCTATGGGGTTAACCTTTTAAATTATATGGTAGGATTATATAAAGCTCCAGAAGGTTAAAGGTTACCAAATCTAGCCCAAAGGGTCCTAAGTACCTACATGGTAGAATGTAGAGTTTCTATATTGGGAAAAATTACTCTTATTGTTTGTGAAAGTATGCCCGATAACCGTACTTACAGTAGAACCCTTCGGGTAGACTCACATGAGGTGCTAGTTTCGTCCTCTCATCCGGGTTCCTGTTGGGTTATGCTTAGCACAAGAAAATCCTTCAGTCTGGGGACGACTGTAGTACAATCACACGGGACACGGGGACCATAAACAAATCAGCAGTAAAGTGGGTGGAAGAGGAACCGTCCCCGCACTTCCATGCCAATATCAAAAGCCGGCCGGTCCTCTTCTGTAGCAGCCCCCTGCGTGGGTTTAGGGTTCGGGGCTTTGGGGGTCTCTGTTCGACGGCCTGGATCTTTAGGATTTAGGTTGAGCTATGACTCCGACGTGCGGTCGAAGGCGATTGCACCGGCGTACGTGGACATGTGTAGCGGTGTATAGGGTTGGAGGTGTGAACGTCTCAAGATCGGAAGCGCGGCATAGGTGGCAAAGGGCGGGAGCTGGCTGAAAGAGCAGATGTGGGGTTAGTGGCAATTTGTCTCCCTCTGCGACAGTCACCCGAATTTTCAGCTGCTGCTTCACAGCAAATCCGAAGTCTCTGATGTCGGAGTCTCTTCGGACGAGTGGTCGGAGTCGCCGTCCAGAGAGGCAAGCAACCGAAACGAAGCACAGCATCTGCGAGATGTGCGGATAGGTTTGTCTTGGGTGCTTTCTGCCCGGCTCACACAGCGCCGCACAATTCTCCCGACTTGCCGGGAACGCTCGGTCCCGTCCACCCACTGTGAAAACAAACCCATCTCTTCGCTGAACACAAGCTGTTGGATTTTCCAGTTGAAGACTTCCACATCTGATATCTTCGCCATGATCATCTGCTTGTCGGCTTGTGATGACGCCGTGCAATGTCTGACATCTAAGAGTGAGAGCTTGTCGTAGTTCTGATCCACGGCATCCTGAGAAAAAACCTGTATCCGGGATTCCATGCCCAGCACGCTGGCTTCAAATATCTCTGCAACACACCACGCCCGGTACAACACCTCAAACGCGTCATCGACAACGATGAGTTGCGCAAAACCCGGAACCTCCAGCGCTAGGTGCGTCATCATGTCATCGAACTTGTTCAATTCACACCTTGCGTCAGTGTGGCTAAACACTTTCTCCACCTGACAGTTGCAAAGTACAAACTTTTCACCGGTTACCGAATCATGCCGCCTCCCGTCCCAAGCGGCCCATTCGGGAGTCCCCTGCGGCGGTTCGGGCCCGAAACCAGCACAAATACTGGCATGCTGGTTGATGCAGAAGGCACACACCCAGTAGGTTGTTTCCAGCTTGCCGGCTAACTTCGCCTGGGCCTGTTCAAGGCCTGATGGTGTGGCAATCTGGGCCGCAACCTCCTGATAGGAACCCCGCCCCAAAGCATCCGCCAGGATTGCCGCGATAAGGCTTCCAAAGCCGTTGGTCCAGTTGTGCGTAACCATGACTTGCGGCTTCGTTTCGGCACTGGACCACATCGTTGCCAGGGCACAGCCGCCGTGTCCCAGTCGGGTTTCTGGGATGATGGCACGTCGAACCACGTCGTTCGTCAAGGAGCGCTGGGGGTCAAATCCCGGCATCAACTGACTATCGAGAAGCCGTCTCCAGAAGCTGAGAAGCGCTCCAAGGCGAAAGCCTCGGTTTGCCAGCTGCTTCACCACCTTGTCGTACATTTGCTTTTCCCTCGGGCCCAGAAAACTTGACATGGACACGAGTCCTCGTGTAAGTTCGCTTGCAGACTGCGGGTCATCGTTGGGAGGTTGCACTTGCCAAAGAATGCCCGACAGAAGGCCGAGTCCTAGGGAACTCACGACCCAGTTTGTGCCTTCGGCTTCGTTCACTCGCTCCTTCCAAGAAAGCCACACCCGATAATTTGCATCTGACGGGACACGCCACAACCGCACATGCGCGTACATGCACATGCCGGAGACGACGTGATGGTACCATGTGCCTAACCCCAGCAGTGTACATGTTAGCATCTCCATGCCAATGACTTGCGCGGCCCAGATAGCCTGTTTCCTTGGAGGCCCTCGAACTCGCCCCGTCTCTCGCAGCAAAAGACCAAACTTGAGTGCCAAATTCCAGCATATCAGCGCCGTGTATACAAACCAAACAATACAGGGCACAGACAAGCTGACGACGAAGGGCCAAATATTCACAGACTCACCTCCCGAACTTGCAATTGAGGATTCGGCTATGGTTACGGAGATTTCGCGTGTAAGCCAGCTGCTGCAAATGACGAGTAACCAGATTTGTGAACCAGGAGTCCAACAAGAGGCTCGCTGCAAACCAGACCAGATGCCCAACATCCGCATCTGCAACAAATACAAAGTCCAGCCAATAGCAACGCCTTGCACTCCGCAGCGGAAATGATTCAAGCAAGTTTCAGTTGCACGTTGCTTCAACTCCAGACATATGTATGAAGCCTGCCATGCTGCCGACACTAGCCAACATGCGAACATGCACCACTTTGCATCGTGTGTGCAAGTAGACTTTGGGTGCTTTCTCAGCATGCACCAAATCCATATCAGCAAGAGCAGGAACACAGGAATTGTCTGCTGGCCGGGACCGGAAGTGAAACCATGCTGATCCCGAGGATCGAAAATGACACCATGTTCATCTTGATTTAGGCGCGGAAATGCCCAGAGAACGCATGGATAGCCTGCGAGACAGGTAGAAAGAAAGGTGATCAAACCACACAGCACAACTGTGCATCTCCAGGAGCCACGTCTGCCAGCCGAGGAGCCAGGGACATGCACGAGTCCCAGGCAAAGCCCCAACCAAGTGCTCACAACTTCGTATATGTGATCTTCACAGGAACAAAGCAGAGTACTCAAAGGCAGAAGCCCCAAAAGAAAGCTGCCATACAGCAAGCGCCACCTGACTTCAAAGGCAACGGGCCAGTGAAATGCGAAGGCCATGCAGAAAGCACTACGAGCCCGAAGTACTAAACTCCTAAACTTTATCCTAAACCACGCTCGAATACAAACAAAACGTCAGCTGTTGTAGTCAGAAATATGTACGAGTGAACAAAGCATCGCCATGCTATATCAGCAAAACCACTTGACGCTGCTTTGAAGTTTGGTGTTCCTCAAAGCTTTGCAGGCTGGTCAGGCCGTGTGATACTGTTGGCGATATAAAGACTTTGTTACCTTAAGGACCCTACACTATGGGAATATTGGTATAGTCCTTACTCTGGATAATGTTAGGATTTATATCATCAGGGTTCGGGATCATGGCGGTAGGGTAGCTTACAGACTCGGGCCGTGTCTTTAGAAGAATCCCTTCACGGGCACAAGCGCGAGATGTGAGCCAGCTGAGCGCGTGCAAGAGTCGATTTTGGGGCTACCTAGAGGCCCCATAGTAGTTCCTTTTTGTGGTTTGTATTTAGGATCCTATAAGGTAATCCCCAAAGGGAACTACAATGGAGCCTATGAGTAAATATGACGCTCAATGTTTCGGTGATCATACTTGGATCGTCAAGATAAGGTACGTAAGAGTTCAGGTTTTAGGATAAACGAGCCTCAGGTAAGTGCCAAGTTGTTGCTCTATCTGTGTATGCCTTCCCATGTATGGTTATGCAGTTTATACTTGTGTGTATATGCATGTATACCAGAAAGCGTGGGGAACAACATTGTTCAAATTTCGAACCCCTTATGTTGGCTGACGACGGGCTAAGACTGATGCTGCTTCAAGAATAGGTGGCGGGTGCACTAGAAGCTACCAAAGAACCGAACCCACCAAGAAGTTATCCAACATAGGGGCCACAACTGTTTGAATAGGGCTTAGGGTAATTATGCTTTACTCCCAATATGAACAGAGGACCCTGTCAGAAACAGTATTTTAATCAAATATTCGGAATCCTGACCTACTTAATCATACTTTATAGCTCGATGCTCCAATGTCAGAGTAAGCTTCGCAATTTCGTCAAGACCTCCAGAGCGTCACAACATACACCCCGAAAGCCCTGTAGCCCCCATCCCCCAAATCGTTAGCGCTAGATCCTTAACACTATATCCCCAGAGACTCCAACATGTATATTCCTTAATTAAGAAACATTGGAGTCACTAATAACCCTAAACCCTAAGTACTAAACCCTATAGATCCCTTGGCCCTTAACCTTAAAGGAGCCCAAGAGATCCCAAAGGAATATTGGAGTCTCTCGGTATGTATTCCTTCTCTGTCTGGTTCTTAGTGGGAATGAGGAAACGGGTTATGGAGACTTTTAGTGGGGATTAGATAGGGACTACGATAGAGATCCATTCCCCCATTCCCTACTAAGCACCAGACAGTTCTAGGGAGCCCTAAGGTGATAAGCCGCTGCCTTCTGCGCCTGAGCCTGCCCGGCCGCTTTGATGCCGATGTACTGGTAGACCTGTGGTTTGAAAGCCCTATATTTACGCACTATAAAATATATATATATATATATATATATATAAATACATACTTTATAGATCTATGCTTATAGCTATCACTAAAACAAAGTTTTGAATTGTATTTCGAGTCCGAACTTTGAGGGCTTCCAGGGACCAGGTCGCAGGACTCTTAAGTCTGGATTTTGGACTTCGAGTTACGGCTTGCTGTGATCATTGAGCCTCATAGACATAGAGAGCCTCCAGTCGCACACGTTGGAGGATATTCGAAAACACGTTACAATGTAACATTATAAAAAACGATATAGTCAACCCGGATGCAAGTCCAGGCGGCATTGTCGTTTGCCAGGTCGTAGAAGCTGCGCTTGGCCTCTTCGCTGGAAGGTCGTGTTGTGAAGACGGTCTCGAAACCCTGAAACTAACGGCCCTAATCCCCAAACCCTGAATCCGAAATCTGTGAAATCCATCAGACTGGTTGAGGATGGCAGCTCAAAGCCTGCCTTTGCTATAGCTTACTTCTCGCAGTAATCAATCCTAAACATTGCCCTCAAACGGCGGTATATGTTCTTTTCTAAAAGTCACACGCCACTCCTGCCCTTCCTGTCCCTAAGAAGTGGCCTGAATGGTTAGCATAGGGTTGAAAGGAGCATCATATACTTCTAAAACGGAATCATAAGGAACATAGTACCACGAAAATGTACTATGAGATCATGCTACAGTATACCCTAAACCCTAAACCCTAAACCCTCAACCCTAAACCCTATATTATATACATCGGTAAACCCCAAAAGCCCCGCGAGCAGTCGTGTGACGCACCCCGGGACCCTGAGCTTCGCACTCACAATCCCAATCCGTTTTAGGCTCCATTGTAGTTCCTTTTCTGGGATCTGGGATTACTTTTAGGATCCTAAATACAACATAAACCACAAAAAGGAACTACCATGGAGCCTCTAGGAGCTGTCTGAGATGTCAGGAATTAGCGAGTTAGCGATCATCTGGACCTCGAGCGGCTTACCTTCAGACTTCAAGTAGTCCAAAGTAAGAGCTATCTGTACACTTCGCTAGGTTGGCCCTTTCAAGCCTCTGAAACAAAAATCGTAAATAGGGTCCTATTAAAGCCCAACAAGGGCAAATATAAAATCTCCCAGAGGCCTACGTAGTTTAGACCTAAAGAGGGCACTCCAGATGCGTATACTTGGAGCCTCAGCCTTATGGAAGCACAATAGGAAGAAGCTGATTTAACTGCTATGTATCCCTGGGACCCGGGCAGTGCCCAGTAAGGTGTTGAACTGCAGCTTGCTGACGGTCCACACATCCATCGTCACGAACTGCGATCAGGAGCCCGATGCGTTGCTCTTGAATCTGTTTTACGTTTCAGGCCTTGGGGCCTTAGGGGATTGGGGGCGGAGCTCTGGCTACAACACTCGATCTTTGGGATCTGCAATGGTTCAAGGGATGCCAGCTGCTTCCTCAAACGACAGGATTTTGCGAACACTATAAACCCTGAACCCTACCCGGTGAGTTGGAACTGGCAACGCTACGAAGGTAAACAATTGAACCTGAAACTCTGCACCCCCGAAGACCCTTCAATTTTCAAAACGGCTGGCGGAGCCGCGTTTTACAATGCTACCTGTAGTCTCCATTGTAGTTCCTTTTTTTGGTTTAACCCTGTTTAACCATATATATATATATATATATATATATATATATATATATTAAGGATCCCATAAGGCAACCCCAAAAAGGAACTACAATGGAGACTACAGGTAAGGCTGGGAACGGATCCAAAGCCAACACGACCTGCATTTTTCACAAAAGCTCTGAGGCGCCCACGTGGTTCTGCATTTGCTTGTAACCTCGGCCCAAGCATGTTTGCAAAGAAGCCTACGCAGGTGCCTACATGAACTCCTCTAACGGTTTAGAGATATTGTGGTGCTGAATTGTTTTAGAGCTTCCAAGTCAAGGTTTTGACTGTCGTTGCATGCGAAGTTGGAATGCGTGAACCGAGTCGACTGACAAAGAAGTGTATGTGAAAGCGTCATGTTTTGAGGTGCCCAATCGTGCCCCCCCCCCACCAAAGCGGAGGTATGTATGTATGCATGTATGTATGTATAAATACGGTCTTATTCGGAAAATGCTTGAAAGAGTCTGCAGATTTCTTCGCGAACGCGCTGTTCAGGAGCTCAACGCTTCCAAAAAAATCTGGGAGTGCATACCCCAAGACCGAAAGGCATAGCTGCACTGGAGGTCTGGATGCCAAAGCTGCTAGCTTCTAGCATGCCTCCGAACATGTGTCAGGTCTCGTGATGCTTCTGCGAGAGCTGTCTCAACCCCGAAAGCCGAGCCTGGCTGCTGCCACACATGAATTATAGATTCAAAAGAGACCCTCAGGCTCTAACCTCACGTGGGGATGATGTGAGTACCGGAACGTAAACGATGACCATGCCGTGATGATGACGAGGATGAAGATGATGATGACAATGATGACGATGATCATGATGATGGCGGCAAAGTGGACATTATCAGCCCCCCCCCCAAGACCACAACAACAGCAAAAACACCAAGCCCCCGAAAACAGCAAAAACGCACGACAGTAATCCGTGCGCTAGCATAACTATGCACACTTGCTTCTGTCTGTATCGGTACACGGTATATGCAACATAGCATCTCTCCCTCCCAGAAACAAGCAAGGGTTCGTCGATGAATTGACATATCTTGCTATCAACCTACCTGTCTGTCCATCCATGCATCCATTTCTTTACAGCTGCCTATCTACCGAACTATCTACATACATCATAGCTGCCTATAGCTAGCAGATACATGGACAGATAGACAGATGTATAGTTAGACAGATGGAAAGATAGACAGACAGATAAGACACTGCATGTACATGCATGATGGCGAGCTACACGAAGTAAAGCCGTGCAGCTCAGGTTGTGCTCTTTGCTGTAGACCTGCTCCATTCCTCGGCTCAAGGCGTGCGCTCGAGGAGCTGGAGACGAGGTCCCTGATGCATCGATGTGGGAGTTTCCGAAAACAGGGGTACCTTATTTTGGGGTCCTTATAGTAAGGATTCCACTATTTAGGGTACTTAGGGTCCCCCATTTTCGAAAACTCTCTCATGTTGCAATCGCATTTTGGGGCGAAGGGTTGAGTCGGCTCTAGTGACTAGTAAGAAGAAAACCCAGTATCAGAAGCCGAAAAGCCCTCAATTCGTTCATTCCATGTCGTTCCGGAAACCTCAAGCCAACCGAGGAAGAGTACGCCTTCTGAGGAGCACGCTTTTGAACTTCTTCCGGGTATGGCCCCTGAACCAGTGAGCGCACATGCAGGCAAAGCGTGAGAGTGAGACAGAGAGAGAGAGAGAGAGAGAGAGAGAGAGAGAGAGAGAGAGAAAGAGAGAGAGCGAGAGACAAAGACAAACACACAACTAACATCAATAGAAACGAGACAGAAATAGTGCGAGGGAGAGAGAGAGAGAGAGAGAGAGAGAGAAAGAACTAAACAGAGACAGACAGCTAACATCAATAGAAACGGGACAGAAATACTGCGAGAGAGCGAGAGGGATAAATAGAGACAAACAGTAAAGAAAGCAAGGGCCCGTTTACATGTTACATATATACATACACATATCTATGTATATATATATATATATGTACACCTATATATAAACATATGTATATATAAAATATACATACGCATATGAACACACACATATATATATATATATATATATACAGAGAGAGAGAGGGAGACAGAGACAGATATTCACACATAGCCAAAAGGCAAGAGCTCCCAGCACCGAAACCGCCAAAACCACCCGGAGGCGCCTTACTTTGTAGCCCTTGGTGTACTGGAAGTTGCCGTGGAGCCGATTTTTGAATTGATCAAACCTTGGGGGGCCAGAAATCTTGGTCCTATTTTTTCAAAATAGGTGCCAAAGGAATTACCAATACTATCTTGGAGGTTCCTTATTGTGCTTAGAGTACAATGGGCCCCCAACCCTGTTGTGGTTGTGGCCCCTACATCAACTTCTAAACCTCTAAACTCTTTGGTGTGTAGGACTCCGATCGGGCTCGAAGCTGTTGTTGCAGGGAGTTTTGGACGTCAGGGTTTGGGATGGAGGCATTCAATATAGGAGCCTTAAAAAGTTGGAATAGGGTTTTGGGGCTCAGTACAGCTACTTTTATACTTGTATTGGTAATTCTCTAGGCCGCTAGATTGGGGTGTCTTGGTGATAGCTGGTTGCTCGAAACGGCGCGGATCCTGTTCTGTCAGCTGCTGCTTGAAGACGAATCCGAAGCCTCCGCTGTCAGTGCTTCTTCCGACGATTCGTCAGAGTCGCTGCCAGGAGACGTGAGCAAGCGAAGCGATGCGAAGAATCTGCGAGATCTGCGGGCAGGTTCGTCTTTGGTTCCCTGTGCGCGCGCCTCGCAGCGCTTTACAATTCTCCCGACTTGCCGGGAACGCTCGTTCCCCTCCACCCACTGCACAAACAAACCCATCTCTTCACTGAAGATGAGCTGCTGGAGTTTCCAGTTGAAGACTTCCACATCTGAGATCTTCGCCATGATCATCTCCTTGTCAGCTTGAGACGAGGCTGTGCATTGTCTGACATCTAACAGTGAGAGCCTGTCGTAGTTCTGGTCCACAACATCTTGCGACGAAACCTGTATTCGAGATTCCATGCCCAGCATGTTGGCCTCGAATATTTCTGCAACACACCATGCCCGGTAAAGCACGTCGAAGGCGTCATCGACGACGACAAGTTGAGCGAAATGGACCACCTGTCGAGCTAGGTGCGTCATCATGTCATCGAACTTGTTGAGTTCACATCTTGCATCAGTGTGGCTGAACACTTTCTCTACCTGACAGTTGCAAGGCGCGAAGGCTTCACCGGTGACCGAATCATACCGCCTCCTGTTCCAAGCGGCCCATTCGGGCGTCCCCTGCGGCGGCTCGGGCCCGAAGCCACCACAAATACTAGCATGCTGGTTGATGCAAAATGCGCACACCCAATAGGTCGTCTCCAGCTTGCCGGCCAATTTCGCCCGGACCTGTTCAATCCCTGACGGCGTGGTAATCTGGGCCGCAACCTCCTGATAGGAAGCCCGCCCCAAAGCATCCGCCAGGATTGCCGCAACAAGGCTTCCAAAGCCGTTGGTCCAGTTGTGCGTAACCATGACTTGCGGCTTCGTTTCGGCACTGGACCACATCGTTGCCAGGGCACAGCCACCATGTCCGACTCGCGATTCGGGGATGATTGCCCGTCGAACCACATCGTTCGTCAAGGAGCGTCGGGGATGAAAGCCTGGCATCGTCTGACCATCGCGAAGACGTTCCCAGAAACTTAAAAGCGCCTCTAGGCTAACACACCGTTTTGCGAGCTGCTCCACCACCTGGTCGTAGGCTTCCTTTCCACGGGGGCTCAGCAAGCTTGACTTGGAGACCAGGCCTCGCGTGAGTTCGGCTGCAGAGTTGGGGTCATCTTTGGGAGGGTGCACTTGCCAGAGAATGCCAGACAGAAGACCCAGTCCGAGTGAGTTCACAACCCACATCGTGTTGGTGAAACCTTGCACAAGGGCCGTCCATGTGATACAAAGCCGGCGGTTTGCGTCTGACCGGTCACGCCAAAGCAGAAAAAAACACGAATACACACCAGCGCCGGAGAAGACGCCGTGGAGAAACATGGCTAGTCCCAGAATTGCACATATCAGCATCTCCACGCCAACAACTTTCGCGGCCCAAATCGCCTGTTTTTTTGGAGGCCCTCGAACTCGCCTTGTCTCCTGCAGCAGAAGAGCCAATTTGAGGGACAAGATCCTGCATATCAGTGCCGCGTATACAAGCCAAGCGGTACACAGCACCGAAAGGCTGACGACTAAGGGCCAAACTTTCCAAGACTGTTCGTCTGACCTTGGTATTGCTACGAGGAAAGGCAAGTAACGAATGAGCCAGCTGCCACACATGACGAGTATCAATATTCGAGAACCGAAGGTTGAACCACATGTCTGCTGCGAGGTAGACCGGATTCCAAGAATTCGCATCTGCAGGAGATATAAACTCCAGCCGAGTGCAACACCTTGAAGTCCACAGCCAAACTGCTGCACATATTCCACGGCGAGATACCATTTCTTGTCCAGACATATCAACCTTGCCTGCCACGCTGCCCCAGCCAGCCAGAATGCAAACATGCACCATTTTGCATCGTGTGTGCAAGTAGAAAGCGGGTGCTCTCTCAGCATGCAGCCTATCCATATCAGCGATAGCAGGACGAAAGTAAGTGTCTCCTGGCCAGGACGGAATACCTCTAGATCTTCATGCAGGTGTCTGAACAGGCGCAAAGCCGGAAATGCCCAGATAACACATCGATAGCCGGCGAGACAGGTAGAGAGAAACGCGATCAAAGCGCAAAGCACGACCGTGCATGTGTCGGAGCCCTTCCTGCCCGCTGAGGTGCCAGGGACATGTACGAGTCCGAGGAAAAGCCCAAACCACATGCTCAGAGCACTTCCGAAACATCTGTATGCCTTATCTTTCCAGAGGCAAGGGGCACATAGAGGCAGGAGGCCCAAAAGAAAGCTGGCATATAGCAAGCGCCATTTGGTTTCAACGGCCAGGAGGGGCCAATGGAATGCAGAGGCCATACCAAGCCTGAAACTCTAGGAACCCAAAGTGGTAAAGCCTCAAACATGGACGTTAAAACAAAAGAACACGGCTCGAATCTTCGAACCCGCTAGTACCCTCCTGTGAACCTTCGGTGAAACATAGCAGGCAATACAAACGAAGACCCTATTAACTCATACGTGGCGAGTGGGCTTAGGGACTCGGGCCAGGTGCATCTAGAGTCAAACCCCTTCGCAGACTCTGGCACGATAGTTTGCATCAGCATTCGAGGTAGATAGACAAACTGTAAACGAGTGCTCCCAGGAGGTCCAATCATCTTCATTCATGGTGTAGCACGGCATGAAACAAATGTCATTCCGGTGAAAGACCCGGCTGAACAAAATCAGATGGGTTTGGGAGTGTCTTATATATATATATATATATATATATATATATATATATATATATATTGGGGGGGACCCTTTTTGAGGTCCCCAAAAAGGATCAGTGTCTATGTTTGCTAGTTTTCGGAAACGCCCAATAGTGCTGCCAAGGCACTTGTTTCCGGTCTCTGACCTCGGCCAGTGGAAGATCAAAGTCTAAAACTTACCCAAAAGACCTGCCTTCCTCAAGAAATTACATACTACCTATAGTCTCCATACCTTATAAGGTCCTTAATATAAAATTGGGTAAACCAGAAAAAGGAACTACAATGGAGACTATAGGTAGTACGGAAGCAATTGAGGTAATTGAGGAAACCTAAGCCTAAGCATGCAGATTTTTGAGTGGGTTCAGGAAGTACTTAACATCGGACACGATGTTCTTATGGCAATAAGCATCGCGCACCTGGCCGCCCTGCATCGTGCTCTGGTCTGTGCTCATTAACATTGCGCGCTTGATGTGATGCAGCAACATAGACAAGGCCTCGTTTGCTTTTGAAGCCTTGCCAACGCCTGAGGAATTTCGGAAAATCGGAAAGCTCGAAGGTGAACCTTCAAACTTGGCCACTTCTGGGCCGCTCCAGCCCCCAACCACTGACCTCCGATCCAAATCGAGTGGCTAGGCAAATAGAAGCGACAGGGTTTTTTGATTAGTGACAATCCAATACGCATGTCAAACCCGACCCCTCTTTTTTGCTACAACCCAAACGATCGACAATGCATACCGGAAACTCTGTACCAGGCATAGGCCCCCTGATTCTGGGTATCTGGGGAGCGCGGCACGGCCACGAAGACCTCCCACTCATTCTGCGTGACATTCTCCAGCGCACAGATGCCAAAGTGGAACCTCAGCTCAGGTCGTTGGGTGTAAACTTAAAAACCCATCGCCCGGTGCCGGACAGTTCTGAAGTTCTAACGGTCTAAAGTATCTCGTTCTTGAGGGCGTGCGAAAAGACAGGCAATACAATCTTTGAGAGCAAGGCTGCCAGTATACTGACAGTCCTACGCACCCCCGTCTGTTGAAACTCAGCATGACCACAGTGAGCCTTTGGAAAGTTGAGACATCAGTGGTCACCTTCCGACAACCTAGAATGTCAAACCTACAGTACGTGTGACAGTACCAGGAGCAGCCCCACAACACGGCAGTGGCTAGCTACCGCAGTGTTTTAAGCCGAGCTCTACAACGGCGCATGACCGGAGCCTCCCCTTAGGCCTTTAATTATCCTGGTAGTATCCCGAGCCCTCAGTTTGCCAAGAGGCCCATGAATCGGACACCACCGACCTAGAAGCCATTCCAAGGAGCCTAGAAATAGAGTGGCCGGTACAGTACAGCCTATCAACTAGTATAATCTATAGGGGCCTTAATAATTAGACTAGGGTTCTGGTGCCCACTATACCATAACTGTACTATAAAGAACCCCCAAAATAGTATATATAGGTAATTGTTGAACGGCCCCTATAGTAAGCCTTCATACGGCAGGCTGCCACACGAAACAGAACCACACGGATCCTGGAATTCAGGAAGATAGCAAACTACTATAGGGGCCTAAATCATTACCAATACTATTTTGGGGTTTCCTTATGATAATTCGAGTATAATGTACCCACAAACCCTCTTCTAACTACTAAGGCCCCTACATTCAACCCCATAATATCCCTGATAGTAACCCGTTTAGGGCCCCTTTTAAGAACACTCTGAACCCTATTCTAATAAGGAGCCCCCCCCACAAACCCTACCCTGATGATGAAGGCCCCTACATTGCCTACATTAAGGAGCCCCGAAGCTGTCCGATCGGGTTTAGGAAGGGGTTTACCATCCGGTCCAAGTACTCCCTACTATCGGA
The DNA here is from genome assembly GCA_905221615.1 of Symbiodinium sp. CCMP2592. Classification (NCBI taxonomy): domain Eukaryota; class Dinophyceae; order Suessiales; family Symbiodiniaceae; genus Symbiodinium; species Symbiodinium sp. CCMP2592. The sequence goes on from CAJNDT010002557.1 coordinate 552,176, forward strand.
CTTTAGGGCCTTTTAGGTTTAAAAACCATAAAATAAGTTTCAAAACCATAAAATAAGGGCGACTTGGAGCCTGAGGGTAGGGTTTCAAGCCTCATTTCTTTCTGAATCCTAAAGCCTCAATCATCCTCAACCCTTCTTTCTGCCTAGCTTATCCATACGTACGTTTCAGAGATGGACAAAATTTCCTTAAACAAATTTACAAGTACACCCTTTTTGTCAGGTATCTTGGTTACTCTTTCTACAGCCTTATAAGTCCATCAAAGTCACTTCCACGTTCGCTGCACCTTCGCCGGGTCGGGGCCCAGTGCTTCAATGTATTGCTTCTTGGCCTCAAGGGCGTCCATGAAAGAAGGGCTTGGGCCTTAAGAGGTGAGGGTTGGGGGCAAAAAAAAATGGTTCGGAAAAGTACAAAACTCTGCGATTTCTGAGATATATAAATTCGCACGAGGTTCGGATTTCTTGAGCCGGAGGGTTTCTGCACCGAAATGCAATGAGCTCTCGCGGTGCCAGAGCTACAGTCGCGAAAGGGGGTGTGTCGCTTCTGGAAACTCCCAAACCTGCTGGAGTCGCACTTCTCGAGAACCGCAGCATGCTGCTTTGATGACTGGAAGGGGCTTCATCTAATGGATTCTGTAAGTGGTTCTTGGAGGTTTACTTACTAATGTAAAGGCCGGTACAAATCAAACATGACTATGGAGGTATTATGAAGAGGAGAAACACCATAAGGTATTGGTCGGAATACCCCAAATACGGTATTCTCTTGTAAGTCCCAGATTTTACAACTCGGGTAGATCAACCCCCAATACCCGACTGCAATAACGTCCATTTCATAGAAGCCTGCATATACATATATATATATATATGTATATGTATGTAGTGACTTGTATACAACCACTGAAAAGAAACCCTCACCGGAGCCCTTTTCGAATCAATACGGCCCGTTCACCCACCTTAAACCCTAAACCCCTAACCCCTACCTCTAAACCCCAAACCCCTAAACCCGAGAATTCGAGGCCTCCTGACGCATCTTCGCAAGGTAGCTCGGATCGACCTGTGCCTGCTCGACCTGCCACATCAGTGGTTGGAAGTAGGGTTTGGCGTTCGCCTATACCCATAAAGGCCTCTTTTGAAAGACTTATATAAGGAAGTCGTCATGAGGAACCTTCAAAAGGTAGGGTCCAGGATTCAAGCTTTGGGTGATTATTTCGATAATATACGGGCCTTATAGTAATTAGGATAGGGTTTTGGGCCCCATTATACTATCGTTGTAGTAATGAACCCGCCAAAATAGTCTTGGTAATTATTTAAGCCCATCTGTTCATCCCACGGGGCTGCCAGCAAACAGGTTCGAGCTTGGGGGTCAACTCCCAGGCTGCCCAGTAACGTAGAAATAAAAAGGGATCCCTTTTTTGGGACTGGGTAACTTTTTTAAGGAACCTAGGACTACAAAAAGGGAATAAGGGTAGCACTGGGCATCCTAGACTCTGGGCCGCAGGCTGGCCGGTCTGCCATCTTCGGAAACTTGTCATCTTCCCAATCCAGGGGATCCCTCTCCTGTTTGGGCGTTTCGGAATTTAAGGTTTGAAGATTTAGGATCTGGGGGTTTGGGGAGTTACGGCTATGTTTTGAGGTGCCTGAAGTCTGCAGTGTAGAAGACAAAGTGCAGACTCGGGAGGTTCGGGAGTTTCGGAGCAGTGTATATATATATATATATATATATATATATATACACATTCTACACACACACACACACATACATATAGATCTATATATAAGTTTATGTGTCGGTACATATGCGCGGAAGTCATGATAAAGAGCACAAGAAGGATGTTATTTAAGGTCCAGGTGGGCCATAGAGGTTTAAGGAACCCTAGGTAGTCCTTCTTCTTTTTCTTCTTGGCCTCCGACTCCTCTGCCTCGGCATAAGCGAACCAGATGCTGCACGTCATCAGTTCGCCGTGGCTTTCTTTGTGTGTTTAGGCGTTGTTTATGGTTTAGGGTTTTGGGTTTAGGGTGTGTATACAGAGGGGTTTCGAGGGTTGGAAGTGGGTTGGAAGACACGGGGTTTTGGGGGCTTTGTCTAAGGTATATACACTAACCCGAAGTACCCTTGGAGATTTGAAAAGCTGCGTGGCTGAGGGTTTAAGGGTTCGAGCATTTCGACTCGAAAGGGCCGCAGGGGCTTAAAGTTCAGACCTTTTGGGTTTCAGGGTTTGAAATCTCAGGTTCGGGGCGAGGAAAGGAATGGCATGTAGGTTTGGGGTGCGTGAACACACTACGACCGCATCAAGTAGACTGACGCCGCACTCAGAAGTACACGATCCGAAGATCTAGCCCCTAAAGTTTTACCCCTGGGACGCCGCACAAGGTCACCGCCATCGGCGCCAATCCTTGGCTGGCCCCATGTAGTGTTAAGTGTTTAGCTATTCAGTGAATCAGTTTTATTTGCTATCTCTCTGTAATCTCCGGCGGCTATTTCCGAGTTGTGCTTAACTCCAATATTCTGTTTCGACTCGCACACTTTACCAATATTCTGTTTAGGGTTTAGGATTGACGGTTTCGGTTGCTTAGTATAGGGGCGTTAAGAATTAGAATATTATTTAGGCCCCTATAGTACCTTTCGGGAGCGCCTACTCTGGGGAATTTGTAAACGAGAGCCATCTCCGCACGGTGGTGAGCCACAGGTTTGGATCCTAGCCAAAGATGGGCTGGGCTTGGGGCTTCAGGGGGCATACACAAAGGGATCCGAAATCAACCTGAGCCTCTGCAGTCATCAATGTTCGTGCCCCCTTGCATGGCCAAGACGCATTTTCGAGTTCTTGTGCGTCGCTCGGCTCGGCATGGTTGCGACCGTTTTGATGGAAAACACCTGCTCGCATCAACCACACACCAGCATCAAGCTCCTCGGGTGAAACTTGAACCACTGAACCTCGAACCCACAACCTTGAACAGCGAAAAGACCAGACACCTAAACCTCATAAGCGTCAAGCTGGATCTGAACTGGAAACAGCCATGCAGATGCAGGGAAATGTAGAGTCTGCAGGCATTGAAATGTGCATCGAACCTTCCATTAGCGTCAGAAACCCGACGTCCTATTCTTTCGCGCATTCGCAATTTTCGGGTCCTTCCGTCGGAATCATGATCTGAACCAGACACGCGCCAAACTAAACCGCTCAGCCCCCGTCAAGCTTGAGCTCGAAAATCCCTGAACCTGGGAAGCCACGAACGTCCGGCCTCTTGTCATGACCAACCCGCCTTAGGCGCGTGGTCTCATATTGGGCTGGTCATCTGTTTCGAGCCACGAACGGCACGGCAGACAACACCGCAGTCGCCAGCATAAAAATAACCGGAAAAGCTCTGCACCTACTGCAGAGAGCTAGAGTTACCCAAAGGCCCCAAAGTAGTTCCTCTTTTGGGGTTCATATATAGAACCCTATAAGGTAATCCCAAAAAGGAACTACTTTGGGGCCTCTGGGTATCGATCATTTGCTAAACCTGAACCGTCCTCCAGCGAGCTTAAGGCCGCTGCCGGCCCTAGCTCCTTTGAACAAGATTCCTACTTGGAGGATCATGGGACTTAGTAGTAGGGTTCCTTATGGTTCTATAATAGGGTTCCTTGAGGGGATCTATAGGGGTTCTATAATGGGGATCATGGGACTTAGTAAGTAAGGTTATAAGTACCCTAATTGGGGTTATAAGTATAGTTACCCTAATTGTAACCCTAGTTACTAAGTCCCATGATCCTTTAAGTAGGGGTTTGAGGAGGGGTTGTCACGTAGGCATGGAGGGGTTAGGGTTAAATGCTATCTAGATATGAAGCCCGGCTCCTGGTAAGCCGGAGAGGCAGCTGAAGAAACGACTTCTCATGTATTAGGTCTTCCGTGAAATCCGAGCCTCTGAAGAGTTGTGCAGGTGTGAATAACCTGCCAAAATGTCTACCTGGAAGGAAACCCTCGATTAAGATCCACCCTCGCATGTCCCGACGTCGGTTGGCCAACAGTATCTTGATTCTAGTACCCCTGTGAAGAAACAAGATTTCTATGATAGGAACCGCTGGGAGTAGGGGTTTAGGGCTTTCATGGTTTAGGGGTTCAGGGTTCTTGAATAATTCCACTGAGGTGTCCCAGACACCCCACATAAGCAACCTGAGATCGAGCAACCCTTACACCTGCTACTCACAGGGTCGTGGGCATAATGGGCATAAGAGACGAGTGCCTCGACATCCGGCTCGATTCTCTGGCACAACTAGGTTTAGGGTTTAGGCTTTAGGGTATAAGGTCCTGACCGGGTCTCACAATTGGGGTTGATTTATGTTCGCTTAGCATATATGATGGCATATTGAGTTAGGTCTCAGAGTATTGGAGGACCTGGCGGCTCAAGGATGCGATCGTCGTTCGGGGCTTGAGCCAGCTGGCGAGTCTGGATCTGCAAGGACATGGCGACATGCGCAAGACATCTGAACATCGAATGCCTGCACAAACAGATGACCATGGTAGAATTGGAATGCTGGCATGCAACATAATGGTACCAAGCTGCGCAAAACCTTTCAACTCTCATCAACAACAAACACTTGCACGTGAAGGGTAAGTGTCTACAGAGATTACAGTAAGTTAATGAACCCAAACCAGGCTGCGATGAACAACATCAAAGCCCTACAAGTCCCGCGGTGTTGGTGATTAGTAAACTGCGGCGGCTCACAGAAGAAAGGGATTCTTCAACCACAGCCCCGAGGCTCGTAACTCAACTCATGCAACCCGCCTAAGTTGACCAGGAAAAGGCTAGATATTGAAATCCGGATTCAAAAAATCATCTATCAAACTTCCGGGATAGAGAAGACCTGCCTGTAGCTTGTCAGCCCTACACCCTAAAGCCAACTTACACCCTAAGCCCTTCGGCATCTGAGCGCGGGTCCACCTCGGGCCTGGATTGCAACTGCAATGACTCCGGTCCTTGGAGGAGCGTGCGCGGTGGTGACTCGTGTTTAAGGCTTAGGGTTCAGGGTGCAGGGCAGGGTTTAGGGACTCCTTTTGGGGTTTAGCGTCGAAACCGGGTTGGGGTAGGCTTTCTTATCGAAAACCTTAAGCCGGAATAACCTACTTTTTTAAGGACTTATATAAGGAAATCATAATAAGGAACCCTAAAAAGGTAGGTTATTCCGGCTTAAGGAAGAATATATAATTGTCAGGGGATCCAGGGTTGCGGGTTTAAAACTGGTTCCCCTTCAAGGTTGGTGGATACTGACCATCCAGACGTACACAGTCCTGTAGGGAATCCGCCTCCTCCTTGTAAATGGCCCGCTTTTCCTTGCGGATGATTCCATATAGGGCCACAAGCCCGAATTCTGGAATCCCTACCTGTAGCCGAAAAAAGCAATGTTAAAAAAAACGAGCTTTTCAGGGTTCCTTATTGTGGCTTCCATATTTCACTCCTCAAAAAGGTAGGGTTTTTTTTTGCGGCCACGGGTAGTATGAAAGGCAGTCTTCCAGCATATTTGTGGCTTGCGGGATTAAATATCGGCGGATCGCGATAAGGAGACTAGGCTTCATGCTACTGTAGACTACTAAGTTACAGGGGACTTTAAGGATACTTTAAGGGCATCTGTTGATACTAGTTATTCCGACCCCATACTATATTCTTGTGCGAAAACCCAGTTCGTCATGAAAACTGCGCGATCCGTCCTACGTACTTGATCAGAGGACTCCTCAGCATCAGCAAAGTAGGTCCTATTTCTGCTCGCAACTGGCCAACCCATTCCAAGCTTGCTTCAACTTCTTGCCAATCTATTGGTCCCTCAAGACATGCCTGACACCTAAGTGCGAAATCGCAAACTCTCCACATACAGATCCTTCCTGGACTTTAGCGATACTACCTAAGGGTTACTACTACTATCCCTCAGTCCATGCCGGGTACCCACGATTTGCTTCTATGCCTTCTCAGGGCAGTGGGCTTTATGTTTTTTGAATTTTGGGGAGGGGTAAAGTACATTCTGAACCCTCAAGGTCATGTGCCCAAATCGTATATACCTTGACCTGCAAGCAGTCCCTTTACAGGCACTTTGGGGCCAATGTATGTGCTATTTGGGTACATGGGCCCTTATGTGCAGGGAAACCTTACCCATCTCGGACCTAGACCCTAAACCCTATAAACCTAAACCCTTTTTGCAGCAGGCCTCGTTGTCCAGCAGCCCGGTTACAGCAAAACCTAAACCCCTAAACCCATATCGGACCTAGACTCGGCCCCACATCCTCAGGCCACTGCGAAACCCCTCGCTGCTGTCCAGAACCGCCTGCACACACCTTCTCTTTAGGGCTGCAGTAAGTGTTCCGTTAAGGGGTTGCTTTAAGAGTTCCTTTGAAGGCTTGGAGGGCTGGGGTGGTTCGGGTTGAATTGCTTTTGCGATGAGGGCACAGGCGATTTATGGCTTGCATTGATGAGGCATTGTTCAGTGCTTGGGCGGCTTTGAACAGTGCCTGTTCCCTAGTGGAAGTATTAGTGATACGGTGCACTGGCATTAGTGTCTTGGCTTTCCTTGTTGGCCAGCAGTCTATCGTGACTTCATGCAGGCAGCTGATAGTTCTGCCCGAAATCCGAAACTCGCCAATATGGACCCTAATGGAGAGAAGTTTCCCAACGGCAAAAGTCACGCCCCCAGCCTGATGATCAGAGGCGTGCTGAAAGACAGGCCCAGCCACCTCGGTTCACGGGCTTCGGCGTTTTATGAGACTATTTGGGGTTATGGTCCAGGGCCGGTTGAGGGCATGTAGGTTCCGGCAAACCGTTTCGATGTTTGGGGTTTAGTTAGGGGTTTAACCGCAGCAGCAGCAGCAGCAGGGGCCATGAACGATACTATGTGAAACCTACACCTTCTATTATACATCTTAAAACAGCCATAGACACAAAACCCTGTAACCTAAATGTGTGACCCATTGGCACGTCCTGGCCTTTTGGGCGACCCGAGCGAAAGAGCCCAGTGACTTCTCCACCTCTCAAACGCAAAGCCCACAGAATCCACAGACCCCGGGGAACAAGGCTTCCAAAAGGCAACCTGAACCCTGAAACCAACAAAGAAAACACACAGAAACTCAAAATCCTCAAACGTGCGTAGCTCCTGGCAAAAACCGAAGCGACGTGTTACCTTGGTCGGCGTCACACGCAACAGTTACCCTCCCCATAGCCGTGCCACCCACTTGAGCCCCAAGACCCGCAACCCAGACTCTGAGACTCGGGCAGCGCCATAAGCCCATAAACACAAGACCCTAAACCTTTGAGCCCCAAGTTATACGCCCATAAACCCACCAAACCCTCATCGGACTTGTCTCTGAGATGGACACGCCTCGCCCCTCCCGGGGGCTTCCTGGGACCTTAGCTATACGGTATATAGTTGAGAGTAAGGAGCTCATTCGGTTAAGAGTATAGGGTGGTTTATAGGTTCTGCCTACGTCATAAGTGTGATTATGATTTGGAGACTTTCGCTGCAAGGCTCTTGTTGTGTGGGATTGCGGTTTCGGTTTAGGGCTCCCGGTTTACAGTAAGTTGTTCTTTTATGTTTCAGTTGTTGTTTTTGTTCATCTCTTCCCTTGCGATTGTGAGATTCGAAGTGGCTGGGCTCTGCGGGGGTATCACAGCTTGTGGGTTCTGCTGGGTGCTTGGATTTCGGCTCCGGGGGTATAGTGTCCAGGGCATTCAGGAAGCAGTTCTCGAACGCCGTCATGCGCACGTTTACGGTGAGGAATCGTGTCCGGCCACAGTGACCTTCAGGCGAGAGTGTCGGTGCACGCTGGGGACTCATGGGGTGGTCTTGCGAGGTCTCGGGTGCCTCAAAAATTCTCCTGGAATGATTGGGGGCCTTCATGATAATAGTAGGGTTCCTTTAAAGGGGTCTAGAAGGGCAACAATATAGGGGCCTTAACAAACAGTATAGGGTGAAATTAGCCTTCCTATGCTGGGATGTTAGCAGTGCCGGTGTAATCACATTGAAGCAAGAACCTTGCTTGGCATCCCACCACCAGAAGGTGTCGACTTGCCCATCGAAGGCCGCCGTCGCGAAACGGTTTGCCGCCTGATATTGCGGCTACAAACATATAAAAGAACGTATATATGTATACACACATACACATGTACATATCTATATATATATATATACACAAGTACATACTAACTTAAGAATCTACAATGGAAACTGAAGATGGCACGAAGGTTTGATGAAGGCAGTGCATCTAGGGCATGCGGCATCCGAAGAAACTCTAAATCCCGGAGCCCGCAAGCCCAAACACCTTGGCAGAATCCTCAATTCCTACACCATGTGGCAGGCTGCCTCGCCAGATGCCGAAGCTGTGCCGAAGACAGGGAACTGACCTGGACTTGCTTCTGAGGTTTTGTCGTTTAAGGTTCTGGTGCACTGCAAGACGCTTCCAAACATAACAATGCGGCTAAGATGTCGGGTTTGACATGTACGATTTGAAGATAAACAAGCTGACGCAGCAGTGAGTTTACGGTAGGGCTCAGGGTCTGAGCATCCGCCTACAAGTACATAAAGTGTAGATAGCAGCTAGCTCTCCTGGGAACAGAACAGCCGCAATGGTCGTGGTAATACTGCTGAGAAGGCCTCAAAAACATCTGCAGGAGCCTCATGAAGAATTGCGGTGGGAACAGCCCTGCGCATCCCCCAAAGTCGAGTCAGGGTGCATTCCACATTGTCGAAGAAAGCGAGTTCGGCAACCGCCCAGTGCCTTGTTCGGGATGGGGTTTGCCACGGGCGATTTGGGTCCTTGCATAAAGATCCTCTTGCAGACACCCGAAAAGTTGCTGGCTGCAGGCTGCTGTTGAACGTACGCCCTATACAAATCCTGTATGAACCTCGATAAACAATCTGATCATGCTGCAGGATTTTCCAGTTCGTTTCTGTCAAGCTCGAAGTTGAAGACTACAGCCGCTTGCCGTGCTCAGGCTTTCGTCCTGAGAATTTATGCGCATACATTAGAAGGGGCCCCCACCCTGTAATAGTGGTATAATGGGAATAGAATAGGGGCCTAATATAATCGATATCCCTATAGTCAATATTACAGGGTGGGGGCAGCTTCTAGCGCATACATACAAACATGCACCTGCACACATCGATTCATTGAAAGTCAAACACACTCACGCTTCGTTGCTGCGTGCCTGCTCGTTCGTGACAACTGCCTACTTGGAAAGGAACTCCCGAGAAGGGAAGCGTTCAGTTTGTTTTAAGGACCCGGGTGCATACCACCATCTGCGGTGAAAGGCAATGCAGCCAGCGTCAGCCGCATCCTCACCCACCAAAACCAGCGGCTCCCTACAGTGTCTATCGTATCCCGCAGCGAGTCTTCCCGATATCACCCTGAATCATAAACCTCTGAACACACCCCACATACGAAGAGACAACACTAACACCTTAACCTACAACACGTTTTTGAACCAGTAGCTATGCTCGTAAACCTTACTACTATTAAACCCTCAACCCGATTTTCCAGGGGCCGGACCTCGTCATGCTGCTTTCGGACACCAGTCGCCACTCCAACGACTGCGTTTCTGTTGGGGCTCTTTCGGGTTTGGGGGTGAAGGGGCTTGGGGCAGCTTGGGGAATGGGCTTGGGGCTTTGAGGCTGTGGGGAATTCGGTTCCAACGGTTAGGTATGTTGCGCTTTCGAGTTTGGGGCTTTGGGTTTGAGTTCTGGTTTTCCTGAGTTACGCCCTGAACCAGAACTTGAAACCACGTTGAATATGGGATGCCCATACCCTAATTAAACCCTGAAGGATGCCTGGTTGTCTTGGTCGAACAGCCCCGCCGACTGATGTTGGGGAGTATGTGGCCAATCAATACATCCCGTCTCAACACCTAAACCCCTAAACCCCTAAAGCCATCGGAAACTGTGCATGGCGCACTCTCTTCAAGGACGAGGAGCCATCCCCTTAGATCCTGAATTCTATCTCCTTTGTGCCCGGGGACCGTAACGCAATCTATGAGAACAGAATAATACACAACAAACGGTTACATATATAGATATTTATAGGTATGCATCTCCCTCTCCCTCTCTCAATCTCTCTATCTATGCACCTATCTATCTACCGATCTATCTACATACAGATCGACATACACACATACATGCATACATACTTACATACATACAGTCAGACAAGCATCCACACGTACGCACATCAGACTGGCATACATACAGACATGCAGGCGTATATACATACGTACATACATACGTACATACATACTTAAATACAGACATACACGCATACATGCATACATACATACATATACTTACATGCATGCATGCATACACACATACATACATATATACATACATACTGACTTACTGACTTACTTACATGCATACATTACATTACATGACAGTATATGCTCGCATGCATACATGTGTGCACGCGGTTATTCCGGAAACAGTACTATAAGTCACGGGTAGGATGGGGCGAACAGTCCTAAAGCCCGAATCGTCAAGCGCGACTTGAAACGACTGAGCGAGCTTCACAAGGAGATGTCTGCCGTAACGTCTGGATTGCGAACTCACAAGGGCTGTTGGATAGGGCTTTAGGATACCTGTTAGGAAGGTGTTGTCAAGTGCCTTCGATTTTCCGACACAGCCTTCAAACAACTCAGCTGCTGCTTGAAGACGAATCCGAAGTCGTTGCTGTCAGTGCTTCTTCCGACGATTCGTCAGAGTCGCCGGGTGGAGACGTGAGCAAGCGAAGTGATGTGAAGCATCTGCGAGCAGGCTTGTCTGCAGTGCTCTCTGCCCGTACCCCACAGCGCCGTAAAATTCTGCCGACTTGCCGAGATCGCTCGTTCCCATCCACCCACCGAGCAAACAAGCCCATCTCTTCCCTAAAGACGAGCTGCTGGACTTGTTCATTGAATATGTCCACATCTGAGATCTTCACCATGATCATGTCCTTGTCGGCCTGAGACGAGGCCATGCATTCCCTCACATCTAAAAGTGAGAGCCCGCCTGTCGTAGTTCTTGTCTACGGCAATTTGCGACGAAACCTGTATTCGAGATTCAATGCCCAGCATGCTGGCCTCAAATATCTCTGCAACACACCACGCCCGGTACAGCACATCGAAGGCATCGTCCACAACGATCAGGTGCCCGAAGCCAACTACCTCCAGCGCTAGGTGAGTCATCATATCATCGAACTTATTGAGTTCACACCTTGGGTCAGTGTGGTTGAGCATTTTCTCCACCTGGCAGCTGCAAAGCACGAATGCCGCACCAGTCACCGAATCATACCGTCTCTTGTCCCAAGCGGCCCATTCGGGTGTGCCCTGTGGCGGCTCGGGCCCGAAGCCACCACAAATACTAGCATGCTGGTTGATGCAAAATGCGCACAGCCAATAGGTCGTCTCCAGCTTGCCGGCCAACATCGCCCGGACCTGTTCAATCCCTGACGGCGTGGCAATGTCAGCTAAAACCTCCTGATAGGTACCCCGCCCCAAAGCATCCGCCAGGATTGCCGCGATGAGGCTTCCAAAGCCGTTGGTCCAGTTGTGCGTAACCATGACTTGCGGCTTTATACCGGTGCCGGACCATAGCGCGGCCAAGGCACAACCGCCATCTCCAACTCGCGATTCGGGGATGATTGCCCGTCGAACCACATCGTTCGTCAAGGAACGTCGGGGATCAAAGCCTGGCATCATCTGACCATCGCGAAGACGTTCCCAGAAGCTCAGAAGCACCTCTAGGCGAACACCCCGATGTGCAAGTTGCCTCACCACCTCGTCATAGACTTCCTTCTCCTCCTGGATGAGCAAGCTTGACATGGAGACAAGGCCTCGGGTTAGCAGGCGGCGTTCATGATCCGTGTCATCTTTCGGAGGCTGTCCTTGCCAAAGAATCCCGGAGAGAAGTCCAAGCCCCAGTGAGTTCACCACCCAGTCGACATGAAGGGCTAACAGAACAAGCTGCGTTCTGCTTTGCATTAGCCTCGTCTGGTGTGCATCCGACCGGTCGCCCAATTCTGCACGCAAACAGAGAGCAGAGAGCAGGCCGTAGGAACACATGGTCACTCCAAGCATCAAGCAGATCAGCATTTCCAAGCCGATGACTTGTGCGGCCCATATGGCCTGTTTCCTGGGCGGCCAACTAACCCGCCTCGCCTCCTGCAGCAGAAGCTTCAACTTACGTGCCATACTTTTGCATGTCAGTATCGTATATGTAACCCAAACCGTGCACAACACGGCTAGACTTGCAATGACAAAGGGCCAAGTGTTGTCAAGGTCCAAATCACAGGCATGGCGTATGTGCCAGCTGCAGCACATGACCAGTATCCATATATAAGAACCCGAGGTCGAACAACAGTTTCCCTCCAGGCGCAACCGGAGTCCCATCATTCTCATCTGCAACAAATAGAGGGTCCAGCCAAGCGCAACGCACTGGACGCCCCAACCGAAATGAAACACGGAATAATAGGAGCCATACAACCCCGTGTCCAAGAATATGCCGGTGACCTGCTGTGCTGCTGCTGCAAACCAGAAAGCAAACATGCACCATTTTGCATCGTGCGCGTAAGTAGAACGCGGATGCCTTACCAGCATGGAGCAAATCCATATCAGCGAGAGCAGGACGAAAGCAATCGTCTGCTGACCGTGCTCGAAGATTGGGTTCTCCTGTCCAGAGCTCAGCGCAGGAAGTGCCCAGACCACGCAGGGATAGCCTGCAAGACACGTAGAAGCAAAGGTGACCAAGCCGCAAACCACAACCTTGCATCTCAGGGAGCTGTGCCTGCCAGTCGAAGTGCCAGGGACGTGCACAAGTCCGAGGCATAGGCCAAGCCAAGCACCAAACTCCACGCGCATCAGTTTCAAGCTTCCGTGGAGCAGCAGAAAGCACACAAGCAGCAGGATCAAAAGGAGGCTGCAATACAGCAAGCGCCACTTCCATTCAAAGCCACTGGGCCATTCGCAAAAAGCCATGCCACAACTACAATTACAGTCCTCAAACGAAGCCCTACACCTACAACACCAGACCACGAAACACTTCGACTGACGCTCGATAAGACGTTCAGGCTCTTTGGGCTTTCAAACCTCGCTGCTGCAAGAGGACCTGGGAGTTGCAAAGCCCGGAGAAACCGCCATATGCAAACCCAATAACAGTCCACACACCCTGTAGATCTTAGATCCTGAGCCCTGAACTTGCAACCTGGAGTGGAATAGGAGGTAATTGGTTCGGGCATCTAGGTGAACCCCATCCACCTCCCAAAGTACCTCGAACCCCCACCTGCCCCGCACGCAGAATTGCGGTTATTTAGGTTCCTCTGCCCTTTCGAAGCCTCTATGCCTTTGGGGTCGTAGTTTGTGGCTTTTCCTGGATTTAAGCTTTTTCGGCTTTATAGTCCATTGGCTCTGATTTTTCTTGAAGCTGCGGCCGGGATGCCTTTTGCCCGTACTACGCTTCGGGGTGTCGGGCCGGGATCCCCAAACCGAAAAACCAAAACCCGAAACACTGAACTCTAAACTCTAAATCCCCAGACCGAAACACTAAACCCTGCAGTACCCTAAAGGGCCCTAAATCCTGCAGAACACTAAAGGGCCCTAAACTGCCCTAGCTACACCCTAAGCCCTATAACCCTATAAGCTCCAGATCGAGCGTGGAAGACGCGGGAGCTATGGGGCGAGCATTGAGCCCGGAGCTTCTCCGGCAATGGCTCACCGACCCAGGAGAAAAACAGAGATATTTTGAAACGAGACGACCGACGATGTTTAGGACTTCGGGCCTTTGGGCTTTGGGCGATGTTTTAGGACTTCCTGGACAACCGAACAATGGCCTTGTTATAGGTATTGGGCCATCATTTTACCTGCTTTGGGGGGTTTAGGACTTAGGGTCTTTGGGTTTTGGGCGATGTTGAAGGCTTACAGAGTATAGTAAAATTGGGTTGTCGCCCCAACTTACCATCTACAGTAGTGTTTCGAGGTAGAACAGCCCCCAGTGGTCAAACTCTTAAGCCCGAGTGCAACAAAAAACGCCGCAAGGTGCTAGATGCCTGGAACCGGAAACACCTGAAACCCTAACTCTACAATACCCCTACGGGTTCCGGGTTCAGGGCCTCAACTTTAAACCATAAAATCCGACAGCAGAATTCTAAGGTCTCAACCCCGCTTGGCCTTGCAAGTTCCATAAACACTACGATTAACCGCCCATATCGTGGAACACAGGAAGATAAAAGCCTAAATAAACTCTGCACCCGTACTGGCTTCTTACTGTTATATTCGGTTGTTTTTTTCAGACGATCCTAAAACTAGACGGCGATAAACCCTCTGACCCTGAAACCCACAACTTAAACCGTGAAACCCACAAGAAGACACCTCAAGCAGCCACCTGCATGGAAAACTTTGCTTCGGCGGGCAAGACCTGAGTGCTCTTTTCGGGGTACATACTTAACAATTAACATGCGGTGTTGGGTGCACTACAGTACACTTGGAGGAAATGCGCCTGTAGATTAGGGAAATCTGCTGATTCGCTTGATATGTCGATATGGCCCATATGGGACCTTAATAATTAGAATACGGTTTGGGGTAGATTGTGAGGAACCACCAAAACAGTATAGGAATTATTTAGGCCCCAATACTACGTGTTATGCTGGGCCGTCGATTTCCCTGTTGCGAGCTTGAAGAGAAGCGAGCACCAAGAGCAAGACGATGAGGTCCGACCATTGGCCCCCACTTAGCGGGTTGACCTGGGATCCCGGCATGGGGGTCACGGACTTATGATGGCGTTCAGGTTTTTTTTGACACTCACTCTCGGGCAAGCCTGGCGAGGTCTGAGGAAGTAGGTTCGGCTGTCTTCGTTATCGGTCTACAGTGAATCCGCTGAGGGCTTACGGCTTGGGAGCGTAAACGGGTCTGGAGTGCAAGATAGGTGAGATGGCTGAAATAGACAACGAATGGTGTCATACGCAGTTGTTTCACTTTTGAACCCGAATTTCGGGTACCCAATTCTATGGCTTGGATAGGACCTGATGTAAAAAAAAAACAGGCATCCTAAGAAATGGTTCGGCTTTGACTCCATGTACTCTCCGAGATCAGTCTTTGGGGCTTAGTCGGACCCTCCAAGAACTCCGTTGAGGCTTCAGTATTCAAATCTAGGTATAGCCAGGCAAGGGGCCCCAAGTCCCTCTTCCCACCTCTTGGTTTTAGGGTTTAGTTTAGGGGCTTGGGCTTTCAGGGTTGTGTGCTTGTTCTCTTGTTTTGGGAGATCGAACGCTGTGGGCGGACACTTGGTTAGCAGCTAGCAATGTCAGCAGACAAGAGGAAGCTTTAGGGGATGGAAGTGTTGGAGTCGAAGCAGTAAGCTCCTGAACACAGAACTGCAAGAGTCGCACTTTGTTGAGAAACCACTTTTTCTATGGTGATAACAGAAGAGCGAAACCTCAGTTAGGCTGATAATGGTAACCACTGCCCATGGCCATGCACCATCCCATTAAGCCCCCAGATGCAAAACTATAACTGGCAAACCCACAAGCCCTATACCCTACTTGTCGGGTATCATGGGGAACTACAGGTTAACCTTTTTGGTTATATAGGGGTTGTATCGGGGCTATACTACCCCAAAAAGGTTAAAGGTTACCTACTCTACTAGGATACTGAGCAACCGAAACGCCTCGACCCAAAACCCCCAACAAAGCCCCTGGAACGACCCCAAACCCAGGACTCGACCTTCAAACCATACGTACACCCTCTAAACCTCCATAAAGCCCCGAAGACAGGCCCTCAACCCTAAACCTCCATAAAGCCCGGAAGAAAGGCCCTAAACCCCACACCCTAGAGCCGCCAGAAACACCCTAAACCGATATGGGAGTTTCCAAAAATTAGGGTACCTTATTTTGGGGTCCCTATAATGAGGATCCTACTATTTGGGGTGCTATATTAGGATCCCCTATTTTCGGAAACTCCCATATCCTCAACTCTTACCTTTCCTTGCTGTGGCCAGCACAGCGCCGAAAGTCCGGGAAGGCTCCTCCATTGCAAGGAAGGAGTGTTAAATGGTTCAAGGTGTGGTTTGGGGGTTTAGGGTTTAGGTTTAGCATTCTAGGGCTTAACTGCTTTAGGGTTTACAGGGCTCATAAGGTTTACAGGGTTCAGGGTTGCTCGAGCTCACAGGGATTATAGGGTATATAGGGTTGACAGGGTTTAGGGCTGAAAGGGCTTATAGGGCTCTTCAAAGCTGTATTTCGGGGTGACGACGACTGAAATGTTGTCGCGGTTGATTCCAGTGCATGGGGCTCAAAGGGAGTGACCTACTGAGTCGGGAACATGGCTTCTCGTTGCTCAAAACTTGAGCACGGAAGAAGATAAACGACGAACGACAAAGAACATACCTTAGAAGGGGCCCCCACCCCGTAATCGTGACTATAAGGATTATATTAGGGCCCTATTATATTCCTATTATACCACTATTACAGGGTGGGGGCAGCTTCTAAAACATACCGTAGCCAAGCTCTTCTGAACCAAAACATTCGCGGCACCAATGTTGATTCTGCCCCCCCTAGCCTAAACTGTTTGTCGTGTGGTTGCGTCTCCAGGCCCACAGCCCGAAGCGGACGGATAACTCAAAACAACCAACAACAAAAATACAAACCATGGCCCTCAAAATTGTCAGACACCACCGAGACCTGAAATCAAAACCATATAAGCCATAGACCGGTATTTAACCCTAAACCCTAAGCCATAGACCGATAGAAAACCCTAAACCCTAAGCCATGTACCGACAGAAAGCCCTTAAACCCTAAGCCATAGACCGACAGAAAACCCTAAACCGTAAGCCACGACCTGTAGAAACCACGACCCAACCCTAAACCCTATAAACCCTAAACCGACTAAGGCTTCGACCCAGCCATCGGAGCTACCCGCCCACCTCGGCGACGTTGATTCTCGAGGGCTGAAAAAGAAACACGGCCAGGTGTGGCATTGATTGTATTTTTTTTGGGGGGGGTAAGGGCATGTTAAGGGGTTCATAGGGTTTCAAAAGTTGTGACTAGTCAAGGGTTTGATAAGGTCTATGCTAGTTAGGCTGTTGTGGTGTTGGCGATCGGGCTTTCACCTTCTAGCGGGTGGGAAGAGGTCTAGGATTTACCTGCAGAACCAATGAGCCCCCCGGAAACTAAAACCCTAAACCCTAAATACTTTAAACCCTAAACCTTATACCCAATGTGTTGCGAACTTCGTGAGTGAGGTCGCCGAGTGAAACCCCCACGCTTCAGTTCCTAGCTCAACCCTGTTCTATACACACTTGATCCGGGAAGCCCGAGCTCTAAATGCCAAAACCCTAAACTTTCGCAATCGTATATCGCTCCTAAACCCAGGGCTTCAGCGTCTTAACTCTGCAACCCTCTCTCACATCCTGCCTCAACCCTACTCTACTCAAATACCCACAGCTACGGAAAGTTCAAACCCGTCAACCTTAAATTGCCAAATCCTCAAACCTGAAACATCCTGAACACCGGGCACTTCATGCAGGCCTCTGATGTTTGTCATGACAGAGTATAAGGATCCGAACAAGTCCAAAGACCCTTAATGCAGGTAGCAGGCGCGAGAGCAGAAAAGCTGAGACAAAAGCCGGTCGATCCGGAGCACTTCGGAGAAGGGGTTCCCAACTGAGAGGTGTCGGTGCTTAGGGGGGCCGGGGGGGGATTTCAGCACTCAGAATTCGGGAGTCGGGGATTAGGGGCTTTTGGATTTCAGCACTCACACTCGGACTTGGCTGGGTTTGTGAATTTACGTATCGGATTTTGAGGAGGATTCTGGCTTGTTGAGGTCACATGGAGGTTGATAAGGAGGGGCTTTTTGGTGCTTTCGGGGCGCTGGGTCGAACGCTTGGGTTGAGGACTTTGTTTTCTTCTGTCTGGCTCTTCGTAGGGAATGGGGTGATGGATCCCTTTCGTAGTCCCTGTATGATCCCCAATATGTAATAGTCTCCATAACCCATTCCCCCATTCCCTACTAAGAACCAGACAGTCTTGATATCACATCGGAGGTTTGTAGGGTTGCAGTTTCAAGTGTTTGGAACATAGGCTGTGTGCTTGATGGTTCAGGATTCAAGGGACATGAGCTAGAACCCCTAAATGCCCGAAACAAGAACTCTAGTAAAAGCCAGGGGGATTCTGAAGGAGAATCCTGGTTTGGAACATCAGGCGGTATCGAGATTCAGTGAGGGGCGGATCTGTGCGAGCAGAACGAAATTTCAGTGTTTAGGGTAGACGGTCTACAGGGTTTAAGCTTGTTATGAATATCTGAATATCTGTTTTGTTAATGCCTTGGCGTCTTCCTCTGCACTGCGAGGTCTTCGGACTGTTCGAGATTTTATACTGACAATTGATGCGGCACTTGCTTAATTTCACAGGCGACAATCGAAAACAAATACCAGAAACCCCAAATGATGAGGCAAAAGGCCTACCCAGCACGAAGCCAACATCGGCCTATGACAGGCTTATAATTCAAGCCTCAGGTTACTCAGGTTCACAAAGAGGATTGAAACCCTCGTGCGTTTGTCGTATGGGCCTTACACGGTGTGGCATGGAGCTCCAAAACCCAGAAGCTGACAAACCGTTGGCCAACATCCTCCGACACTGATGGCAGCAAAGCTCAATGCTTCCACGACCTCCCCGACCAAAAGCAAGTTCCCTGAAACCCCACGCCCTTGCGGCAAAGCACCGAAAAAGCATGAAGCAAGTGCTGAGTGACCGGCGCAAAGACCCCGAAGCCTGACAATCGAAAGGTGGGCAGTTCAACATGAACACAGCGAGCTGGGAAACCTTGTCCAATCCCAAAAAACACACCTCTCCATCCGTTTACATGGATAAGGCTAAATGACAGTTGGCTTAGAATCCTTCATAAGCCCCGTGTCTGAAAGGAATGAAAACAAGTGGCAAAACGGCTCATATACGGGTTCAGGTCTAGCAGACACCATGGTTCTTGCGAGGCCGGAAAGGCTCGCGGTTCATGAAAACGTGACATTGAAATCAGGACCCATGAACCAAGGCTTCTACGACTTCGGCTGCGAGATGTACCAGTTCAAGGCAGATGTCTGGCATCAAAAGATTCGGGCTTCTACCGTTGAGGGTTTAATATCCGAGGCTCTACTGTAAAGGCTTTCAAGTTTAAGGTCTAGATCTATGCCTCGTGAACACCCGCATGGCTTGAGTGGATGGAGCCTAGGTTTCAGATTAGGGTGCCCCCTGAACTACACTGAGCACGAAGACAAAGCCCTGAACCTGCGGACATGAATATCCCATTCTAAGTCCCTAGGCATAACTTAGCATCAACGTATGGTGACAGCCACCTACTTGGAAGCGTCGTCAACACCTTGCATGACTTCGGACCTGCACTGAACCGAATCTGGGAGTTCATTCGAACATATTTTGATCTTGAAAGACGACGGCTTCTCTTCCAGCTACATGTTTTTCTTACGATATGACCCGAAGCCTGAAACAGCATCTCAAAGAACATACCTGCTACTCAATTTGAAAATGCACAGGCCGATAATAATCCCGAGTCACGGCCCGGCCTGGTAAATTCGGATGCACTGGAAGCTGGCTGGGGCCTCGAAAAAGGGTCTCGAAATCATCTCCCATGGCTTAGACCCACGACTTTCCCATGTCGCTGCCGCAACAACAATAATGGCTGCAACAACATTTTGGGAAGTGGATCGCAATCTCCACATTCCCGAATCACATAGTGGATGAAGGCGGCCGCGACCAGTACGCATGAACGCATCTCGGGGTTTTCGAGGCAAGTTGTAGAGTGAAGCAGCAGGAAACCTTGAGATGTGCATCCATTCTCGTTAGTACACTTCCTAAGAATGAACAAAGACAACAGCAACACTGTAAAGATAAACTGACGACGCCACCAACCGGTCACCAACAATAACAACGATAACCTCCGATGATCCTGATAACAGCGGTGTAGACCCCAAATATTAAATCACAAAGCGAAAATCCGAAACTCACCCACTCAAGGCCTTACATCCTCAAATCCTTTCTAGGCTGGTCTACATCGATTCTCTTTGTGGTGGATCTGTGGGGCTTTGCAACGTAGGGCCTGTAGCGATTCAATCCGTAGAATTTGTCCCTGGCGTATTCCCAGCCGTGCCTCTGTATGGGGTTTTACGACGGTCTGGAGATCCAAAGCGACTTTTTCCGGGGGATACCTGTAGTCTCCATTGTAGTTCCCTGTTTGGGCTACCTTGTAGGATCCTAAGTATAGAATTGGTGAAAGCCAAGCAGAGGAACTACCATGAAGACTATGGATATAATATAAGAGAAGTCAACTCAGGTTCTTGATTGTCGAGGTCTTCTGCAAGGGATCCTACCTACCTATAGCTTGGGTACTGCCCCAAACCTGCAACGGTCTATACTAGGCGTCATACGAAGGGCTACATACATATGACGATGCTGTAAGATTATCCAACTGTTACAGAGTGGGGGGGGGTAGAGCCCGACCTAGGGTCTCCATTGCACTTCCATATCTAGGAGCATATAAGGTACTCCCACAAAGACACTACAATGGAAATACTTGCCTCGCCTCCAGGAGCAATCCAATCCTCAGCGCACCGGGCGTTAAGAGTTGTGATTTAGGGCTGATTCGTGGGGTGAAGGGTTCAGGGTTTGGAGTTTAAATGCCGTCTTCCTATTGGGTTAAAGATCTTTAGAGAAACCAAGGTGGGCTGGCATGAATACAAGCTGGACGTCGGGGGGCACAGCTTACTCAAGGTACGGCAAATTGCCACAGCTTTCCTGGAGCCACAGAAGTTTCTAAGCTCCATCAATAAATCAGGGCCGGGCATAGGGCTTCAATTCACAACTTCGCCCCCCGCCCCCTCTGTGAACAAAACCCTGACCCCCAAAACCCGACTGAGAGGCCGACCATTGGCCAGGAGGGCAACCCTCCTGGGGGCATCCTGCCACCCAAGCCTTTGGCGAGTTCGGAAGTGTGTTCAGTTTACTCAGGGGCCTTGACAGGTTCTACTGAAACCTCTGCAAAAACCATGGGGTTTAGGGGTTCAGAGGTTTCGGGTTTAGCGTCAGGCGTTTGGCTGACCAGATTCCGGGCATCAGATTGGATCGGGATCTCCTATTTTCGTCTCGTTAAGACACCCCAAAAGCTGCAGCACAAGTACAGAAACAGACCCCCCCCCGGGGTAAGCCCTAAACGCGAGGCAACCCCCCTACCCTAAATCGAAGGATGACAACAAGATGTACCTTGCACCGTGCCAAGACTCACTTCGGAAGTGCTGTAAGTACTGTAGGGGCCTTAATACATAGAATAGGGCTTTGGGCTCCTCATAACATATATATATATATATATATATATATTACACACACATAACTACATAACCATAAGGAACCCTAAAGAAAATATTAGGAAATTAAGCCTCTATAGTAGCAGCGGCATCTCGCATCTTGTCATGCGCTGCAGTAGCCGAGCCCAGGGGTGCCCGAGATCGAGATCTTTGTCGGTGGGCAAGCCCCACACTGCAGGGGCCTTAATAATTCGAATAGGGTTTGGGGGTTCGATGATATACCCCGAACCTATTCTAAGTGTCAAGGCCCCTATAATGTGTGGGTAAAGGGGCATGTGCTCTTGGAACATCACCTTCCAGAGGGGCATCACTGCGGCCAAGCATCACTGCCGGAATGAATTACTCAACAATAGCATGAATCACAACCCTCGAGACTAGAAGCTACACATCCGCACAACCGGCGCTAACCAAGCCGACTGATCTCAAATCCGCCTCTTTTTTGCTCAAGTTCGGCTCAGCTGGGACTCTGGCACTATCGGTAGCCGCATCACCATCGAAGGCGTTCCTGCAAGAGCAACCGATTCTTCGACTGTAACGGCGGTGATGACGGTATCAACATCGACGGTTTGCTGTCGCGTCGGCCAGCAATATCTGTAGCCAGGTGCTGCAGGTGTTGAACCCAGAGAGGCCAACACCCCTTAAGTACGGAGTATACCTTTACCTTCACTCATATTATTAAGGTCGGTGATATAAGCATATTACTCAGTTAAGGTGTATTCCGAAACCCTAAACCTGTTGGACTCTCTTTAAACCTTCGGTTTGGTCTCGCCCTGCACCCAAAACTTGTTCGTTAGCCCGGTCTAGCCATGCTCCGTGGAGCTCGACCAGGGCATAATCTCCTGAAGTTATCATATCTGAGGGTTCCTAAACGCTTTTTTAGGCCCAGAACATGGATATTCCCCCCAAAGCCTCATTCTCATTTCTAATCATTAAGCCCCGCCCGCAGTTAGTCATTGAGGCTCTCATGAGAGTCTCAGCTCATGGCTCGATTGGTCTGGTCGGCAGCGCCGAACCTCCGATGCGACGCAAGAGTCGCCAGGGATCTTTCGGAGGCCCAAGGGTGGATACTTTAGGGGTCATACGGTTGATGATATAAATCCTGCATTACCCATAATAAGGAAACAACCATAGTTCCCATAGTCCAGGGTCCTTAAGGTACTGCAGGATTTATACCATCAACCATAGTAAATAGGATAATGTAGGGGTCGTAATAACTAGAATCGGGTTTTGGGGCCCATTATACTAGAATTATAATGAGGAACCTAAGGACCCCCCCCCAGAAATGGTATAGGCAATGTCTGCATAGTACAGTGCTTTCGAGAAGGATGGTGCTGATTTGTCAAAAACTTGCCACATGCTGGGGAGCAGGCTGGCTATCGGTTGCCCTTCCGCCAAAGCATCGCAGTTGCTCTGAGTGTGGAACCTGCAGCAACGACTTGAGCAACCGGTGCCAGGCCGTAAACATTTACATTATTAACTCACAGTAAGTAGTCTTGTCAAGCTTAACTGACATGAAAACAAGCCCTAAACAAATCAAAAACATACCTGCTGATCTTGCCACGAACAGAAATGGTCCTTCGCCATGGAAAAACCGAACATTGGCCTACAAGGGCTGCTAACAAGCTCACCAGGAGAGTGAGAAGCTTCATTGTACAACACCACCCCCCGCCCCCGCAATGACCGCCATCTCTCCGTCCTAGCGACCTTTTGAAACTTTTAACCATCAGACCTACGTCCGGGATGTAACCGGCCTCTCACTGTTTGATGAAAACTGCAGAACAGAAGAAGAGCGAAGCAGGAACCGTGATGTATCATGGATAGTACGGAGAGTCTAGAGTTGGGGATTGATGCTTCAAGGGATTCAGGGCTTGGGCTTGCTAACCTCCCAGACTCTCACACAAAGTCACTCACTTCTGAAGGTCTAGACGTCCTTTGGAAAATAAAACACCCTCATACACTTCGACAGCCTCCCTCACCCACTTTGCAGGAGTACGCAGGCGGCTACAAGTACTGAAAAAGGCGAGTTCAGTTCATGTCACGTAAGCCCTGCACTGTACATCTTGACATGGAGGCTGCAAAATTGAACTTCTAACTAGGCTCGAAGCCTCAGTCCAGAAACCTGAATGTCTCTTGTGTACCGTAGAACGCTCAGGATCTCAGAAATGACCCCAAGCCTTAAACCTACCCTGGGTGTCGATATCAACAGCCCCCAAAATTCTTGATAACAAGGGCTCTATATTAAACAACAATGGAAAATAGAAAAATATCCCAAATCGATACCTAGTTCTAACCTCTATACCCTGCTTCCCTTGGACACTCAAAGCAGCCAAGGTCGCCACTCTACCTCCTGCACTCTCCAGGGCACCGTCCTTATCTCGGGCGAAGGGCTTAAGGCCAGGAGTAGGGCATCTTGCATCTTACCTAGCAGGGACGAGACCTGTATTGCAGGGTAACTCTGACCGAACAGTTGCAAGAACAAGAAGATCCGAGTGCAATGCGCGAGTGTTTATGGATTTAGGGTCTGAGGTAGTATTTATGCTTTAGGGTTCAGAGTGTTCTCCCTCTGGGGTCTCCTTGGGCCGCCTGCAGCAGGGTGTTATGTATCCATGAAGACACTCATACAGGGGTATCATGCAGAGCAGGGTTCCCCCAATGAAAGATAGTGACATTGCCTCAATGCTGCCATGTAGTAATGCAGACTGAACGAAACCTCTTTGTCAAAGCAATCCTCGTCTATGGCGTCTTCAATCTTGGCGGCCCCTATGAGGAGCTTTCCAAAGGTGCAGGGCCATGTCACTTGTTGAGGGCTTGGCACATCAACATGTTTGATACATGATAATACATGGGCGTAACTCAGAATTACACCACTAGCATGGATGGTCAGTGCTGTGTCTGACGGAGGCCATGTGAACAACTACCGCTGTCCCAGCTATCCCTCTTGGCTAGATGGACCAAAACATGCATCCTGATAGTGCTTCTTTTTTCCTGCGGTTGTGCTGAGTGCAGGCAGCCCTCTTAACAAGTCCTGCATCTGCCTTTGCGTCTGGGCCGGCACGCTAGGATCGGAGGGCTTCTATGTCTCACGTCTCTGACAGCCGGGGACTCGGTTGAATAAGGGCCGATATAGGCCTGAGCAGTACAAGCCAGATTCAACCCTACAGTCCGAAATCTGAGACCTACACTCCACACAGGCGTAGTGGTGTACAGACTTATGGGCTAGAACGAAGGTTCGAGCTCTAACACAGCACTTGTGAGTTTTTCTTTTGTTTGGATGGCGCCTACCGGAACCCAAAATCCAAAGCAAAAGCCCGCAGGGTTTTGGGTGTGTTTTAGGCACAGTGGAGTGCAAACACCCAAAACCTAGCTGGCAAAAGGCTTCACCAGATGTTGATTACAATGTAAGTGAAATCATGGTTTTCCCAATTGTCAGACACCAAACTTCTGCTACCGGTAGGAATAGAAAATCCTAAACCCTAAACCCGTAAGTTCTAAACCCCGAACCCAAAACCTTGAACCCTCAGCCCTAGCAAGTGTCAAGAGTTTCGGGCATGCCACATGGATCTTGGGATGGCGCACGCAGTTTCCCTTACAAAGAGGTGAGTCGAACTCGACGTATGACTTGCTTAACCCTATGCTTCCATGGACCTTCTTATTGGGTCCTTAAAGGGTCTAGGGCCCCAATTATAAGGTGCATGGAAGCAGAGGATAACTGTGTCAAACTACCCCAAAATCTACGAGTCTAAATCGTGGGCTTTCATGGGCTGTACTGGGCCCGTTGTAATTCTGCTAGCTAAAGGAAGGGTCGAGACTTCTGGATCAGTGAAACCTGAGTACAACGCTAAACGATGATACATGTTAAACACTCTTCTAGACCCCCTATCGGATAGAACCCTTGTCTTAATCTTCTGCTAAGGGTCCCTCCGCTCCTCCTGCCGCGTGTTTACAAAAGAAGCGGCGGTATGCCGAATTGGATGCAGCAAGCACATCTACTCCTGGGCCTGGACTTGCGATGTTTCAAGCCGACACTAGTACCTTTAGGATTTTCGGGTTTGCTCTGGTCGGATATGAACTGTAAGGGTTTCGGGTGCAGAGTTCAGCGCTTCTGGAACCTGTGACCTGGTTTCGCACTCACAAACCCTGGGTTGATTTTGAGCTGTAGCGACTTCATGAGATATTGAACCTTCAAACCGTAATCCTAGGCTTCTAGCCCCGAGCCCTAGCAATCCAGACCACCACACCACAAAGCCGAAAAATCAACGAAGCCCGAGATACCGCCTCATCCGCACAGCCTTCCAACTCCTCTGCGCAGCCTAAAACAGGGTTGTAGATTGAGACTTTCTTTGGCCAACTAAAACAAGGTGCCTCTACAGAACTACAGAAGTATACGTGCAATTGCCGAAGTTTCTCTACAGCGACACCCGAAGAGTCCTCAAAGACTCAGGAAGCAGGGCCGAAGCAAGCGCTGTCGGCAGAGATGTGCCGTGAGATCTCGGAAGTCACAGCAGCATCGCCGAAGGGATCAGGCTCCTCGAGGGTCTACGGAGGCGTTTACACTCTCGCCCTCAGACAAGAAGGGTTGTTACCCTCCACCTAGCAAGGACGAAGCCCGCATTGCAGGGAGTCTTGGATGAAGGGTTATGGGGCTCAGGGTTTGGGTGGAAATGAGGATTTGAGGCTTTGGCCTAGAGCTTTGGCCCAATTGGAGTTTAAGCAGCTTAAAGTTTGGGTTGAGGGTATACCTTTGCAACTGGGTTCTTCGGCTCGAGTCCGCGGAAGCCTAGCTGCACAGGACAGGTCCTCATCGCAAGCTTCCTGTGGAGGAGGTTGCTCTTTGCCTCAGCATGCCACAGAGCATTGAATGGCGTGAGAGCGGCGTCTAGGATCTCTCACGCTTCGTGAAAAGGCTGTTGAATTGGTGGGTCATTTTGGGGTTCTGGTTTTAGTATGAAAATATCGAAGTGTGATCTTTCGGTAGCGTTTTTCTCCCAAGTGGCAAAGAGCCGTGTGGGCAGAACGCCCCTCGACACGATCCAAGCATCGTGCCACAGCGGCCTGTGACGGCTTGGGGCTCTCGAGGTTGAAAACACAAAGATTCCAATACTCCTGAAACACAGAATATACCTTCTATAAACTATAGTGGCATCCCAAATATGACTTAAGATATGTTCCCTACGCAAAACTACTTGGAGTCTCTGGGAACCCGAATAGCGCACTCTGTGCTGGTACAGCTAGCACGTAGTTCGATATTCAGCATCCACATTGACATAATTTGACGTACCTACATGAAGAGAGGTTGCTGTCGCACCTGGTCCAGATTCCTGATTAATTAGCCTCCTTCCCTTCTCAAGGACGATACTGAGGATCCTGGTGTTCCGGCCACTTCCATAATTCGGCAACCGAGATACTGGAAAACAAAAGTCAGTTCGGGCTAGTGAGAATGGTCAGATTGCACAAACCACACAAAAAAGCGCCGAACTGGAAACACTGCCCTGTGGATCCTACTGCCTCATTGACAACCCAATTTTCCGCTTGTTTCGGGCTACATGTCGACCCAAAACAACATTGAAATTGAATCCCTTTACCCCCCCCCCCCCCCCACCCCAGCCGCCAAAGCCGAAATCGAAACCTTGGAAACCGTCCTCGAGCAGCATCATCGTGCGGATCTCGTGGGCTTTCTCCCAGGCCATTCGCTGCCCCCGAAGGATGTACTGCTCCTGAGGGTGGGTCGGTATTCGGGCTTTCAGTGATTAAGACGTATGGTTCTGGCCATGGGGTTTAGAGGCTGGCGTTGAGGGCTTTAGTTTTCGGGCTTGGAGGGTGCTCAGTGAGGCAGGTGTCAGGTGTATTGTTGCTTCAGGTCGTGCACTGCAGGTGCTTGTTGTTCCGGCTCTCTTTTTCTCAAAGTTCTGTCTTGCTTGCGAGCGCAAAACCTCCAAACCAAAACAGTCATAAACCCCAAACCTTAAACTTCAAGCCGCCTGGCTCACACAACCCTAAAAAGCCCGCATAAGCTCTCTCCCCCTCCCTCTCCCTCTCCCTCTCGCTCTCTCTCTCTCTCTCTCTCTCTCTCTCTCTCTCTCTCTCTCTCTCTCTCTCTCTCTCTCTCTCTCTCTCTCTCTCTCTCTCTCTCTCTGTCTCTCTGCATGTTTATACATACATACATACATATATATATATATATATATAGACACACACACAATCCTATATACATATGTATATATAACAAATAAATAAGTATAATATATATATATATATATATATATATATATATATATACAGTATACACCTCTAGTGCTTATACGAGGCTTACACTATATAAGCTTTTTGTTCATTGCTGAATATTGCTGAGGTCAAGGCCATGTCCCGCGGCGTAGGGTTGGAGATGGCATTCTTTACTGACGCCAGGCCCACGTGCGGAGGGTGCACGGTCCTCGGCTGAACTTTGCAGATTGCCATTTCTTGCTCTTCTTGTCCGTCAGGTTGGTCTACGGGTATGGGGTTTACGAGTTTCGGGGTTTAGGGTCTGGGCGGTATTCGAAGCCCTAAACCCGAGCATGTGAAGTTACGGGTGGCTGCAGCGACCGAAGTGAAGCATATGCTCCAATCTTAACCCAAAGCCCAAATCCTCGAAATGCTCGACATGCATGAAAACTGAACCTGATACATCCTTCCCAACCCCCGCCCCCCCTCTCCGAAATCCTACCAGAACCCTGCACCCCAAATCGCAGGGACTGGAAAGCCAGGAAGCAAGCCCGATTTCGACTCGTGAAAATCTTGAGACAGATGCTTCGTTGCCTGTAGCCGGCGGCGCAAGGGCCGGCTGCGGGAGCTTTCGAATAAGGTTTTTGTGGACTTACGGTTGAGGGTGTAGCGCTAAACCCAACCCCCCCCAACCCAACCCCCTCCAGGGCACTGAAACACTGGTGGGGATCATAGGCTCGCGGGGCGTGCCTGGCACATGGCGCGGCCGAAGAAGGAGGGCAGCAGGTTGTACTCCTTCGAGGTTTTGAAAGATATAGGCTCAGGGTTCAGGGACAATGTTGACTTCCTAGATTGCTGCGCGGATCGCCAGGCGGGGTAGTTAGCAAGTGCGAGAGAGAGAGAGAGAGAGAGAGAGAGGCTTCAGGGTTTGGGGACTTCGGATTTCGGGTGTTGGGGGAGGTTCTAGCGGAGCTCGGGAGTTCGAGGTAAATCGACAGGCTCGTGTTGAATAAGGGCCTTGTTCAGCAATTAGTAATTAGCGGTGCCAGGCTTAGGGACCTAGGGATGTACATCGCGGGTTCGGGATACTCTTTTTGATAATGAAGGCTTGTCGTGTGTGAAGAGGGTTTCTGATTCTCAGACTTCTCAGGCTTGTCCAGGCTTTAAGGCCCGAGGGTATGTTCGGACGTTCATGCTTCTGGCGACCAGGTGCTTAGGATTATCACGACATGCCACGGCTTGCCGCACATCTCGTGAGCAAAATTGGCCATGATCCCGACTGCCGACCTCTCCGAAAAGCCTACCCATAAGCCCCAAAGTAGTTCCTTTTTGGGATTACCTTATAGCATTCTTTACATGAACCCCAAAACGGAACTACTTTGGGGCCTTAGGGTAACCACACGACCGCCCATCAACAAGGTTCTTGAGTTCAGGCAGCGTCTGAACCCAGCAAAGATCAGCCGCCTGCCCTTAAAGAAACTCACGAAAAAAAGGCTCCGACAGCAGCCGCGCGCGCTGCTGAAGGTCCATACCGAAGTAGCCTCTCGAGATTTGCACAGCTAGCCTCTGGACCCTAAGCCCTCAAGCCTTGTAAACCTTACGTGCTGCTCATGTCATATCCACTCGGCTCTTAATTACGCGTCAGCTGAGGAGTCGAAGATGGCTCAAAGGCAACCACACTCGTACACGAAACGGGTCAACACTCAGACTCCAGTCCACACCCGTACATCCCAAAACCCCTTTTATTACTAATATTACTATCATTACTATTAGTATTACTAGTATTACTATTAGTATTGTTATTATTATACCTGCTATTTCAGTTTGAACCGGAGGCCTCAGAGTGCTAAAGCCTCATGACGCGCCTTTAAACATACACCAGAAAAACCGTCAGCCCCCAAAATCCCTAATCGGACTGCCTACCTGACCCAGATACGAGTGGGGGGAAAGCGGATTGCGTGCTTTCTAGGTCTAAGGTGTTTGGAACCGAGGACTCTTTTCTAAACAATCCCTACACCCTTAGAAACCCCAAGGCCTGATGGCACTCGGAAAAAGAAGGTCTATAAGGCTTTTGATAGGTTTCGACGTGCGCCTCGGAGCATGTGGAGCACACCACCTTTCGCCTCCAAGAAGGAGGAGACGTGTGGATTCACCTGCAACCAAATACGTCCCTAAATCTAAACCCCTCAACCCGAAACCCTGAACGCTATCCGGAGTTTCGGGTTCCTCTGGTAGCCCCAAGGTAGACACCCACCCTCAAAGGTCTTTGCCTGCTCAATGTCGGTCTGTCGGTTGCGGAGCCGTGTCTTTGGGCAGAGCACTCCCAAAGGGTCCAAAGTACCTTTATGGTAGAATGTAGGGTTCCTATATTAGGAATTACTATTATGATTTGGGGAAGTAGCCCCCATAACAGTACTTTGGACCCTTTGGGACTGTAGGCTTCATAAACCATAAACCTGAAGAGCTAGTTTGTGGGCTTCAGGGCTTCAACACACGTGCATGCCTTAGTCTTCCTTGCCTGGAACCTTCACGCTCCCCCAACCCTAAGCCTGAATCCTTCGACCCGACAACCTCACACCAAACCCTGGGACTCAAACCCGTGCAAAGCGCAGCAACACTCCTTCAGCTGGGCGGTGTCACCTGCGACACCAGGAATCGGGTCGCTCCGAAGCAGGAGCGGAGGTAGTCCTGCCATGCCAAAATCTTAAGGACCGTATGGTCAATTCATTAGTGTTGTTCTTCTTAGTCTGGTTAACATTGCTGAAGTTATTGCTTTGCTTCTTCCCGCCACTGTTACTGTTCTTACGACTCTACTTGCAGAAATAGGATGGCTGGGAGCAGCAGCGGCAATCGTAGTGGCAGCTGCTGCAGCAATGCAACTGAGCATGCCTGACAGAGACCCTAAAGGAAGGTCCTGCTCATAAGCACATACCGGGCCAGCCAGCCCCGGCATGTTCGTCAAAAAGCCACGTCCAAAACCCTAAACCGAAGGAAAGCCTATTATGTCCAAGGTTGGGAAGTCAGACGAATGACATGGCAATCGGTATGAACAGTGATGTCACGTAAGAGGGCTTCAGGTGTAGAATCCTTTATGGGCGGCACGATCTATGGGTCCGACCAGCGGTTTCATGATCATCACATCATGCTCGGACAGGGATTGTCGGAGTTGGCGTGGATCAAGCCGGAATCCGAAACTGCAGCCCTCAAGGAAAACCTAAACCTCTAAACCCTGAATCCTGCAACCGTAGTCTGTACCTGAACCTCTGAACCTCAGAAAACCGAGCTTCATTTTATGTGAGCGGTTCTATGAACAAGGTTTCATAGAAGGAGCACTTAAAAGGTAAGTAATAACAATAACAAGGAGCCCCTGGCCCCCAATAGTAAGTTCCCTGAGGAACCCCCTAGAAAAAAACATAGGTTGTCTTATGAATGATGTGTTATGGACTCAGGTGAAGCCTGAAATCAGTGGCGTCCTTGGGCACCTCAGCAGTGAAGGAGCCGTCCGCAAAGGATTCGCCCAGGACGTTGAAGGGCGACAAATGCCCGGTCACCGGATTCTTCACCTTAGCTTAGCA
The DNA here is from genome assembly GCA_905221615.1 of Symbiodinium sp. CCMP2592. Classification (NCBI taxonomy): domain Eukaryota; class Dinophyceae; order Suessiales; family Symbiodiniaceae; genus Symbiodinium; species Symbiodinium sp. CCMP2592. The sequence continues at coordinate 583,286 of CAJNDT010002557.1, forward strand.
TTGGGTTCCGGGGATGTTTTCGTGCTTTTGTGTTGCTGCTGTTTCCTTTTTATATAATTACTTTGGGGCTCGGCACCTGTGACAAGCGCTTGGCGCAGAATATTTCAAGAATTCGGTGACCCAGTCTCCCAGACACTTGGTAGAACCTCGCCCCCTCAAAAATACCGTGATGGAGTACCATATGGGAGTTTTCGGAAATTACGGGTACCGTATTTTGGTGTCCTTATAATAAGGATCCTACTAGTTAGGGTATTATGTCAGGATCCCCTAAGCCCATTTTCGGAAACTCCCATACAAGGTTACTCAGATGGTTTCAGGAAGAGCAACTCCTGAGGCTTCAAGGTTTTGTAACGTAGGAACCTGATTAAGACAACCTTGGGCATTTATCAGGGTTCCTTATATGAATCCTACTATATTGGGGATGATACTTAGTTGCCGAGTTCATTAGCCCAAGAAAGTTTACACTTTCAGTTTTGTACAGGGTTTCATTATTGCAGAAAGTTTACAGTAAAGTTTACCAACCCAACTACTAAGTATAGGGCCAGGGTTTCTTAATGAGGTTCCTACATTAGGACCTTTGGCTTCTCTGGGTTACAAGCACCCCAAAGGCCGGCTATGAACAGAAAGAACAAAGCACAAGTCGGAAAAGAAACGGCCCACTGCCCCCGTACAGTAACGGTCTATAAGAGGCCATATATCGAGGGCCCGGTATATTCATCTTCTACATACTGTTCAACTGTTACTGAGTGGGGGCAGTGTCCAAGCCCAAGCCTAAACCCTAAACTGCCAAAGAAACCTTCAATGCTTCGTCGGGCTGAACATCCAAGCGGCGACAAGTCCCCTTGGCTTCATTACCTGAGCTTATGGCTTGAAATGATGCAAGGGTAGAGATGTTCGATGGTTTTGGATTTCAGATTCTGCGTCTAGAAGGTTTAGGGTGTGTGGGTTGGTCGAAATGCGAATTTGGCGCCTACGGCTTAAGCTTCCAATCAATGACATATGCGAAAGGAGTTCAAGATGCATGATGTAGGAGCTTGTGTCTCCGGTCCCATGTCGGAACTGCCATCTGCTATACCTATAATACTTCTAGTTACAACAGTTACGGTGCTGTTTAGCTTCTGTTCTGACGCAAATGAGTACGTATCACTAAGGCCACATATTTACCCGTGTTTAAGCTTTAGAGGGAGGGTCCTGGTCTGAACAATTCCAACAAATCAAGACAACACTTACGTGTAATTTTGCGGGCCTCGCGACTGAGGAGGAGCATGGAGCGTCAGCTTTAGGGTCTTAGGTTTCTGGCTTGGGGCTTGCGGTTTTGGATAGGGCCAGGGCTTTTTGACACACTTCTCGACTTTGGTTCAGAGTTCAATTAGGGTTTTCGTTTGGAGCTTTCCGTACACTTTGGGAACCTGGGTGAAGAGCCTAAGCCTGCGGAGGTTCAAAAGCAGAGCTACTATAGTAATTCTGAATCACAATGCGAATTATATTAACAGAAATAATACTAGTGCAACTAATAGTTGCTCGCAAGGACCGATGTTTTTGACTACATACTTTCCCTGAACACATCACAGCGTTTTTTGAGCCCTTTGTTTGCGGGTCTCAGTGCCCCAATAGTGGCGTTGTAGCGCTTATGGTCCGAAACCAATAACCTCGATCAACTAGTCTTGCGGCCTACAAGCTACCATATTTGGGTACATGGGCCCTCTACAGGACTCTACAGGAGCCCTGCGCCCGGTGACGCCAATGGCGGCGCAAGATGTCGCCACGGCAGAGGCGATCGTCACACGCGGCGTGGTCATGTGGTTCCTGAGGTAAACATCCATCTACGCACCGGAATGTTCCAGAAAACCTGAAACAAATTACATGAATGTGGTGATGGGCTTAGTTTATCTATGTTTCGTTCATACAAACCATACAGGCACTTTGGACCCTTTGGGAAGGGCTGAGGCAAGCGACTGCAGGACTCAGACTGCGCACTATCGCTGGCGAAATTTGGCGGCCCGGGGACCCCGAGGATGAACTCGCAAGCCTAAGTTGGTCCTTAAGCCCTGATAAGCCTTATAAGCCCTACCTATAGTCTCCATTGTAGTTCCTTTTTTTGGTTTAACCAATTACATAACTAGGATCCTCTAAGGTAACCCCCAAAAGGAGCCATGGAGACTATAGGTAAACCCGTAACCCTAAACCCGGAGGCTGAAGGCCGCAGAGCTTCAGCATGACACAGGCCGGAAGTTTCCGAGAGAAGTTCGAGGAGATCACGATGGTAACCTTGGCGACACAGACGGTTTAAAGTTTAGGGGTTTAGTATCCTTGAAGGAGGGGGGAAGCGGTATAAACGAGCTAGTAATCCCTAATCGGCCTTTAGATTTGTCGTGTTGCTCTACTTTTCTTTGTCTCGCATGGCCGGGATCTATGCTCGCTCGCGCGAGGATTCGTTGGAAAGGACTGCGGTATGTCGCATGGTTTGTGTACAGCGGTATTACCGCCCTGCTTCGCAAGGACGGGTTTCGGGTTTAGGGTTACGAACCCCAAAGCAAGTCAAAGTCATGGCCCGACACCTATAGAAGACTATATTGAGCTATATGGACTACATACTTTGGGGGTCCAGATACTTACCAGACTCTGACATTGGTGAGTTTTGTCGAACCACTGGCCATGGTAAGGGTTGTGAGAAGGGCGATCTGGACCTTAAGTGATAATTGAACCAGTCTGGGACAGAAACGCACATTTCTCGGATGAAGCAGAGACTTACAGCTCAAACTCCCCCCACCCCTCTCCTTCCTCTCCACAACATCATGTACTCACTGTTCTTCTAACAAACGTATGTCATCTTCCGGAAGGCTCGACTCAATGCATCCCGAAGGCGGGCCGGCCGGTACGCTGGAAGGCTTCTTCGAAGGTCCAGGTGCCGAAATACGACTTGCAAGTGTCCTGCGAAGTCTTCTAGTCTCTCGTTTCGGGCCCGTGGCTCTTAGTTTCCTTTTTTGTCGCTCTTAGTTTCCAAAACCCTAAACCCTAACGGCCCTAAGGTTTGAGTCTCAGCTTAGGTCTTCAGGCTTCAGATGGGTGCCATGCAGGAGGATCCTGTAGAAGTCAAGGGGGCGATGGGTCCCTAAGTCAAGTCAAGACCCCTTTTACACCTGGACTATGCAGATGCCAGGAACCGAGGCGCCGACCGTGCTGCGGACTCGTGCCACACGGCTACCCCAGGTTGAAAAAACTTATCAACTGGTAAGTCAAGACCCCTAAACCCTAAACAGAGACCACCTGCCATCATCCCCCAAGCCAGACATACATCGGCAACGGTAGCAGGCACGTAAGGACATATAGTGCGACAACTACCGTAAATTCCACAAGACTGGCAGGGCTTGGAGGTGATTTTGGGTCGGGGAGTCTGGAGGTTAATCTCAAACCCTAAACCCCAACAGGTTAGTTGTAACATCCTTGCTGGCGCCTGGGGT
>CAJNDT010002557.1:591746-629246 GCA_905221615.1 Symbiodinium sp. CCMP2592
CTATTAAGGCCCCGTACTGTCGATGGACAAAATCCTGCGTGACCCTAAGGACCCTAAACTATGGGAATTATGGTATATTCCTTATAATGGGTAATCCAGGATTTTGCCCATCAACAGTACGTTACCCATGCAGCTACCAAGAGACGGATGCTTCGATCACTCGGCTTCTGGTCAGCGCGATTTGGATGATGCCCTGCGCGGCCGGGTAGACGCCGCCGGCGATGCAGAAAGTCAGGAACCTTACTTTTCAATTTTTGGGTGAAAAAGGTTCAAACTTTGCTAGAAAACTAGGAACCTTTTCAAATTTGGGGGCATAAAGGTTCAAACTTTGCTAGAAAAATTAGGAGCCTTACCTTTCAAACGTTGGGGAAAAGGGTTCAAACTTTGCTAGATACTTAGGAACCTTACTTTAAATTTTCAATTTTGGTGGAAGAAGGGTTCAAACTTTGCTAGAAACTTAGGAACCTTACTCTTCAAGTATGAGGGAGACGGGTTCAAACTTTGCTAGAGGGTAGGAACCCTACTTTCGAAATATGGCGGAAAAAGGCTCAAATTTGCTAGAAGACTACCTTATAAGAGCCCCAAATGTTGAAAAGTTGGGTTTTGGGCGACCAAGGAACAAGGCCGGCCAAAAGAAGGTGCTTGAGACATAGGGGAGGATGGATGCGAGGATTGCGGCCATGCTGGAGACAGACGCAAGGAAGATAAGAGTCCTCCGGTGCTGACTCCACTTGTCCGGCTGCACCACGCTCCCTGACATGGCAATGCTGCCGCCAAGTGCTGGGCCGATCAACGCAATGAGCGAGAAGGTGCAAAGGACCTAGCTCATGCTTGGGGTAGTATGGAAAAATACGTTTGTATTCCTTACTGGGTTTAAGTACCCATAAACATGTAAAATGTTACCCAGCCATGACAAAGGGACGAGGTGTAGGCCAAAGCCGCGGGAGGTAGCATAGTCTCGAATTACGTACCGGCACCCACCGAGAAAACCAAGTTGTGCTGCCAGGGACACATTGGTCGCCCAGTAGACACCCCACCGCTCGGTGCTTGGGTACTCCTCAGCTTTCTAGTTCATAGATGAAAACACAGGTTCATGTGTAAAGGTTGTGTTACAACTTAATTACCCTAAAGACAGGAGTTGAGCTGCTTGCTACTAAGGCTCCACTTCACCTGTCGGCTTCTCAAGATCCTCCTCACTGTCCGTGCGATCGTCCGAAAGCTCCAAGTACTGACGTCCACCGTAGGCCAAGCACATCAGGGCGGTGACCCCGAAAACGGCGGCTTGGCCAACAAAAGCCCACCTGGGTTTAGGTTTTAAGGGTGTAGGGGTTAGGGTTCAGAGTTTGAGGGCCCTCCCAGAAGTCTTCACACAGACACCCCTGTAGAACAATATAAAGCAAACTAGAAGAGTTTGCAAAAGTGCCACCAAGGCACTTCCAGTGAAAACCGGCATTTACCAACTCCTGGGCAACAATGAAGCCCACGTTCTCACCAAGAGGCACCATCGCATGCAAGGTCGTGTTCATGAAGTTCCAATTGTTGCACCCATGCTTGGAGAGCCATTTCTGCAAGTAGGGAAGAAACGGCGCCTCGAAAAAGCCCACGAGGAAGCGGACTGCGTAGATTTGGTGTATTGTGATGCCAGGCACGGTCATGAGCAACATTGCGATGACATCAAGGATGGTACACACGATGACGACATTGAACTCACCAAACGTCCTGCAGGCCCATGGTGTAAGAGGGAGGCCCAAGCAAACGCCCACCATCACCCACGATCCGAGTGCCAAGTTCATGGCCTTCGAGTTCCCCGGGAGCGAAACAGCCACACCGATGTTGGAGCCGTGGCCAAACTGGCATGAAAAGAAGTTGAGACAAATGAGAACGAAGAGGATCCACGAGTCTCTGGCCTTTGTCTTCTTGGCTTTTTCCGTTTCCTCCCTGCAAGTTAGCCGTTCTACTTGCGCCACTTGCACCATTGCGGCACGCGCGAAAGGAGCACTGCTTGGCGGTGCTATTGCAAGGAGCAAGGAACAACCAATTGTTTGGGGGCACAAGTTCACGCTTAAGTCCGTGCCTTTGCTGCTGCAGATGTCTTCATGCCGACGCGACCCTTGAACTGCGAGCCTGTCAGCTAATGGAGGCAAAACGATCCAGACTTCTGGATGGCGTGCTGCCTCTGGTGCATGTGCTCTTTAACAGGCGCTGATACCCTCTGCTACACAGCCGGGTGTTGACAAAAGGAAACACCGCCTCAAGGAGGAAGCGGCAAACTCCCATGTGATACCTTGTTGTAGGGTTTGGGCATACGGATGTAGGCTTAGAGTTTAGAGTTTAGGGCTTATGGATGTAGGCCGAGGCGCTCAAGGTACGGCTTGGATGGCTTGGAGAGCTGATGAGAAGGTATGTATATATATATATATATATGTATATATGTATAGGCTTCTGGGTCCGATGAAGATGCTAACGGGAGCTGCAAAACTGCCTTCGAACTGGATGCAAGGCAGTAGACGCCTCTGCCCAAATGCAAGTTGACAAATTTAATTGAGGCGCGTGGATGGAACCTACACAGTACTTGGAGGCCCAGGGGACTTAGTAAGTAGGTTATAAGTAGGGTTATAATTGGGGTAACTCCGTTTAGGGTACTTATAACCCTACTTATAACCTACTTACTAAGTCCCCTGGGCCTCCAAGTACAAAGCAAGCATCGGAAGGATGGGTGGGGGGCAAAGAGGATTGGAGCTCGTGGCTCAAAGCGTGGCTTCAAACGACAAGACATCGGAGTCGCAGCAAAGCCTTCTTCAGAATCCCAGGTCCAAACCGCTTTGGCTTTGAAGTGTGGCGTGCCGGAAATTGCCACTGTCTGTTGTGCGCTATCCCTTCTATCAATCCCATGCAAACCCTAAACCTTAACCCTTAAACTTCACGCCCTTAACCTCAAAACATATAAGCCCTGAACCGCCTTATAACACTAAATCGATGCCCTGGACCCTAAACACCTAAACCCTGAACCCTAATTGCCGTGGACCCTGAGCTAAGTGCTTATAACCTCTAAATCCCGAAATAACCCGAAACCCTACACCCCTAACTCTGAACCCAAGGCAGGGTGCATGGCCAGCGATCCTCCGCCGCTGAGGCACAGGGCCGTGCGGCCAATGGCTTTTTGCCGGTCGACGAGCCAATCTGCAAGCCTCATAAAGGGCTTAGGGTCCGTCTATAAGGGATCAGTGGAACTTAGCGCTTATTCAGGGGGTTTAGGGGTTCAGGCTTTAGGGCTTTGGGATTTAAGGGTTGAGGGGTTTAGGGAGTTTTTGGGTTTCGGGCTTACAGGGGTTTAAGGCTTAAGAGTTTAGGGGTTTAGGGTTTTATATGGAATGAATGATAGGAGTTCTAACAATCTAAGCCCAACTAACCAGACCAATCATACCAAGAATGACAGTCGCCGGCGTGACCATAATCGGAAACACTAACAGTTATCATAAATAGAAGCGGAAAACGATTGCAAGCAAGTTCATAGTATTCAAAAGAGCAACAAGATAAAACAAAGGCAGCAGTAGTCGTAGTTATAGTAGCAGCTTTACCGAGGAAACATGTTTCAGGCCAAGATGCATAGACCAAGCAGCAGTGTCTCACAAACTCCATTGTGATGGTTCGCGAATAGAAATGAAAATACTGTACGAACGTGAGCACCACCCTAACCCCAAACCTTACACTTTAAACCCTATACACCTTAGACTCTATAAACCCCTTTTTAACCTTAAACCGTTAAGCTACCAACTTCTATGAACGCCAAACCCTAGACGGTAAAACCCTGTTGAACCCTAAACGCAAGACCTAAGCCCTGTACAGCCTCACCCCGCACCTGCCTCAGCTCTGATGCCCCAAAGGCTTCACCAGCTGCCATCCGCTTGTCGCACATCGCCTCTCAGACTTTAAGTTCTGGCTTGTGGTTTAGGCTTGCTTAGGGTTTAGGGTGTAGACTTTCGACCGAACTACCATACGGGACAGTAAAATCGGTACTACCGCTCCTTCAATTTGCTTACGGAAGCTGTAATATGATATACCCTAAAAACCCCGACTCAATTAGAAAGGCCCCCGTAAGGGCCCTCCTATTACACCCTTGCCCTACACCCCAAGTCCTCGCTGCTAACCGAGAGGTCTAAACCTTTGAGCGCGAGACCAGGGTCCCGCGAATTTCGCAGCTTCAGGGTTTAGGGTTCAAGGGGCATCACCAGGCAAAGATAGTCTAGGTGAAACACCAGACCTGAAACCCTGAACCCATCATGTGTACCATGCTCTCAAGTCGAACCCGAAGTCACATACTCGGGCCCGGTAAGCTGAGGTCCTGATGCCAAATCTCACACACCTGGAAATCGAACTCTGAAGCCCAGCGTGCAAGCCGAAGACACTTCCTATTAGCAGGTTGTGAGTCGTAACTACCCGCAAGCTCCCTTGTAGTTCCTTTTGGGGATTACCTTCTTCTAGGATCCTAAATAATAAACCTAAACCCTGAACCCTAAACCGCAAAAAGGAACTACAATGGAGCCTCTAGAGGTATAGGCTACGTCACAGCTGAGGGTGTGTGAACTGCTCCCGGCCTCCAGGCAGTGACAAAGCTTCTTCAAATACCTGACGGGCACAGGCAAGTGTCAGTACAGAAACAATGACAACAATAGCCCTAATTGTCCTTACTATGCTTCTTACTACTATTACAAAGACTATTGGTAAGCATCCTGCCTCTTAGTGTCTTGTCTTCGCATATTTGGCTCGAGTTCGAGTTTCACATCGACATGATTAGGAGCTCGGGGCTACGCGATAGGTACATCAAGACCTCTACCAGCACCGTTTGCTTGGGGAGCATCTGAGTGGGATGTCTATCATGATGCTGGCGTCGGTACTGGCCATAACAACGATGACGATATCCAGACGATGCCCATGGCGATGATGATGATGATGATGATGATGATGGTGGTGATGGTGATGATGGCGGGTGCTGGCTCCGCTGCTGCAACCAGTGTCCTTCAATAAGGATGGCCCTGGCGATTGCACGGCCACATGATCCTTACGATAGACATGTCTTCAGCGGGGTCACTCCTCCGAGTTGGGCACACGGCTCCACTCCACGCCACCGGGCTGATCGACCAGAAGCCTGCAGTGCAGTGATTCAGCTTGACTGCACGCCCATCCTCATCATCAGCAGATACGGCACCAGCCCGGCACCATCAACATCAACATCAAGACCAGCAGCCAATAAGTCCATTTATGTTTGTGAGCATCCCTAGTCTAGCATACCAGGCCAACTGCTCCTACTTACTCCGTGTGGGGTCTAGGTTGGCTCTGCAGAAGCTTTATCTGCCTACTCCGACACTTATACTACTTATGCCTTGGTCTGCGGGTTTGGGGGTCGGCCTTGGTCGGAGGGGTTAATGGGCTCGCAGATCGCAAGGCCTTGTGATCCCCCGATCCAGCAGCCAAAAGGCGAGAATAAACCGTCAAAATCCCTCACAAGCATCAGCTGATCTCATTAACCCCTTGCTTGCTGAATCTGAGGTCCTCAATTAGGCCTTACACCCTATACACGCTCTTACACAGAAACGGAGTTCCAAAGCGTGAGCTTTCCTGAACCAGCTTTGTGCTCCCCAACTCGACAAGCCATCAGGCCCAAAGAATCGCGTCTTCTGATGAACCCCTATGGTGAGGGTCTAGCGGGCTCAAAAACTGTTTGCCTTGAAAACCTGTACCTGCAAAGAAGCTCTCAAGCACTGGGAAAGCGCAGCTCTGCAAAAACGAAAACAACCCAACAACGCCTTAATTCTTACAGCCTTCAACTTCCCGGGGGAAACTCTTAACCGAGCAAATCTTCAGACCCTTGCAGAAGCCGTGGCACGGCTCAATCAGCGAGAGATCTTGTTTCGAGGAGGTGTCTGCGGCCAAGGCTTTCTCAAGCTCTTGCTTCAGCACCTGTCGAGAGGGCTTCTTGAGGGTTAGAGACTACACGGTTTGCTTTCCTATAAGGGTTTCAGACTTCGGCGCTGACAAACCGGTTTCATGCTGGAATTTAAGCCCTCAAATCCTTACGCCTGATGAGCCCGAATACTAAACCCTCAACGTCGAAAGCCAAGCAGCGGCCAGATGTTCCAGAAAGCTGCAGCCCTTTGTAAGGCGGCCAGTGCTCGGTCGCCGACAAAGGCGGCCACAGCTGTCGTCCTTTGGGTCTCTCAGGCTTTGAGGGTTCAGGGTCTTTTGTGCTTTGTCGCTTTGTTTACGCCTTTTCTCCATTTGGCAGGTGCAAGGTTTAGGGTTGGGGGTTTAGGGTTTAGGGTTTAGGGTTTGGTTTAGGGTTGGGGGTTTAGGGTTCGCTAAAAACGTGTTGAGCGTCGGCTAGCCGACCCTACCTTGACGGCACACGTGAAACTTACAAGGACGGCCAAGAGCATGATCGTGTAAATGCGGAACACCCGGAATCCAAGATCATGCGGCCACTGAGCTCGAGAGGCCGCCTGAACCCTAAACCCTTTACTTTTAAACCCTGAACCCTAAACTTCTCAACCCTAAACCCCTTTTTTTGAGCACGGACTTGGAGTGTATGCCGGCAGCGAAGCTCCAGGGCAGAGCCTTCCTCAGTCACCTTAGTAGGAGACCTCGGGGAACCCCTAAACCCTAAACCCTAAACCCTAAGTGTAACCGCCATGCTTAGGGCTTCGGGTTTAGTGCGAATGCCTATGGGGGTTTGAGGCCTTGGGTCCTGGGGACTATGGGCCTTATAAACCCTAAACCCTAAACCCTAAACCTACCCCGGGACTCTTATGGGGACTCATAGCTTAAGGGTTTGGGGCTGGAAGGCTCCGTAAAATCGAAGTTAAGTCTTTGGGGCTCTTTTGAGCAGGCTCCCAGGTTTACTTTGGGTTTACGCTCTCGCAACTCGGAACAAGCCAGACGAGGTCTTTGGTGCGTGTCGGTGCTACGGATAGCCATCTCGCTTCCCACGTGCAAGAGACAGCTAAACGCCAAGGTAGTGCCACGCAGGACGGGAAACGAGAAAGACCATCAAAGGATTGAAGTACAGTACAGTACCCGTGGAGCATCCTACATTGCAAAACGACAAAACGCAAGTTAAGGCCACAGAGGACGATAGGATGCCACACTCTGCTAGCTTTGAGCACGGGTGTCAACTACTCAGCGTCACTGAACTAGATGGTTCTACACGGTCCAGGTTCAGGAAAGTACTCGAAGGACCGGTTGGCTTGCTGTACACTACCAGGGGTCTGGGTGAAAACTACAGGTTTCAGGCTGCGGTGTCTCAGTACTCGCGGTAGGCATGCATGGGCTTAAAGGAAGCTCTCAGCGGCAAACTCAGCAGTCCAGCAGAACATCGACGTAGGCATAGTGCATGTCGGTATACTTCACGGTTCGTTCGTTTCGGTGGGTATTTCCGTGTTCACAGCGGGCACATCGGGCAGATCGGTGTAGGGAAGCATGTAGCTTGGTGGCCTAGGTATGCCTGTCCCTCGTCCGATAACCGCCAGTGTCGAGGCGCAGTTTGTGCCGTCTCCATGTAAGAAGAGGTGATGCCCACTGGATCAACAACAGACTGGCTTGTACCAGCTCTATGCAGAAAGCCAAGGGTCTGTCTGCCTCCATGAGGGGCGGTCGAGGCGCCCGGTAACCACCGTTGTCATGGCATCATCGTCTGCCAGCTCTATGCAGAGAGCAAATGTCAGGAGGCTTGGCGCCTCACCCCGGACCAACCACAGCGTTGCTTGTATCGACTCTATGCAGAGAGCACATGCGTAACAGTCATGGTGCCTTACCAACTCCATGCAGAGAGCCAGATCATAACCATCATGGTGCTGCACCAGGCAGAGGCGTAGGCAGGTCAGGGTATACCATCGTCCAGCAGTGAGGGCCAGGTGCCACCGCAGGATGAGCCATGGGCCGCGAGGACGAGGGTTAGTGGTTTTTAGGGTTAGCTAGTAGCGGGCAATGCTTCGGGCTGTTGTAGGTAAGGAAGTATGACGATGTACTGCATAACAGGGAGTCAGTGTCAGGCATCACCATCCATCATCACATGCAGCATGCAAACACCAATTCATCAATTCAAGCATGCAAAAACAGTCCAGCAAAAGGCAGTGCGAAGTGAAACAAGGAGTCGCAGCAAGGGGAGGGTTGGGAGTGGTGGGGCTTTGGACATACTGATGTATGGTGACCAGGCTGGCAGGCAGAACGACGGGGACTGAACGGACAGGGCAGAGAGGAAGGACTGACCGGGAGGCTGAACAATGAACGATCTGTTGAGATGCATATTGCACGCACCTGTTGTCCTGTCGTCATGGTCAGCGGTCCTGTGTAGGTTCGTCAAGGATTTCGATCACATCCTGTTCATCTGCCTTGCACGGACTAAGTGCCAGCGCCTGTCTTAAGGTGAGCTGGCGGAGGCGGGGAGGGTCATCTCCAGTGGTCCCATGTGTGGTTTCACAGAAAAGGGTTCGGGTGGGCATGTGAAAACCTAACTGTAACAGCTGTTCTTTAACCTCGGGTTCAAGTGTTACCGCGCCCAGGGTACTGAAGGCTACAAGGATTACCCTGTTGCTGGCTGATTCAGGGTTCAAAACATGTCCCGCATGAAGAACCTTCCTAGCATTGAAGATGAAGGGAGAGGTGATGTTGACTACTGTTCCGGCAAGGTCACGGTTCTGGTAGTTACGATACACTCTCCCTACATGATCCGCAATCCAGAGGCCTTCACCGTCCTTACATTCTGTAAGTGCAATGATCCAGGAGTTCAGGGGTCCGTTACGGATGTCTCGGTGAACCTTGCTTGCGCACCCCTTGCGAAGAACCCACGTGCTGTATGGGTGCCACGGAGAAACAGTACGGATAAACCGGTTGACTAGCATGGTCATGTATGGCATTTCGGTGCTAAAATTCAATACGTGTTCTCTTGACCTAGGGCTGGCCCCACTCACAATGTAGCGCGTATCCGAACCATTACGCTTCATGAAGTTGTGGGGGTACATGTTTAGCAGCCGTAGCACATCACGTTTGGTAGGGGCTTGAGGCCTATTCAACATTCTGACTGCCAAATATTCAATGTCCCGAAGCAGTGGGTCCTGAATAAACCCCCAATCCGGTAGTCTAGGTCCCAGGTCCGGTTGAGAGCCATCGGTGAGGATGGTGCAGTCCGTATCGACTGCAACCTGAGTGCTATGCGAGTCCTCCAGGTCAATGGGTAGACCCTCGGGGGTTCGGGTGGGTTTAGGGGTTATATCGGGAGGGGATGCATGGTCATCAACTGTCAGGTCTTGCACCTGAGTAACAGTCCTGAGTTCGCATGCAAAGGCCATGACACTGCTTCTGTGGTGCTACTCCCGCGGAACCTGCTGCTGTGATCCTCGCTGTCAGAAGTGAAAGTCGGGAGCTACACACGCTGCACCTGTCGCCATGATCGTTCCGGCTGCTTCACTCTCGGATGGGAAAGGTGGTGGCTTGAAACAGCACGATTTCCCAACATGGAAGGTGTAATCCAAAGTGCTCCCATACAATAGCTTCAGCAGTGCACTCAAAACGATGTGTCCACTCCCTCACTTGCCAATCTGCATAGGCTTCATCCTCCGGGTCTACTTCTAGCGCGGGGGCATTCGGGTCGACAGGGTCCAGGTCTACGTTTAATGCAAGGCAGAGTTCTGCAATGTAGTCGTCAAGAACTGGGCAGCGACGGACAAACCATATCCACGCTTCCCGCGACAAAAGAAAGTAACGACGCAGTTCAGTGACAATCAAGCTGACCACACATGCGGGAGGTGTGGTAAGGCAGTCGTGTACTTCATGGGGCTCCAGTGGAGAAATGGGCAACAGATGCGGGGGTTGCACTACATCTAGGCGGAAGACGGACCGCGGGGTCGAGCTTTCCGTAGACATGACGCATTCAGCTGGCTGCCTAGCTGTATCTGTAGAGCAGAAACTCACCATCTAGCAACGTGGAAAGAGACTGCATGCACAGAGACGCTCCTACCCCGATCCCTTGCGCAACACTTTCGCTAGGCTGGGCAGTGCAGTACTGGGCGAGGCCCGGGTCAAGTGGCCCATACTGTCCAGAGTCAGGGCCTGCGATTATGTCGCATGGACTGCAGCACAACGCGAGAGCAGTAGCTACAGTCCACAAACAGGCAAAGGTGAATGAATTCAAGGTATACAGTACAGGCAGTTCGCAAGGGCATGCAAAACAGTAAACAGAAAGGGCGTGCAGTAAGCAAGGGCAGTGCGAGAGCAGTCGGCAGTGCGAAGCAAAGTAGGCTTGAAAGGACAAACACTGAACTATGGTTGCCTCTGCCGAAAAAGGTCGCACAAGGACCAAATGGTCCGCCCTTGGCGGCTGGAATCAGCCGTTGAGCGGGATGCTGATCTGGCTCCCGCTCGCCCCCCTGATCGTGATGTGGCTGTTGGAGCCGCTGGCATCAGAGGGCAAAGCCTGCTGGAGGTTAATCCTCGCAGGAGCTGTGGGGTCGTGCAACGGTGGTCTGCCATGTTCCTGCATGGGCCCCGTAGGCACAACTGGTCTGTACTGCGGCGGAGCCGGAACCGTAGTCTGTACAGGCCTCTCACAGTACTCCCGGATCAGGTGCACTTCATTGCCGCAGCCCTCCATCGTGGCGTGCAGCTCGTTGAGGGCCGTCTTCAACTCCGTCAAGGCGTTCTGTTCATAGTGATTGGCCTCGAGTATCTCGGCCGTAGACTGTTCCAGCACTCGTGTGAGGGCCGTGCTGGTCTGATAGTCCTTCTGCGTGAGCTGGTGCAAAATTTCCTTGCACCACCCATTGATGGCTTTCATGACTTCGTCGAAGTTGCTCTTGGCGGCCTTCGACTCGTCATCGTGGTGGCCCTTGACTAGTGTCGCAATGCCAAACACTGCCTTCTGGAGGTCCTTCGTTTCTTTATCCAGGTTGCCCTTCACATCCATGACATTCTGCGCCATGGGCCCAAGTTTGGCAATCACACTGCCCACGATCTTTTCCAGGCCATCCATACGAGAGGCCAGGGAGGCCATTGCTTTCATGTTGTCGGACAGCTGGGTCTGCATCGTGGAGGTAGCATGCTTGGCTTCCAAGGCTTGGGCGTCCATGCTCTTTCGAAACATCTGGACTTCACTGGCTACCTTCTTTACTTCCAAGAGCAGTTGCTGGGCCGTGATCGGCGGGCCCGCGCTCGGCTGTGCTGTTGCCTTGGGGGTTGCCGTAGACGACGAGGGCGGTCCCAAGGTTGTAGGTGGCCCTGTGGGCGAAGACGGGGTGACAGTGACCTTCGTCGCTGTGCCCGTGTCCGCGGGCTTTCCAGTCACCGACCCCGAGCTGGCGTCCGTGGTGGGTGCTTTGGCCGCCGCAGGCTTCGCATCCGATGCAGACACCTTGGTTGCATCCGCCGTCGCGGGGGAAGCTGCTTTTGCTGCATTGGTAGTCCCATCCGTGCCGCCTGAAGGGGGCGCAGGTTGGGCTGCTGCAGGCGGCCCTTGATCTGCCCCACGTAGAGCATCTGGCTGGGGCACCGTGGTGTCCGCGGCCGTAGTGGCCTGCGAGGTGGCAGTCGCCTCCGGCCTGCCTTGACGCCTCAAGAAGAGAGCCGTCCACGTCGACAAACGATGCCACATCCACATCATCATTTTGAAGAGCAGGATGCAAAGCACCGCCATAGCGATGCCCTCGCCTCGTTCCGAGAGGTGGCCCAAGAGGGTGGCCTGGGTCACCGTCGATTCCATGGCGGGAAGTGTATGGGTCACCCGCACAACTTCTGGACCCAGCTGCTCCTCGGCAAGGCTCTGGGCAGGCTGAGGGGTCCTGTGGCGCTGCTGTCCTTCCATGGTGGCACACACGCTGGGGAAGGTTTCTGCAGGCTAAATCACTCGAGCACTCTATGCACAAACGGGCGGAGCATTTATGCGGACGTCCTGCCCCCCCCCCCCCACATGTGCTTGAAGGAACTGTCTGGTCAGCCGAGAAGCAAGCGCTGAACGAGTTACACCTATCCACAATGAACTAGCAGCGAACCAATGCTAAAGAGACCTCAAGAAGGAAGAGTCACGAAAGAAACGTGCTGACGTGTAATCGGAAGACCTCAGTAGGAAATTCTGTCCTGGCGGGAAAGGTCCAAGAGGTTGCTGGGTAAGGTCGCGGAGCCAGTCCGGGGCTTTGCGGGGCTGTAGCATACAGTAGCTAAGGAAGTCAAACTCTACTTCTTGGTTGGCGAGCGATTGCACTTCAAAAAGCATGTGCAGGGGGACTCGATGGGCCCACATATGTGCACCAAAGGCCTGGACAGGTAGGAAACACGTACACCGGACATCCTGCAGTTGGGGCATGTATTTATAGAGCTGTGTGAGTACTTGCCACAGAAGAATCCGCAGCCTCAAGAGATCGTCCTCTGCAGTCGCCTGGACCCATATCGGGGCCTTGCGGAGGGAATCCGGTGGTCGGAGAAGAACTCCGAAACCCTGATTGCGAAGGACGACCCACGTCATCCAGTGGTTGCGGCGCGGTGCTCCTACTTGCACATGCTGAAATTCACGGCTATAGGGGACTTCGGGAAACACCCTGGCTGGTCGTAGTGCAGCAAGACGGTCTCCTACGAGTATCAGCTGCCGATCATGCAGATAGTTACCGGGGAGGCCAGCCATCACATCAAGATGATAGCCCCACTTGGAGAGCCAGAGAGGCAGGGCATCCTGCCATGACTTGCGATCTAGTGCTAAGGCTTCAACCCAAGGATACCTGCTCGAAGGCGGCTTGGCCTTTGCCCAAAAGAGTTGCAGGAGGCGTGGCACGAAGTCCTGAAGTGCAGACCTCGGGACCAGGGGCCGACCTGCAGCCATGGTATTACACGCTTGTATCATGCGATGGAGGGGAAGCCCGAGCTGGGACCTTAGAGCGTGACCCCAAAAAGACCAGAGCTGCGAGAGCCAAAGGGTGCCCCATCGCGGACAACCGAGTGTATGGCACAGCACCTTGACAGATCTCCTGCGACTGATCACATTAGACAGAAAAGTCAAGAGGGGGTCTACATCAAGTTTCAGGAGAGAGAGCAGCAGAGTATGTTTGAAACTTTCCAGGCTACGTAGCGACTGCTGGGTGGGCCAAACGGCCGGAGCACACCATAGCCATTTCGAAGTGACATAAGCCCGAAAGAGAGACAATTTCTCTTTCACGGGAGTATCAGGATGATCGAAAAGCTTGCGTAGGGCGAAGAAGGATGTCGATACCTTGGCCATGCTGAGGCCCAGCTGGCCCATAGGGCTCTGGTGGTGTGCCAACGGCACCCCAAGGTAGATGAGGTCAGGCACCACCTGTAGAGGTTGGCACGAACCTAGCGGCCAGATCCCGGGCGCATCCCCCGTGTCGCCTTCTAGCACCGCACATTTGCTCAAATTGATGTGGAGCCCTATGGCAGACAAAACACCCTGAAGGTCCCGGAGTTTATTCTGGAGATCTCTTGCGGAATCTCCGAAAAGGAGGATATCGTCCGCATAGAGAAGCAAATGTGGCAAGTTGAAGTTACGGAAAGGCCTACTTTCGTGCTGAGTCCAGCGCTGCAGAATGCCAGCCAAGAAGTGATCTAAGGTGCGGGCGAAGAGGTCCGCGCTGAAGGATGTGCCCTGGAGCGTGCCTCGTTGAACCTCCTGGGACCATGCTTCGGCGCCTAACTGTAGGAGGACGGACGCCTCAGTGCACATGTTCCAGATCATCAGTGCTTCACGGCATGGCTCCGCACTACGCAGGAAACGCCAAATGGCCTGATGACTGAGAGTGTCGAAGGCTTGTGCTATATCCAACTTAAGGACATGCAATCCTCGTTTTTGGCTGCGCTTGTAGATACGTAGTGCAGACTGGGCGCACGCCACGGCCTCGATAACTTGCGTGCCTTTCCTGCACGCGTGTTGGCCTGATTGATATGGTGGTAGCCGCGGTCCTAAGCGCGTCATGACAACCTTAGTGAACACCTTGGCCAGACACGGCGTGAGGGAAATGGGACGAAGATCGTTGGGCCTGCTTGGTCTCGGGGTCTTCGGGATAAAACATACCTTAGCGACTTTCCAGGATGGCGGGATCGGAAGTTGGCCTGACAGAATCTTGTTGAAGAACCCAGCCATCTTATGTTCCGAGTCACTTGCAAGGAATGTTTGAATCGCCGTGTAGCAGACCGAGTCAGGCCCCGAGGCTGTGTTGGGCTTGACTTTGTCTAGGGCCCCACGGATCTCCTCGCTGGTGATAGGCGTGAACGCAGCTTCAGCAGAGCTGTGATGGCGCTCGAGAGTTTGCACTTGGGTTGCACTTACCGGGACGTCGTCGGCACTCATGTCGTACTTACGCTGATAGAAAGCTTTCATTTGGGCTACAGCAGATTCCTGGCCCCCCAGTCTCTCAATGAAGCTACCATCTGAGTGGGTTTGGGAGGCACTGCGTTTGAGGTGCGAAATAGCCGATCTGTCACCTTGGCGGGCAGCTGTGAGCAGGTCCAGCTTATGTTGCTTTTGTGCAAGTCCTCTCGCCTTAGCAATGTCTGCGACAATCTGGGCTCGTTCCTCAGGGCAGTGACATAATCGCCTAGCGCGAAGGAGCTCCTTAACCTCGGGGGGGTCACGATACTTCCTGGACTCCATGCGAGTTCCATACTGTTGACAGAGGAGTCGTAGGTTTTCTTGGGTGAACTGGAAGCTCTCTAGGCCCGCTGCAGCCTGCAAGACCTCAGGGGGCACAAACCAGCGACCACAACCGTTCTTAGGCCGCAGGGGCCGATCTCGCAGTCCTAGGCGACCGCGGAAAGTGGCCTGGACAGGCGCATGGTCTGACGGCAGGGCCAAGCGGAGGTCCTGGCGTAGTCCAAAGGTCGGCTCCGTCATGGGCCACCGGTGCAGGATCCAGTCAATGCTGCTTTCCTCGCCACGTGCCGACCATGTGGGACCTAGGCATGCATTAAATTCCAGTCCTCGGTGTTGCAGAAGGAAACGAATTCGGGACAGTGCAGCAAAGGAAGGATTCTGCAGTTCTAAATTCTGATTTAGGTCCATGCCAAGAACTATAACATCACAAAACCTCGCCTGAGACAAAACCTCATCCAGTTTGGATAAGGAGAGCAGCCATGCTTCTTCTGCATCAGGTCGTTGCTGGTGTGGTAAGTGGCCTGTCCCTAACCACAGGGTGCGGCCTTCTGCCCGACATTCAACAACCATGCCTGTGCCAAATAGATGCTTGCCTTGAACGTTAAGACTGAGTTGCTCCCTAAGGAGCACTGCCACTGCGTGATGACTGAGTGGAGTCTGGTAAACCACCGCAAGATAAGCCTGTCCTGAAATGTGCAAAGTCTCGGTTCTGGTTTCTCCCTTGGGGAGATGCGAGAACCCTCCTAATTCCTGCAAACTGATCATGTCCCATGGGTCCTCGGTGTTGTCAAAAAGAGACTTAACCGCGGTAAGGTGCTTCCCATGGAGGTTCCATGTCATTGCTCTGAAGTCAGCAAGGGGCGCCTGTCGACGGCGAGCAGACTGCGAAGGTGCTTGGAGTCATTCGGTCAGTTCCTGAATGACCTGGTCCTGAGTCTTGGAGAGGACGCGTGCCAGCACCCTAACATCGACCCACCAGCCCGATTCATCTCCTCTGGCGTCATTGAGCATGACAGCATCATCCGTCGGGCGGCGAAGCCCCGCGTGAAAGAGAACCTGTTCGCCTCTAATCCATAATTTGCCCCGCCATTCAATGTCAATAAATTGTAGGGGGAGTGACTTGAGAGCATACTCTTTGACCCCAACTATGGCCCTGACCTTAGCCCGATCTTCCTTGGACCTGTTTCGTGCTACCCACAGTCGTGCAGCGGTCTGATTGGCAATCCTACTGAAGGGTTCTTTCTGGAAGAACTTCTTGATCCCCTCTAAAACCAAGGTCTGCACCTTACGTTTGGCAGAGATGTGGCAGTCGGAGAACATGAGCTCGACCCTGGCAAAGTTGCTCCTGACGAAAGGGACGTGGATGTCCCGACAGAGTGGCGTCGCTTGGATCTCCTGAAAAATGTGACGGATTTCTTCTTCGATATCCCCACGTCTAGCTTCACTCCATCCACCCAGGACTAACTGGAGATCGTCGACTACTTGTGGTCGTCCGGAGTTCGATGGTGTTGTGCTACGCGGGCTAGCGTCCTGAGGGCCTACTCTACTGGGGGCGGGTGAGACTGACCTAGCTGCGCGGAGGTCCCTCATGTCTCGCTCCATTTCGTCTAAACGAGCCTGGAAGGACCCTTGTTGCTGCGCCAAGGTATTCACTTGTTCCGTAACCTTAGCCACGTTCTGTCCCTGGGCCCTAATCTCTGAAATCATTTCTGATTGACCCCCTCTGAAAAGATCTCGCAACTCCTGAACCCAACCCGGTGCCGAATCGAGGTGGAAATACTGTGGTCCCCCTGCTGCCGGAGGCTGGTGGCCCTGGGGCAGTCCGGGCGGTGTGCCCGGCATAGGGGCAGGCTGTGGCGCGCCGGTCAAGTTGGCAGTTCCTCCTCCGAACAAGGGTGGTGACTGCAGTCCTGCAGGTGGTAGCGAAGGGTGAGGGGGTAGTCCGCTGGGCTGAGGAGGTAAATTACTGGGCTGCGAGGGGTGACTACCTGGCTGGGGGGCGAGGTTAGTTACCTTCTGGCGTTTTTCGGGACTCGTCGCAGGCTTCTTCTCCTTAGCCTTAGGTGCATGCCCCCGTCTGGGAGTCGTCCTGGGAGGTCCCATGGGGGCGGGGGTCTGTGCGGCCGCAACACTATAGGGGTTAGGGCCAGCCCCAGAAGCAGGCAACCCCGAGGGTTGCAGGGCAGCTTGCAGAGCAGCAGCCGCATCAGCGGCATCCCTCAACGCACTCCGTTTGGCCTCTTCGTCGGATTCACGAATCATAGCTGCAGCGGAAGGCAAGTCAGCACGGCTCAAGGGGCTCTCATCATCATCGTCAGCAGTCTTCTGGGACACAGCATCACTGTTCATGTCCTTATCTGACTCCCCGTTTTCGGAGATCATCCCTGAGAGGAAACAGAAGCAGGAAGAAAGCACCTGGCCGAGCCTTGAGCCAAAATGGCTTGAGCCAAAATGGTTTAGGGTTTAGGGTTTATGGTTCTCTGAAATTTGAAAATTTAAAATGCCAGATTTTGTTTTTGACTGGGGCCATGCAGGTCCAGAGCTCGGAGACGCGCAGCCAGCCGACTGGCACGGGACCGCTGCCCTACATCCGGGAGCACGCAAGACACGCCCATAGGTCCTGTAGAACTCCAAAATCGACACTTCGATGATTGAACCCTAAACCATGTAAAGAAGCTAGAAAAATCCAAAATCGAAACTTCGATGCTCCCTAAACCCTTGACCCCTAAAGAAGCCGAGGCCTTGGTTATTGCAGCCCAAGGCTCAGAGAGCTTACTGCGAAATCGCTCAAGAGCTCCTTCAGCCTCAAGTCGGGGTACTTATGGATGTATACAGCTAGACCTATGCAGAGGCATGCGTTATGACTGAATGAATCTAAGAGTGAAAGGGCGACTGAACGTAAGTAGGTATTTACGTATGCATGCATGCCTGCATGCATGATCGAAAGTTAAAGAACGCATGTATGTGCATGCATGCACAACCACGTGTATGAATGCACATACAAAGCATAGCACCAACATAAACAAAAAGACATGTATGTATGTATGTATGTATGTACGGATGTATGTATGTATGCATATTTACGTACCCTGCAGCCTATACGAGGCTTTCGCCGCAGATCTAGACTGAACCCCAAACCCCAACCGCCTCGCATCTTGACCTTAGAGGTTTTCAGCAACAATCCCAGAAACGCGCAGGCGGCTGGGGTTGAAGTCTACTTACTGCTATCGCCATTTTGAGACCCAACCTTGGCCCTTAACTTGGGTTTGGACCCAAGTATTCTGAACATACAGCCTCCACCGTGCGAGGCGGACCCCAAACCAAATTTAATCGGAGAAACCACTAAAGTGTCCATAAAGTACAGCAGCAACAACAGCAAACAACCAAGGAATCCTGGCACCCTCCATGGTACACAGAAAACTTGCCAGCCATTCAGGACCATTCTTTAGATGCCCCGAAACCCTAGACCCCATTAAGGGCACTTTGGCACCAGGAGATTACCCTTTTCAGCACGGGCTTTGGTTGTATGCCGGCCAGCTGGGCTCTCAAGGTCTTCATGAGACACCAGGAGATTACCCTAAACCCTAAACCCCAAGACCTACTAAGGGCACTTTGGTACCAGGAGATCCCGGGCGGGACCTTCTGATAGTCTGGGAAAGTCTGCGCGCGCCGGAGGTCTCTCTCCAGCCTGCAAGGTCGGTTGTGCCGATAAACCACATTAGAGGGTTTAGGGTTTAGGGCTTGGGCGTTGTAGGGTTTAGGGCATAGAGGGGTTGAGGGTTTAAGGGTTTAGGGCTTAAGGGGTTTATGGGTTTAGCGTCTAGGGCATCAGCCCTGAGAGTTTAAGGGTTTAGGCTTCAAGGGCTCATTAGGGTGTAGGGCACCCAAATTCTCGAGCTTTACCATTATACCCGCAGTTGCAATATCAGTAAGTTTCATGAACATACTTCCTGAGGAAGAACCCCAGAATACGGATCTGAAGACGATTGCCGCAGGCTCAGCCTAATTACAGGTAAGCCCAATGCTTGACATCCAATGACGCTTGTATTTGTACTCCTTGACGATTTATCATGGAGAAGGTGCTCCAGACCCGAACCCTAAGCCCTAAACCCTAGAAACCCTAAACCCTAAATCGACACCGCTCATCATCCCTGAAGAATCAAGCCCTATTATAGCTCATCAACTCTGCACCCCCACAGGGACGCACATCGAATCCACGGCAGACCGTCTAAACATCTCTAGACATCTAGACCCGGCGCCAACCTAAAGCACTCCAACGCTTTAGAATACTAGCTTTAAGGATTGCGACAGAAATATACCGCTTCTTTTTTGAGATTAGGGCAAATGCCCGAAGCCGGGACGGCAAAGCTGCAGTTCCCCACCTGTAGCGCTTCCGCACGGCCTTGCTCATGCAACATTGGACGTACTGGGTCGTCAAGGTGAACCAGTCCTCCACCTGCTTTTTGAAAGGATTAGGGAGAAGAGCTTTTGAGGGGCAGTGGATCTGTGAACATATTTTGGGGAAGCTTGTCTTAGAGATCTGGGGGTGCAGGATTTGTGGGCACGTTATGTGGCCTTCCTGCTCGGGGGTTCGGAACTCGGATGGCGCCGTCAGCTGTGCCGTATCAAACCTCCCTGTTTAGGGTATCCTGTTATCGATTGGTAGGTCCTGGTAGGTTGGTTGGGTCCAGGAAGGGCCTCCTCATAGGCAGCCATCAGAAGGACATCAAACAGCCCTGTGTAGTGTCTTTGACTTTGGGGCCTCACCACGTTGCTATGGATCGGAGTTCGCAACAAACAGACCGCAGGCGCCAGCTACAATGCCAATGACAGACACTGATGAATGGCGCCAGTGGCGAAGACAACGATGATGACAATGGCGAAACAAACAAAACAGTTTGTGGTGCTGCAGCGCAGAAACCGATTCGTCCTATACTGTCGCTACCAATTTGTGTTCAGGGCGCAGAGTGGGAGCGAAGCTCTGGCGATCACAACGACAACGGGTCGGATCGCGCCAGCTGTTCAGAAGCGCTTCGCGAGACACGGAGGCCGCTTCACTTTTGCCTTTGGTTAGCAGGGAATGGAGGAATGGGGTACAATTATGACTACTATTACTCTACCATTCTTCCATTCCCTACTAACCAAAGGTAAGTTCGAAGACCCCCCAAACCCCTAGCAGGAAGACAGCCCCACGTGAAGCACTGAACGCAGAAGAAGTCTCGAGCCCTAAGCCTGCAACAAGTGCAGAAACCAGAAAGATCAGCTGATTGGTGCTGCCTGGATGGCAACCGACAGGAACATGAGAAGCAAGGTGTCGATGCTAATGCGGAAGATCTGATACCTTGCAGGAGGTCTTCGCCTGATACCGCTTATAAGCATGATGCTCTCTACGATTGATACATGTGTTGCTATATAGGGCTACAAGACGAGTTCCTACAAATTAGGGTTTCTGCACAGGTTACGGATCTTGATGCAGGCTTCTCCTGATTGATTCTTAGTGTACCTCTGCTTGGCACCCGCCGGTTAAGATGTCGCGAAGATATCGAGACACGGATCGAGGAGTCAAATGGCGGCCAGTATCGCACCAAAAACATGTAGTGTTGCCGATGGTAGCAATCCCGCCATTGGCCTCTACCCTGAGCGCGGTAACATGTTTTGCTTGGAATCTCTCGAATCAGTAATCCAGGTCCAGTCGAAGTGTGTGACGTGTCGCATTTTTAACGATCCTGTCACGGTTAGGCCAGCTGCTTAGCCTGGATCGTCCACACAGAAACCATGACGCTGGGTCCGCTACTACCATGCCAGCAGGCCTGCTGAGCCGGACGTGCGATAGGCTTCAACGTTCAAACTTGCTGAATATTTACAGATCATTGTAGTTAGGGCTCTAGGACCCATGATATATATATATATATATATATATATATATATATATATTAAACAAAAAGAAAACGAGACGAGACACGTACGGAACCGAGGTCCATGTTTACAAGAAGCGCCTAATTATGTTTTAAATCTCTATCCGTCCCCCTGCCGCAGTATTTTGCGGACCGAAACAGGGACCCAAATTTGGAGAACTACCCCAGTATATACTGGTCCAGAGGAGCTGGAAGCGCGCGAAACGCGCCATGCCCAAGACCGAGCTGGAGAACATCCAAAGACAGACCTTGGCGCTTAGGGCTGTTGCTCAATTAGGGCTTAAGTGTCTTTGGCATAGGATTATAGTCTTGATTTCCGGTGCTCACAACTCGGACTGAGTCTATAGATCTTTTCTGCCTCGTACTTTGCTAGGACGAGCCCACTGACAGTCTACAAGGTTTAGCATTTGGGGATTAAGCCTCGGACGGAAGCCCTAGAACCTTCCGCTAAAAAGCCGGAGACCCGACGAAAATTGATCCCCAAGCTCGTAATTAATGTCCATATAAACCCCAGAAACATCACCGATGTGCACAGAGCCCTGTGCAAGCCTGTCCATGAGAAGCCTAGACAAAGGAATACAGAAAGCCGCTCTAAATCGTACCAAGTGTGAATCTCCGAAAATAGGGGACCCTAATAATAGAGTACCCTAAATAGTATGATCCTTATTATAAGGACCCCAAAATGAGGTACCCCCTAATTTTCGGAAACTCCCAAATCTTTGTTTCCGCTGAAGCCAAGCGACCCATGGGATGATCACGAGTTGCATCCTCAGACGCCCAGAGAAGCCCGGGTTTACCCATATTGTAGGATAGATAGTAGGCTCAGGGGTTTGGGGGTTTAGGGCATAGTAGGATAGATAGTAGGGCTTACATCACAAGGACTTGCCAGATGAGGTCTTTTAGCCTTCAGTCTGCACTAAGGGGTGCAGTGAGCTGCTTTCGACTCGCACACTCGCTCGAAGCGAGCTAAACCCTAAACCCTATTTGGTTGTTCTTCTCGGCGGTTCGTTCCGAAATGGCCATCTTGCTCTGGTTCTGCCCTGACAAGACTGTGCCGTTTCAGGGTTGGGATAGGAGGGTTTAAGGTTTGAGTTTGTTGGGAATACCCACAATCCTCAACCTTTTAGAGAATGGGAGTTTGGGGGTTGGGCGTGGAAGACGTCTCAGGCTTGCGATTTTGACCGAAGACATATACTGCTTAAACCACTGCAGCTGGCTTCTAAGTCTATATGCCTGCACAGAATACTTTTGCTCTTGAGTTGGGCTTGTATACTGCACCGGGTACCTTTTAGTGTCATTGAAGGCAATCTTGCTAAAGCTTGCAGATGTGCACCCCTGCTGCAAGATAATTACCTTGCATGGCCGCGGTAATCTTCGGGTGCTGGTCAACTGATGCCCGGCCGCTAGCTATGTAGAATGCATACACACATGCATGTAATATATATATATATATATATATATATATATATATATATATATATATATATATATATATATATGTTTATATATGCGTGTGTACATACATATAAAAGCTATGCAGAGTATGCTACAACCAACAGCCAACCACCGAGGATGATGATGATGATGATGGCGGTGATGCTGCTGCTGATGATGATGACACCGATGATCACGGCTTTAACATGCTTTAACTACCATCATGCAGATGATGCTCCGGGGCGTCAGCCTTCATCGCTCCGTCTTTCATCAGAATGGGAGTCTTCATCAATGGCAACCGTAGCGTTATTTCAGTGATACCGTGGGGGATTTCAAGAAACTTGGGACATCGCAAGATGCAAACGACAGTGGGATTCTCGTTCTAAGGACATCCCCTCCTCAAAACAAACGCAGAAAGAAACATTTCTTCCTTCACATGCTGCCCAGGATCGCATTGTACCATCCGAGAAACGCCCAGAGTTGGGACCAAACGGCACCAAAGGCAAACTCCTGTGGCGAGGGTTTGGGCTTTAGGGGTCCTGGGTGAACGACTGCATTTATGAGGGGAACGCAGAAGGGGGCAACGGTCTGTCAGGCAAAGGTTGACCCTTCGACGAAGTTCGTTTTTTCAAAAACCCTTCGGCGAACTTCTGCGAACGTTTTGGGGGTTCGTGAGGGGTTCGTGGGTTGTTCGGTTACAAGATAAAGTTCTGATATGTTGTTAAAATTCCCAAGTATATTAAAAGCTTCAATAAGAATTTACGACACTACACCCCGGATAGTCTGTGAAGTTTATATGTCAGCGAGATGAAATGATGATGATTTGCCACGCCTTTTTCTCTGCATCTTGCAGGGATTTCCTGCGAATGTCTTTCCAAAAATACGGAGTTTCTTGCGTTACTCTGGCTCATTAGCAAAAATTCTTGCCAGGGCCCGACAGTCGTTCAGTGCAGGTCCAGGAAGTGCAGAATCCTGGCGGGCGGGAGTGTAAAATCACAAATGAGGTGCGTCAAAAGGCTTGTTGCTCTGGCAACCCGTTTTCTCTCTTGCGACTTCTGCGGCCAGTGACTAAGGCAGCGTTTTATCGCAAACGGCCCGGCAAGGCGGTTGATCGCCAAAACTTGCCAGGTTCAGCGGCCGAGGACTCGATTAAAATTTCTTGCCTTCAGCAACAGCGGCAGCGGAAATCGGCAGAGTCAGGCCGGGGCGCTCTTGAAATACTTCCCTGCTCTCTGACCTACAGTCTCGGAAGACTCAGAAGCAGGGGTAACCCGAGAACACAAAAGCATGTGACACCAACTTTCAGCGATGCATTTTTTATGTTAAAAATAATAATGCTTCTTCTGTGTTCTTGCCCCTGAAACAATCTCAGTCAAGCTTACTTTGGCGATCCTCGCCCTCCTGATGCTGGCGACTTGATCGAGCTGACGGGCGATCCGGCGAGGGTCTTCGGACTCTTGCTAGGCGACGACTTGGAATTGATCTTGCGCTTCGGCGTCCGCGGGGGAGTGTTCTTGCCGTTCCCAGCTGCCGGTTGAAGCGCAGTCTCCGATTTCGCCTGCCACGATTTCGTCTTCTTGCCATCACCAGAACCGGCTTCGGGGGAGGAACCCGTCGGGCACTCCTTCAGAAAGAACGGGCTCTCGGGCAAGGTCTTGCCCTCGTTGATGTCGGAATTCAGGATCTTGCACACCGAGATGTCCACCAACCCAGCACCTGACGGAATTGCTATGCAACGAACAATTGAGTTGGAAGAAGTGGTTTCAACATGTTCTGAATAGACGAGAGAACTAGAGAAGCGCGTGCTTAGATAACTTGATCTGAAAGATTCGCACATTGCAGCTGAGAAACTCAAGGATGTGTTGAAGTTTCTTGCGCACATGACCTTGATGTTGTCGATGTTCTGCATCTCCGGCGGAAGCTTAAACATCAAGTCGGTCTGCATGTACCGCAACTGACTCTTGCCGTCGTCCTGCTTCTCCAGCCTCCAGTAGCTGCAGGAGGGATCGTCACAGAACTCCTTGAGAACGCGGACTCTTGGGCTTGGGTGAATTTAAGGCCAACCGATCCGACAAACAAGGCAACGGTTAAACCGAATTCATTCAACTTGAATTTTCACTGACTTGGACTCACGACCCCAGCCGCATGATGGGCCTAAGAGGCTGAGCAATGAACAGGCGGCGGAAAATCACGATGTTGCCGCAGGATGCCTTACTTAGGCGGGTTAAACGAGTAGGTCCTGGAAGGTCGTCTCTGGCCCCCGTGGCTCCCAGGTTTCTAGCCGGCTGCCGTAGTCTGTGAAGCGCTTCATCATGAAGTCCTCAAGCGCGACCATGCTCTTGCTCGGCAACGCGCTGTTGACGTCGCAGTGAGTGATGAACCTACGGCGAGTGAGGTGTTTTGCACTTGTCTTGCTTCGGCAGAGGCAAAGAAGATTTGAATGAAAGATTGTTTTACATGTACTACTGATTCACAGCCAAGCTACGCGAGCAGGGTCGCCAGGAAAGCACGCTCTATCTTGCACCTGAAGTTCTTCTGCTGTTTGTCCAAGAACGACATCACTTTGGGAATCATCTTGCAAAGCAGCGGTCGCGTTTGCTCTTGCCCAAGCAATCGGAACTTGTTCATGTAGGGCTTCAGCTTCTGCTCCGACGAGTCGTCGTCGCCCACGATCTTGCCGGAGTCCAGCGAATCAAAGCTTCCCATACCTTTATGCCACGTGCGCTCTAAAGACAATGAATCACAGTCAGTCATTTCACTCAAGTTCAACTGAATTTAAAGAACCTAGCTCGCTAAAGCTTCACAGTACTATTTTTCTTTCCCAAACATACCCAAAAAAACGAAAAACTAAAATTCTCAGCGACTGAAGCCCCGATGGATGTGTTCCAGTGCTTTCGGCCGTAGGGCAAACCACGCATCGAGCTCCTGCCTCATCGTGATCAGTCTGTTCTCTTGCGCTTCAAGATTCGCTTTCTGCTCTTTGCGCAAGGCTTCCTCCGCCTTGTCCTCAGTTCACGAATATTCGGACATGTGATTAGCTTGATTGATGGGATCATATGTTTAAAGTTAAGGGGGGTCGGAAGGTTGAAGTGTAGACGCCTTGCTTGCAGACAAAACACTTTCAGCTTCTTCTCCTTCGAAAGCGCCTTCTCTTGCACTGCCTTGGTTTTTGACTGGATGCAGCTCTTCTTCGGGGCCATGGCTGCGCAAGCTCGGCCAGCAGCAAACAAAATTATCCAAGACTGAGATGCTTCTCTTACTTGCTATCGAGCCGGACATGTCACCGGCAGTGATGACGGCTGGGCCGGTGCAATTTCTCATCTCTCACAACCTCATCGCAAACAAACAGGCTTCCCTGCAGTGTCGTTTCTGAATCTGGCCGAAACAATCCAACAGGAGGCGGGCAGACCTTGCAAGCGACGTAGGTCTCTTGCAGGATAGACCGGTGGAACCGGCACCTGTTAGTGTCTGACTGTGTCTGATTGGATTGGTTTGGCTTACTATACATCAGAATGTGGAAACCAAGGACAATCGCAAAAGCTGCGAGCATCGATCCAGCGCAGGTGAGTTAATCATTTCAACTATTGACTTGAATAAGCATCCGCACACCGTCTCTATGCTCGCAGATGCGTACAGGCGCAAGCGTGCATGTATGTTTACGTTTGCGTATGTGGGTGGGCGCTACTATACAACTTAATAGTTTATTAATAAATTGTGCGTGCATGCGGTTGTGACCGGTCGCACTCTGGGTTCGCGGCAGGAGGACTCTGGCCAGACCAGTGTAATCAGCAGGGCAGGAAACTCTCGCAGGAGTCTCCGCCTGCAAGCGTGGTGATATGCAAGACCCGGAAGCTTACTGTATTAAAAATTGTTATTATGAAATATGCATTCATTCGTTACTTCAAGAC
This sequence comes from Symbiodinium sp. CCMP2592, assembly GCA_905221615.1. NCBI lineage: Eukaryota > Dinophyceae > Suessiales > Symbiodiniaceae > Symbiodinium > Symbiodinium sp. CCMP2592. The sequence continues at coordinate 617,645 of CAJNDT010002557.1, forward strand.
AGTCAGGAGTAGTAGTCGTCGTCGTAGTAGTAGCACTAGTTATTAAGTACTAGTAGTAATAATAATCGTCGTTTACTAGCTAGTTTAGGGTTTGCTTTTGTGCTGAATCTGGGCAGAGGAACTTACGGAAGGTCTGGCTACGAGGGTGCCACTCCTTTACTTCCAAAGACTCAGATTTGCAGATTTGAGCAAAGAAGGAGAATCTTAACTGAGTCTTACTGGCCTTGTTTCGGTTGCAACTTTCGAGTAAATTACATTTATTACATTATGCCTGCAATTATTGCTTGGATGCATCTTGCGGATCTTATGGGTCTTGCGAGTGGGCGACTTAGGGGGGAGTGCCCATACCCTAAACCCTAAACCCTAAACCGGAATTATTATTAAATTACTGAAACAGAGCTTCAAGATCAGTCCCAAAGACCCCGAAACCAAACTTGAAAGCCCGGGAAAGAAGCCCAGCCCCTGAACGAACTATTGTAAGTGCATTGTATTAATGATGTTTGCGCTCTTGCTTCTTACTTATGCTAATATTAATAGGGTTTAGGGTTCAGGGGTGTAGGATAAGAGAGAGAGAGAGAGAGAGAGAGAGAGAGTGAGAGTGAGAGTGAGAGAGTGAGAGAGAGAGAGAGAGAGAGAGAGAGAGAGATCTCCGCCGGGTCGATGTCGATGTGGAGTCCGCCAGTCCCAGCCGAACACTCGGAATTGGTGTCGGCAGCTGCTAAGTAGACGAAGTCTCGCAGCCCGGCAGCCAGCAGATTACAAGGATCCACGAACGGATCCATGGAGGCCTTCTGCCAAGGGCATCCTCCAGCGAGACGCGAACCAGGTCCAATGTGAGGAGAAAGCCTTTTTGCCTGGGCGTCTTCTGGTAGCGGAAGTCAAACTTCCCGACCATGCGGTTGCACCAGGTCCGGTGGTCAAAACCGTTCTCCACGATGGAATTGGCATTGTACCCTCCAGTGCTTTCGGAGTGGGGCTAACTACGGTGTTCCCCTGGGCGGACAACCCTAGTATGTCTAGAGAAGAAAGGCCCGCCTAAGAAACCTTCCTCCGCCAAAGGGACCACCCCTATTTTAAAGGTTTCTTAAAACAACACCCCCTACACTACACCCAATTCACCCAATGCCTTAGCCATTTAATTAGTTCGGAGGAGGCACGGTGGAGTCCTACACCGGGGATTCTATTTCAGGAGCCGGAAGGCGAAAACTGAAGCATCCCCAGGGTCGAAATGATACCCTCCGAATGTGAGTTCGGCCTCCTGAAGTGAAGAAACTGAAACATTAAATCAAGGCTTTCTGACAGGGCCCCATAATGCTTCGGCAAGGGAATCTTACGCAGTCGAGGTCCACCCTGAAACGGCTCCTGACATACCATTCGGCAACGGGTTGGGCCTTAGGGCGGGGGGCTTAGACTACAGCCTCCGAACTAATTAAACTCAACCACCTACCGTACACGCCAAGAGCGGGACGGAGCTGAGCGAACGGCGCCAGCGGCAGCAGCCGGGCAGCGCAGAAGGGTGGCCTGCGATTGGAGCTTCTGATTTTAAAACGCGGCATATAACGTAAATGCAGATCTAAAGCTTCATTTGTTGCAGACTGCACAACGCCGTTTGGTGACATGCCTCTATCGGCATCGGCTCCCTCTGGCAAACGGCGTCTGGCACGGACTGGACCTGAGCGAGCGTCGGCAACGGTGGATATGAGCAATCAATGTCGGCACTGCTGCGGCCAAGTGCTTGCCGCCACAACGGCAAGTGGCTTGTTTGTTCTTACATCCTCTTTTCACTTGCCTGTCACCCTCCGAAAGAAGGCACTTCACAAAGCATCAAATTCATGACCCCGTGGCAGTAAAGTTCTGTTCTGAAGACAAAGACCCAAAATGACTTCCCCAGCTTTGGCAGTCTAGCCCCACTGAGCTCCAGGCGTGCCAAAGAAAACGGCCGCAGCAAAGTCCTAGCAAAAACGGGCGGTTCTATTTTAATGCGGCTCGCTAACACCACTGCTCTGGGCCTGCGGACATTGATTGCTGCTTCTTTGAAAGTCTGTATCTGCCCAGCACCTCATCTAATAATATCGACACCGCACTTTTTTGGTCCTCGCATTCAATCATCGACGAGCAAGCACTGACGGCGACGATTCTTCTTGCCAGCGGCGCGGATTTTGCAGCTTCGACTTTAGTCGTGAATGGCATCGAAGTCGAAAGGACACTGAACACCGGGATGCAAATTCCCGTGTCTGGCCCAAACCGACTCGAGAAGGAATCTGACGGCGTGAGCGTCTCCCTTGCCTCCCCAGCTCCTGCTTTGCGACCAGCGAGATCGGCGGCAAGAGACTCGGAAACACTTGTTGAACATGTCCTTATAGCACTTGTAGTTCTCTGGCAGAAACTGCTGCATCTTTCTTGCGTCCCAGGTGTCAGAAGAACGGAAGGTGATGGGCTTCCTCTTGCCGTAGGGCTGCTCGGCTTTTGCCGCTTTCTTGCGAATTCGCCTGATGCTTTTGGCGATCTGTTTGAGCACCGGTGCGTTCTCCTCATCTTTCTCCGCAGCTTCTTCTGCAAGCTCTTGCGCCTCTTCGCCATCGCCATACTTGCGATCCTCTTCACCTCAGATCTAAATTGTAATTTGATTTATTTTCTGATGAATCAAGCAATAACTGACGAAGGCAGCAAAAGACAATGACAACAACTGAACGAGGAAGTGGAATCTAATCTAACAAGTTAAGGGGTTTTGGGTTCAGTGTCAACCTTGCTTGGCCAGGCTACCCAAAAGGTTCCCCAAAGAGTCTGCATTATTCTGGCACCGCCAGAACATGGATCTCTCCAAGGCTTGTGCCACGAGCTCCTCCGTGGTGGCCAAAGTTTGTCGGATGGATTCTTGCAGAAGCCCTGCAAAGTCATCAGCCTCTTCAACGACGCCGTGCTCGTCCTGTGACATGAAGGATCAATGACACCGATATCAGTTCTGTCAACGTCACTGTTGCTGCATTGACAGAACTATTTCACAGAATGAAGCGCTCTGAAATTCAAGACTTCAAGGAGTCAAATTTGTGAACTGAAGCTGTGCCAGCAGAAGTTCCTTGAGGAGGCGCTTCAGCATGGACTCCGGGACGTTGAAGAATCCTTCTCTTGCGGAAAACTGCAGCAATGAGACCGATGTCTTGCTTCTTTCCCACAGCAAGCCAGGCAAGGGTGGTACGACAAAGTTCTCCTGCCTTTGGTTTTTTTTTGGCGCCTTGTGTCTTCTTGTCACCGCGACAGTAAGCGGGGCAGCTGGAACTGCATCTAGCACAACCCAGTCGGAGAAGTTGATGACTGCCTCGAAATGCAGCACCACCGGGTCTTGCAGCTTCAAGAAGACGAAGGACTCTTGCTCGCACCTTTCCATTCTCAGTAATCCCACAGCCGTGTTTTGCGGCCAGGGCCCGAGACTGAGCCAAACCTTCGCTGTGTCGGTCTTCTTGCGGACGACCAGGCCAGCAGTGATGAAGGCGCTTCTCCAGGAGGACATCAAGGTGTTCATTCTGGCGGGGGGCGTGTTGACCATGAGGATTTGCTCCAAGAAGGTCGCGTGGTAACCCATGCTGCTCAAGTTTGGCCAAGAAGCTTTCCCCATGACCTCTTGCAGCTTCGGGTGCCCATCCATCTTGCGCGTGTGGTGCACTGCTTTGGGGATGGGCTCTTGCGCGGCCACAGTTTGCCCGTTCGTCTCGATCTCGGGGTAACCGAAAGAATGCAACACCTTCGACGTGCAAACTTGCGACCAGGAGTCTGCCGGGGCGAAATCGTGCATCTTGCCTTCTGCTGATTCGGCTTCCCTCATCTTGCCAAAGCCCTCCTCGTTGTAGGTGAAGATCATGGACCCGAAGCAATCTCTGAGATACTGGACCAGCTCTGGCGTGGCTTTCCAATCGTTTCTTGCCGCAAATCTTGCCAGGTCAGAGACCCATCGGAGGCGCATCGCAGATCTGGTAGCTGCAAGTTTGCACCAAGGGTTTTCTCTTATCAATTCGGTCACCTTCGCATCAGCTGCGGCAAAAACTTTCAGCTCTTGCAGGACCTTGTCCGCCGCCTCGACGCTCTCGCAGCCTCTTGCCAAAACCAGCGGGAAGCAGCCATGTGAAAGCCTGGGCGCATAGTTAAGTTAGGGTTACCGGAGCTGGGACTGGGGTCGGTTTATTTCATTCAGTCATCATAATAATTTTAATTTAATGGGATCATATCCAAATTTGTAGTAGTAGTGTGAGTCTGACTCTGACTGACTGAAGTCTGCAGCATTCGAGGAACTTGAGCTAAGTCCGTCAACGATTGGTGTCCAAATTTACTTGTTCTCCAGTGACCATTGTCGACACATGGCCTGGTCATGCTTCCAAATCTTCAGGTCGCACAATCAAGGTTAGCCCAGAATCAATCAATGCTGCACATGTTCGACAAGCGACTCGAAGAGACAGTGGAATCTCATCATTGCGATCGCATAGCGGAAGAGCCGCTCGTAGAGGAAGTCTTGCCAAGTCAGTTCTGCGTCGTCTGGCTTCAGCGAGAAGTAGTACAAGGAGTTGCCAGCCGCCAACGCGTCAATGATGCCCATGCTGCGGTGGTTCTCTGGCAAAAGTGCCTCGTTGGCGATCTCTTGCACCTCATAATTCGACTCATGGTACTTGGCAGACAGACTAAAGTCGTACATTTTTTCTGTGGATGAACATCGCTAAAATTATATTAGTAATTCAGCCAGAGTCACGACAGTTCGCCATCGCCCTTGTGCCTGCTCTGCCAAGTACCTCCACGAGCCCTCTCGTCCTCTTACGCTCTGGCGAATCCTGTTGAGTTCGCGGGATACCGGAACAGAGACGCAGTACCAAGCATTCACGTTTCCCAGGACCTCTGGGTCGCACACTAGGTGCATTATGGCCTGCAGCTTGTTTTTGAACTTCGACAAAGCTGCAGCCTGCTGCTTCTTGCTCTCCGCCAGGGTCTCCGCACCGCTGGCGATGGCATCTTGCATGCTCGACAACATTTCCAGTTGCCCACCATTCTGGCGCAGCCAGCCGTTCTTCAACCCGAAACTGACCAGAATGATGCCCAAAAGGCCTGCTTCTTGCCTGATGTTGTGCCAGGCTGAATGAAACTCATCCCAACGAGATGCATTTCCACTGCCGATGTGCTTCTTGCCGATGCTGCTGCCTTGCAAGAGGCGGATGATGTCTGGCACACTGAGATCGTGCTCGGCGACACCAATTTCCATGGCCACGTGTGGAAGAAAGAACTTCATGATCTCCCATTCTGCAGAGGTCTCTTGCTGTCTTTGTTTCTTCTTCAGCGTCTCCAGAAAACTCGTAACTTCTTCTGCGACGATGCGCTTCCACTTCATGCCACCCCAGGGACCTCGTGTCCAGCTTATGAGCGCATTGGCCCATCTTGCGCTGTAGTTTCCATAGGTCTGCGCATTCTGCAGGACACGCTGTAGCTTGTGCCTGGGGTCGTAGATGAAGATGCTGCGGAGTCTTGCGTGGAACATGAGGAACATCTTGCAAGCTTGAGCATCAGTGCCGTGGTCTGTACAGCACACCAAGACTGGTGTCTTGCCCAACGGTTCAGCGTCTTGCATTTTCTCTTCCTCCTCATTTTCTGGCGCAAAAGCCACGAGTCCTCTGGCGTTGTTGGTGAGCTTGACGATGTGATCCAAAGCCAGCACTTGGTCGTACGTGCTTAGTCTGCAGGCGGGCTTCTTGCGGCTGGACAGAGTCTCGGCTTCAGCATCTTCCAAGTCTCGTTTGCGATCTTGCCCTCAGCTTCTTAAGCAAATGGTCGAGAGCAAGCATGCCAAACTAAACTGACCGCTTAGATCTACTTAGACGTAGTCTTTGGCGGACGTGTATCCAGCCTCTTACGTTGGTTTGCAAAAGAACGCCAACTCAGCTTGAATGTCTTCCATTGACAGCCCAAGGCTCGAAGGATCGACCTGACATCGATGGGCCCAATACCCGCAGTTTCTAGCGAGTCGTCTCTCTGGCCAGGAATCTGGTGGCCGGAGTCCTGGTGCACCTGAGGGAAGACAGAAGCGACTCCATTAGTTTAATGAGCCTTTTAACATTATTTATTAACTCTTTAATTAATATTAATGAATTTCTGGCTCTGATTGGCCTGCGGTGGTGCCCAGCCACACTCGCCACTTGCCAAGTTCATGCAGGCGTAGGACGTGATCTTGCGACCACCGACGCGGGAGGAGTCGAAGCACACGTTCAGGTGTCTTGCGCCCCAGGTTGCCGCCAACAGAGTCTTGTAATAGGAGGCTCTCTCCAGGTCCTTGTCCTTTCTCGTCAGCAAGCTTCTTGCCACAATACTTCTTGCCTTGAGAGCTGCTTTTTGCTGCCTTGTGAGCTTGATTTTCTTGCGTTCACTCTCTTGAGCTTCATCTTGCCGCTTGCGTTTTTTTTTGTCTCTGGCATTCCATGCTTTCTGGCGCGCTTCCACGACGTTTCTCACACGCTGTACCGGATCTCGACGGTGACCTTGCTGCGCCATATCTGGCGTGCCGTCCTGCCAATCCACGAAAAACATCTGTTGCTCCATTGCAGCAGCAAGTTGCTCCAGAATCTGGCACAAAAGCCATCGCATTTTTTCTTTCAATCGTATGTCTCTCAGAAACTGCAGAAGATCATGGTCTTTACTCAGGCGCAGTCCCTTGACGCTGATGTTTGACCTCTTGCATGCTTTTGCCAGCTCTTCGAAGTGAACTCGACCCTGGACTACGGTGACCTCCACAGGTTCGTGGTCGGAAGGAGGTTGCAAAGTCAGCCTCACTTCTGTTGCAACAGCGTTCATGACTTTGCTCAGCCAGTCACCGCAGGCCTTGCGCGTGGTCGCATCCTTGCCAGAAACCGCACCGGACAGAGTGACAAGGAGCACCAGAACTGTGCTTCCGCAGACTTCATGTGCTGCCATCTCTCCCGGCATGCCGTGGCGATCTTGCCGGGATCTGTCCGGCCACAGGAAATGCTTCTGGCTTCCCAGAATGGCAGAAGCCATCTCGGACCAACTCTTCTTGCACGTCCCAAGGAAGTTGTGAGGATTCTTGCCTTTCTGGAAGTTCTGTAAACGCCACCAGAAATGATACCCGTCCAGCGGCAAGGCAAACTGTAGCACAAACAGCGGCTGCTCTTGTTCGTGGACGCCCCGGAAGACCTGTCAGGGCACATTATTTATTCACCAGGAACTGCAAGCCAAGGCCGATCGATTCATCACCCTAACTGTTTAACTGCATCTTAACGTCTTTGCTCTGACCTTGGCCTCGTGGTCATCTGGCGGGTAGAGGAGGAGACGATCCTCCTGAAAAGCAGTCAGCCACTTCAGTCTGACCCCGTCCACAGTCGACATCTTGGCAAAGAGCTCTTGCGAGGCCGCGTCTCGCCAGACGGACCAGGAAAAGACCTTGTTAAGCCACTCTGTGGTCTCGCCAATGCGAAGGTACGCCCAGCCGGTCTGGCGGCTCACACGTACGATTGCCTGGGTGTTCTCTGGCTCATCGAAGAAGTGGCTTTCGCCAGTTAACGTGTTGCTGACTCTTGCCCGTCCGGCGTGCCTGAGGACACGGAAGGTCTCCGCGTCATGCTTCACGCTCAGGCAAGAGTCGGCATCGAATCTCGCGTCCGGGGGCCGCTGGCCTCTTTCCATGGCAGACGACAGCGTGATCTTGCTGACCGTTGTCAACGCAGTTGTGATTCCAAAGTTGTGGCGTTGCGGTTCTGCCACAGGCTGACTGACTGAGTCAAGGGTAATCATGTGAAGAACTACCTGATAATCGAAACTGCGAAGACTGCACGAGACATAAAAAGACGGCGTGGAACATCCCTAGGCGCCCCTCACTGGAAAGAAGTGCTGCAGCGGGACACTGCAGATCGTTCTTGGATGCACAACTTTATCTGCAACATGAACTGCACTTCTCTGGTATACACGGTCCTGAAACAGCCGCAATGCTGTCTTCGGTCGAAATGTCGGCAAAGCAGCAAACCTGACACGAAGAGATGTCATTGAAACAAGTCTGCTATACAAGCTAAGGTGCTCAGGCAGGAGACGCCTGCATAGTAAGGTTCAGAGCGTAATTGTCGTAATTGCAAATAGCAGTGTAGTAAGAATAGTAGTAGTAGTAGTAGTAGTAGTAGTAGTAGTAGTAGTAGTAGTAGTAGTAGTAGTAGTAGTAGTAGTAGTAGTAGTAGTAGTAGTAGTAGTAGTAGTAGTAGTAGTAGTAGTAGTAGTAGTAGTAGTAGTAGTAGTAGTAGTAGTAGTAGTAGTAGTAGTGGTAGCAGTACTGGTAGTAGTAGTAGTAGTAGTAGTAGTAGTAGTAGTAGTAGTAGTAGTAGTAGTAGTAGTAGTAGTAGTAGTAGAAGTGGTAGTAGTAGTAGTAGTAGTAGTAGTAGTAGTAGTAGTAGTAGTAGTAGTAGTAGTAGTAGTAGTAGTAGTAGTAGTAGTAGTATAGTAGTAGTCGTAGTAATAGTAGTAGTAGTAGTAGTAGCAGTAGTAGTGGCAGTAGTGGTAGTGGTGGTAGTAGTAGTAGTAGTAGCAGTAGTAGTGGTAGTAGTGGTAGTGGTGGTAGTAGTAGTAGTGGTAGTAGTAGTAGTAGTAGTAGTAGTAGTGAGCAGTAGTCGTAGTAGTAGTAGTAGTAGTAGTAGTAGTAGTAGTAGTAGTAATAGTAGTAATAGTAGTAGTAGTAGTAGTAGTAGTAGTAGTACCAGTAGTAGTAGTAGTAGTAGTAGTAGTAGTAGTAGTAGTAGTAGTAGTAGTAGTGGTAGTAGTAGTATACGTGACTACTACTACGATTGTTATTGCTCAGTTCTACTACTAGTACCACTACTAGTACTACTACTACTACTACTACTACTACTACTACTACTACTACTACTACTACTCTACTACTGCTACTACTGCTACTAGTACTAATACTAGCCTACTACCTACTACTACTACTACTACTACTACTACTACTACTACTACTACTACTACTACGACTACTACTACTACTACCACCACCACCACCTCCACTACTACTACTACTACTACTGCTACTACTACGACGACTACTACTACTACTACTACTACTGACGACTACTACTACTACTACTACTACTACTACTACTACTACTACTACTACTACTACTACTACTACTACTACTACTACCTGCTACTACTACTACTACTACTACTACTACTACTACTACTACTACTACTACTACTACTACTACTACTACTACTACTACTACTACTAGTACTACTACTACTACTACTACTACTACTACTACTACTACTACTACTACTACTACTACTACTACTACTATGACTACTACTGCTACTACCACGGGTATTAGTAGCAGTACTGGTACCAGTACTGGTACTAGTACTACCACTTGACGAGCACCTAAGGTCCTAGTTAAGTAGTCATCAGTAGTACCGTACCAGTACTAGTACGAGCACGAGTAGCAGTGCACAAGTGCTCCTACTTGTACTAGTATTACTACTCACTGGCAACACTAGTAGTTAGTAATGATAGCACTTCTCCTTGTAGGAGTGTTGTCGTGCAGACTTACCAGACATTGAAAAGCCGCTGCTCCGACGCACCTTCGACGGCTCTGCCACACGCTGCAAGCTCTGCCTGGGCAAACGTAGCTGTGTAACAGGTCTGGCGAGGACAATTTCTGGGCCGGACTTCACCATGGCCGTGTTATCTCTTCTGACTCTTGCAGCATGCAAACAGCACACAGCCAAAGTAAGTCTCTGCTCACTGGAGGGGGACAGTGAATGCGGAGTTGGGTTTCCGGCCTTTCAGTGAAGTGAAGAAGCCTGAGTCATGAGGTAGTTGGTTAATGACATGACTGACTCAGAGATGCACGCAATGTAGCAACTGAGAAGATGGGCGCATCCTTTTCCTCCATTGTCGTAGCTCTTACTGTTGAGATGCTGATTCTGGCAGGATCTTTTCTGTACTCTTGCTGGCATCCAACAGGCTCTATTGCAGCTGCTGGCAGCCAGCGATCTTGCCGAATCAAAACAGCAGCTCCCAAGAACTATCAATCATGTGTTTCAAGCGCAAAACTGCGAGAACGTCCTGGCTGGCTGACTCCACGGTTCGCCACAGCTGCTCCAAGCTCTTGCCGGGTTCCAATATCGCCTTGTGTCTTGCAACCTGTAACACTGCGGAAAACCACTACGGATTCAAGGATTAGGGTGTTTTGCTAACAGCCCACCCAGCCTGGAGGAGGCCTTCCGACACTTGCTGCGTCATTCGCCACATGTCATGTCTCTCTCTTGCGCACTGCTCGATGTTCTCCAGAACACTGTGGAAAGGATAACCCTGCACAAAAAGATGATCTGGCGTTTCTTGCAGCACCGGCGCTGAACCGGCGGGTTCGAAGAGCACGTTGTGCGCCAGCGACCACAGCAGACTGGTCAGAACAGAGATATCTTGCCGAATTTTCTGGCGGTCTTGTGTGAGTACCTTCAAGAGCAGTCGGAGCCAGGCGAGGATCAGGTCCAGCGGTCCCTCCACAAACATCTTGCGGTCCTCTGGCCAACGTGCGGTCTATAAGCGACTCAAAGTAAAAACTCGCAGCAAGCAGTCCTCGTGTTGCGGGAGACTGTTTTGCAAAGACTGGACCAGGTCTGGCAGCAAGGACATGGCAAGCGCCCGTGCTCCGCGGTCCATGGCGGGTCCTACGTGGCTGCCAAGTTTTCAAAACCACTCAATCTTTGGAAGCAAGCGTTGCAGCGGCATCCGGTTGATCTTGCGAGTTTCTTTCCACACGCAAAGTTCGGCTTGGATTCATGATTTGTTTTTATGGGGCATCCTATGCTACTCTCGGGTCTTGTAAAGCTCGTGCGTACCAAGGCAGCCTCAAGGCAAGCTCACTACTTTTGGACTGCTGCAAACATGACATGCTTCTCCTCTCTCAGGCACTGACTCTTGCATCGGCCTGGCAAGGTCATCAGATGATACGACAAATCGCATGGCGCATGCACTTGCTGCTCCGACACTTACTTTTTCGGTTCCTTGCATTCTTCTTCGCGTCCCTTCTGGCCAACCAGGCGCAGCATCTTGCAACATTCATTAGGAGTCAGCACCGCTGGGCCCTGAACTCGATGGCTAATGACGTTCGCAGCCAGAAAAGACATTCTATATGCACATCGAGGTAACAGCTGCAGGAGGACAAGTTGGAGCGCTAGACTTCCCAGAAGTGCTGGTGGTGATGGTGGCGGTACTCATTCATGCTAGTGGTTGCAGTTGTGATACTAGTACTAGGAGCAGCAGTAGTAGTAGTCGTCGCAGTAGTATTAATTATAGTAGTTAAAGTAGCAGTAGTAGTAGTAGTAGTAGTAGTAGTAGTAGTGTGTTGTTGTTGTTGTACTCGTCCTAGTAGTACGAGTAGTAGTAGTAGTAGTAGTAGTAGTAGTAGTAGTAGTAGTAGTAGTAGTAGTAGTAGTAGTAGTAGTAGTAGTAGTAGTAGTAGGAGTAGTAGTAGTAGTAGTAGTAGTAGTAGTAGTAGTAGTAGTAGTAGTAGTAGTAGTAGTAGTAGTAGTAGTACTAGTAGTAGTAGTACTAGTATTAGTGCAGTAGTAG
>CAJNDT010002557.1:634246-636824 GCA_905221615.1 Symbiodinium sp. CCMP2592
CTGGCATCCCTGCAAGCACATCTTGCACCTCTTGCAAGTCTTGCTTCAGGTTGTGTACGAGATCAGCATAAGCCGCAGTCTTGCGCAAGAGGTCCTGAACCACAGCTTGGGATTCGGCGGGCATGTCCAGGAGTTCCCTTTTCTCAGCCATCAAATCGGCTGCTAAGACTCGCCACTCTAGCAGCTCTTGCTCCTGATCTTCGACGTCTTGCTCTTGCATCTCTTGCCAAGTCTCTGGGTCAATGTGCGCTTTCCGCTTCATACCGACGGACGAATGCGCCATTGCAGTCTGAGCAGCAAGGCAGGAGCGACAGCAACTTTAAGAGCGCGAGGACAGCACATGGGCTAGTTTCCCTCAGTACTTTGACAAGGTTTATCCATCAATACTGAATCAATGATCGTGGCTGTGCGCGGACCCCAAACTAGCTAGACTGAACAAAAGAACACGATCAAGCTCATTCGGGCTGCGTGAGTCTGACTCCGTGACTGACTCGGCTTGAGTAGAGGGCATGACCGGCGGCAAGAGTCAAACCTCACTCAAGTTGTCACTCTGTCGTGTTACTTACTTACTTTATTTCATCGAAAGCCGAAGAAATCATGCACCAGCACGGCCGCCTTCGCGTGCTGGAAGCACAACCTGCCCGATTCAATTCGTCCAACGACTTTAAACGAGAGCTGCTGTCCTAGACGAATTCGATGACTAACATCATTTAAGCAATGAAAGCAGGAAAGACGGAATCGGACTGCTCAGGCTGGTTCTTGCGGGACTAGCAGCAGTGATGGCAATCGGTTGCGAGAAAACGCATCGGGAGCAGGAATTGAAGCGGAAGTGGGAGTAGGACTTAACGAAGTCTTGCTTGGAAATCGTGGTCGTGCAGTCCCCTGACACGTAACTTAACATCATCGACAGGCACGGAGCCTGCGGCAAGCGGGTTTGCGCCAAGGCGGAAAGTGAAGGTCTTGGCCTCGAGTCAGGCATGCAAGTCTGACATCAGAAGTCAAGATATGTTACACCACAAAATTTACGAGCACAGAATGCGACCGCGTAAGCAAGGCAAACTGGTGATTGATAATTGTAGTCACTGACCGTGGAACACCACTGAAATTCGACAGATTGTCTTATCGCTTCTGAGCGCCATGCTTTTGCCGCCTCTGGCCTTGGCCTGCGATAGGATGCGTTGCCACACACTGGGAATTCTCTGGCCAACTGCGGCTGTTCTTTGCTTGGGTCTTCTAGCTGCCCGTCAAACGGTATCTTGCTCAGGGCAACCCCAGACCGAAACGGCAAGCCTTTCAAGTCCATCCCGAGCGAGCATTGTTGCCGATTCAGTCACTCACAATCTAGCAGCATGTACTAGGCGGGGTGCATGCCCTCTTACTTCGGTGTGAGTCGAAGCCTCTTGCAGCATCAAGTTACGAAGCAAGCATTGCATGCGCCATCCGAGATGCCAAACGCTAAATACCCAGTAGTAGAAGTTAATGGAGCTTCTTGCGCCCGGGGGAAGATACTCATGCATGGCAAGTTTTCATTACCGCTGCATGCGTTGATTTTATCTCTTGCTGATTGAGGCGACGCGTCATGTTGGCAGTTGTTTGTCAAGTTCTCGTCTCTCTGCATCAGTAACAGACTAATAACGCTTGGTCTTGCGTCTTCAAATCGTCGGTGTCTCGTCTCAGATCGTGGTTTTCCATGTCATGTGGTTGGTGCTGCTGTCTTGGTGATAGCTAAAGCGCAGGCAGCAGCTGCATTGTTGAAGATCGGCACTGCATGCAATAGTAGTTGTTGTGCTATTAGTCGTAGTAGTAGTAGTAGTAGTAGTAGTAGTAGTAGTAGTAGTAGTAGTAGTAGTACCAGTAGCAGTAGCAGGAGTTGTAAAGTAGTAGTAGTAGTAGTAGAAGTAGTAGAAGTAGTAGTAGTAGTAGTAGTAGTAGTAGTAGTAGTAGTAGTAGTAGTAGTAGTAGTAGTAGTAGTAGTAGTAGTGTTAGTAGTCGTAGTAGTAGTAGTAGTAGTAGTAGTGTTAGTAGTAGTAGTAGTAGTAGTAGTAGTAGTAGTAGTAGTAGTAATGGCAGCAGCATCAGCAAGCAGCAGCTGCATGGAGGAGTAATTGAGTAATAATGATAATATTACAGTAGCAGTCAGTCGTCCTATTGGGAACTGTACTGCTAGCAGCTCTCCTCAGAACAGTCCTGCAGCAGTAGAAGAAACAATGGTCGTACTGGTAGCAGTAGTAGTAGGAGTTGTAGTTGTAGTTGTAGTAGTAGTACTAGTAGTAGTAGTCGTAGTCGTAGTAGTACAAGCAGCAAGCAGCCGCGGCAGTAGTATAGTGGTTGTAGTGGTCGTGGTAGCAGTAGTGATAGTAGTAGTAGTAGTAGTAGTAGTAGTAGTAGTAGTAGTAGTAGCACTAGTACTGACAGTAATCCTATTCTTCGTTGTTTTACTAGTAGTACGTGCTAGCATTCCAGCTTGTGGCTACTGGCTGTAGGAGTAGTAGTCGTTGTCGTAGAAGCAGTAGTAGTAGTAGTGGTGGTAGTAGTAGTGGTAGTAACAGGACTAGTACTACTACTAGTAGTATTTGTA
>CAJNDT010002557.1:636924-732257 GCA_905221615.1 Symbiodinium sp. CCMP2592
CTGAGTTGGGTCTCTCATACGCCCTGCGACCAGGTTCCATTACCCACACTTGCCAGGCTTCTTTGATTTCAATTGCAGGTTCGGTCGGTGTCTTGCTGGACATCGGCGACTCTGTGTTGGACTCATCGCATTCTGCTTCGTTTCTACCTGCATGCACTGCTGCTTGAAACTTCTTATTGGTTGCTGCCGGGATTCTGGTGACCCTCCGTCGCCTCGAAGCTCCTCAAGCAATGGCTAGCCATAAAGAGGTGCACGCTGCTCTCTATCCAAGTAAGTGAGTCAAACGACCACTGCTTCTTTTGGACCAAGACTCATGCTGGGCTTCGTCTTCCTTCTTCTCGGAAGTGCCACCTCCGTGAGCCTTGCCAGTGCCGGACGTCGTGTCCTCGGAATGACAAAAACAGTTAAAGTTATGAACTATTATTTATATATGTTTATATTATGTTATATAATTATATTATATTATGTATATACACATATATATATATATATATATAGATAGATTATATATACATAATATATATATATATATATATATATATATATATCTTTTATAATATGTATTATATATATATATGTAAGTACGTATGTATGTATTATTAAATATTATGTATTACATCTGAGAAACTGCAACTGTAAGCAAAGAATCATGCTGGACTTCTCCATCCCCCCCGGAGGAGCCACCTTGCTGACTCTTGCCAGTGCTGGTTTCCGCCTCCTCGGAGTGAAAAAGTTGCAGGCCTAGCCAATGAAATATGCAACTTACAGCAGACAATGCTTGAGGATATAGCATGAGACGGAGCGTCATGCTTTCCTGCTTCGCCCCCTGAGGCTCTCTCCTTGGCGTTACACGGCTAACACTTAAACCCTGGCTCTGGATATCATCATCTTGCGTACCCCGCGTCAGCATGCAGGCCACTCTGTTGGCCTGAATTCCCGTCCTCGGAGATGGGCTGTTGCTTCTTAGGTTTACGTTTTACGTGCCACAGCGTTTTGGAGAGCTCTGGAATCCTTTCGAAGATTCGGCTGAGCCCTGACGATCCTAGCTTTCATCCTCGGAGTGACATGCCGAATTGCAATTAAACGTGTTATGATGCTGTTCTTGTAGCTTCCTGGCGTCCTACCGCAGACTCAGTCATGTGAGCCCTGACCAGACCAGGTTTCTGTCCAAGGTACAAGGGATGCCGAAGTTGAAAGGCTGACTTGTATTTTGGCCAACAACTGCTATTCGGAGCATGTTCTACTGAGCTCTTGAAACAAACGCAAGCAGTATTGTATAGAATATCCTCATGCATCTTCAGGCTACCGAAGAAGATGGAGCTCTAGCTGGCGCAGTTCTTTCGGATTAACTGTCTGGCTCTGTAGCGGAACACTCCTGCCTGCTCTTGGAAACGATTCACGTTGGCCTCCTTTGCCGACTCGTGACGAGCCGTGCTGACGATTTCCGGGCTGGCAACTTACCAATAACGACCTTCCTAACCATAAACTATCATCGTGACTGAGCCCGTGCGGACGAAGGAAGAATCTGAGAATCAGTAAGTAATAAATAGTAATAAGTATGATTTCTGCAGTTTTGAAATTTAGTTCCAGGACTGAACCTAATACCTGCTCTTGCGAGCCAAGAATAATCATTTTGGGGCTGCTCCTGCTCAAAGTCGTGCCACTTGCTTTCCTCGGAACATTAATAATTAACAATGATTGATTGTGTTGGTATTAAATATTGTTAAGTAGTTGCTTTCCGAATATTCATGAAACCTTGCCACTGTGTACCAACCAAGAATCATCATAGCCTGGCCCTTGTCCCCACGAGCTCTGGCTCCAGTCTTGCTGGCTCCAGCCTTGCTGGCTCCAGCCTTGCTGGCTCCAGTCCTGCTGGCTCCAGTCTCGCTGGCTCCAGTCTTGCTGGCTCCAGTCTTGCTGGCTCCAGTTTTGATGCTGCCGGGAGTTGCACCAACCGCTGTCGGCCTGAGAATGAAATCATCTGGAATCAAGACACACTCAGCACTAGTTGATTGCTCATCTTGTGTGTGTGTGGTAGAAGTCAGACAACGTCATTCGTCGTGCTAAATCAATCTGCTCCAGAAGCAGTATCCTGCCCCAAGTTTATTGCTTGCACCGGCAACAGGGATATGTGGCAAGCTTACTCCCGTTGACTCTCAATTGTCAATCCTGCAAGTTTGAACCAAGAATCCGCTTCCCAAGATTCATGGTAGCCTGGTAACTAACTAATTAAATTAGAATATACATACTACGTGTCAATGTTAGCGATTGTAGATGTCCGAGTCATATTCAGGACCAAGAATCCGGGTCCTGCCTTGCCTGTGAGGGAGGGTAGTAGCTCTGAGATCCAGCCTCGCCAATACTTGGCAAGTATATGATATGATGACTGCTACATTAATTATATTGTGCTACATCGTCGAAATGAAGTCTTCCTCTCGCGGCACCCCATGCAAGGAATCAACCACATTTTAAATTTACATCACATCCAATCTAATCTACGAGAACAAACCTGCGACATCTGGCCGGCACCTTTCGAACCCATTCTCACTTGCTCTTGCCGACAAGAATCGTCTTCGTGCGGCTTCTGACGCCCGTCGCCGGTGGTTGCATCCTCGGAAAATATAATTAACAACAAAATCAAGCTCATCTTGGACGTCTGACATGTGGTGTTCTGACCTGCCCTTGCCGTCAAAGAGTCCTGGTGCCCGTGGCACACATCGTGCGGGGTTTCGTCCTCGGTTTAGACACGGTGCGATTCATTATTAATATATTTATTAACTGGCACTGACTGATGGCGCGGCAAATCTGAGTTTGGACACGCACATGGACCCTATACTTACCTGGTTTTGCTTTCTGGTCTCAAGTGTTAGTTAACTCATTATTAATGTACTCTGTACGTATTACACGCTGAAGCTGCGAGATGTGACGCACACCGGATTCTAGCTGCTCTTGCCGTCAAAGAAACCTGGTGTCCGTGCTCTTGCCCATCCTCATCGCACGTCACTTCGTCCTCAGAAACCGGCAATATAAGGGATTAAGTAGTTTTATATATAATAATGCCGCAGTGTAACTTCTGAAAAAAACTGACTGTCTGTGGACATGCGGCTGTTGCAGACAAACACTCGTGTTCTTGCTCTGGCTGCTCCTCCTCGTGGTCCTCAAGGCCCACGGCTGTGTCCTCCGAATAGATAATTACTCACAAGGTTGTATATCTGACTTTGGACATATTAATGGCAGAAACCCTACTAGTCGTACCTGGTTCTGCCTCCTAGCCTTATTAAATTAAGGTTACACGCTAAAGCTGCGAAATGTGGCGTGCACCGTATTCTGACCTGCTCTTCCAAAGAGTCCTGCTGTTCGTGCCCGTCGCCCTGGTGCTCTTGCCCACCGCCCTGGTGTTCCTCCTGCTCATCGACCGGCATTTCGCCCTCGGGTTACGGCAACCGTTGAAGTTAAGGTGCTGAAACAGACCTGGACATGTGGCTCTTGCCGACCAAGACTCTTGGTGTTCTTGAGGGCCGGTTGCTGCGCCCTCGGAATAGCAGTGTCTCAAGTATGGCAAATCTGACCTTGGACATGTGGCGCACCCCCTGTTTTAACCTGCTTTTGCCTGCCAAGACTCGCCAGCCTCTTCTTCATCTGCTGGCCACTCTTCCTCGAGCCAGCGTTCTGAGCTGATGCTACTGTGCCAGCTGTTGACACTGTCATCAGCATCCTGAGTCGATATTTGCTTGGCCTTCCAAAACTAGCTCCGTCGAAATGTCTGTAGACCGGGGCGGGTGTTGTTTGTTCCTCAGAATCTAATCTAAGTCTAAGTTGTTGTCTCTCGCTGGTGTAGCAAGCAAATCTGTTGGTTGCCGGCCAAGACTCGCCGTTGTCTTGATTTTCATCTTGCCAAGGTTTTTCAATATTATGATTTCAACACCAGACCGACTGCTATATCCGGCCGTACACATCTGAGAAACTGCAACGAGTCTCCTCGTCTGGCCCCACGATGTGGTCCTGCAGGTTGATGCGAGGCTGAAACTCTTTGCGAGACAAACAGAATCACTGTCCTCAGTTGGAGGTCGGGCTTTGCCAGGCTGATAGCTGCCCCAGGCATCATAGCTTAGATCGTCCTTATAGCACGGTTGTTCAGAGCATGAGGCTCCAATGGACCATGTGTTTGTTGCCTGAGGAGGGAGGCATGGTCGGGAACTCTTGCTCTGAGGGCGTCTCTGGCTCCTGTACAGAGAGCAAATGGCTTCAGTGTAAACGAAAATTGCTCTGAATCCAGCCCAGCTGCGGTTGGCTCGTCTGGCACGGGTGGAGGACTTGCCTTCGGCTGTGCCGTCTTTTTTGGCGGAGGTTCTTTCATCTGAACCGCCTGATCAGGAATCGCCAACGCACAGCAATTCATCAATCTATGTTTCACAAGTCGCCTTGGCAGGGCCCGGCACCACCGCCGAACACTGCTTTACCTGAGCCGCAAGGGTTACTCGTTCAAATTGGAACTCATGACATTGTCGTGATTCGATTGGATTGTGCATTGCAGCGCAGGTCGCCTTGCTCCTGGATGTGGGCGGCTGTGCCTCGTGGATGGGGGCGGTGGTTGTGGCGACAACTGCGCAGTACCCACAAGTAATTAATGACATTTCTTTCGCGTCTGAAAAATCATTATCTAATGCAAACGAAGCTGAATTCATTGTTGTTTATTACTTACTGCCTCTATTCACATAATAAGTACTGATGGTCAGAAGTATTTATTTACAACATTTATTCAACTAAATAAGTCAAATCAAACCTAATGTAAATTACTTATCTTTGAAAACCACTGTACTGTTGATATTTGCATTATCGTAATATTTTTTGTTAATTGCCATTCTCAGGCAAAACTTACATTGCAACGTAAGGCAGCGGTGAAAATAATAACAATAATAAAGTAAATAAATAAATGAACAAATAAATAAATAAACATATATATATATATATATGATACTAATAATATATTAATATATTAATATATTAATATATATATATATATATATATATATATATATATATTTATATAATATATATATATATATATACATATATTATATATTAAAAAATAATACTAATTTTTAATACTAATACTAATATAATTATTAAATTATAATGATAATATACTGATAATAATATTATCATGCCAAGTCACGTCGGCCTTGTCTTGCTGGCCTGGAAAAATGTCCAACAACGGTGGTGATGCCTGATCAGAGATGAGTTCTTGCAGCCACTGTTCAGTCGCTGCCGTCACAGCGGCCGGCCAATTAATGCACATGCACTGCAAGGCATTTGCGGTAGTTGTTCGGAACACTACAACACTACAACTAGACAGAATTCAACAAGATTTTTCCTGGATTCATTGACCACCGATCCACAAACTCCCATGCGGTAATTGCATTACAAGTCGCGACGTTGGCGCCAGGAGTGATAGTAGGGGCCTCGTCATCAGCAGCGGCGATCAGTGACTAGTGCTGACTGACTGAATTACCCTCGCAGTGAATAATGAGATTAGAAGCCTCATGAGTGAACGGCGGCGGGGCTTTTATTCTTTGCGCCTGATGCAACAACGGCCAGAATTACACTCGACCAACCCAGCCACTCAAACACTCTCACTCAAATTGCAGTTGTGAGCAGTGCAAGTCGCCTCTGGCTCTGGCGACGTTGTCCCCTGAGCAGCAGCACCGAAGCACGCAGTACTCAAATGAGAAACCGGTTTTCTTGCAAAGCAAGTCGCCGCCTGTTCCTCGGGAGCGGCGGTACGGGCCAGTTGTGGCTGTGACTGTATCACTGCCTGAACAGGTGCCACAGAAGAGCTCACACTCCCTCACGCTGCTGGGTTCTGGATTGCATGTTGTCTCGGCTTTTCCAGGCTGATCTGATGGAGTCTGAGAAGCACTCACCGAATAAGAAACTCTGGTTTCTTGCAGAGCAAGTCGCCTTATTCTTGGGAGCGGCGGCTTTCTTCGCGGCGGGCGGCTGTGACGGCGCCTGAACAAGTGCCGCCATCACAGAAGAGCTCACACAGACACGCCGACACACTATTACTCTTTTAAGTCGTCTCGGCCTTTCCCGTGCCAGGCTGATCTGATGGCGCCTGAGCAGCAACAACGACAAGCACTCACCGAATAAGAAACTCGGGTTTCGTGCGGAGCAAGCAAGTCGCCTTGCCCTTGGGAGTGGCGGCTTTCTGCGCGGCGAGCGGCTGTGATGGCGCCTGAACAAGTGCCGCCGTCACAAAAGAGCTCATCCAGACGACGTGCTACAAAATAATTGTTGCCGCACAAGTCGTCTCGGCCTTTCCCGTGCCAGGCTGATCTGACGGCCCCTGAGCAGCAACGATGATCAATAGCAGGCACTCACCAAGCAAAATCTTGCAATGCAAGTCACCTTGTCATTGTCCTTAGGAGTGGTGGGCTGCTTTGGTCTTGCCTTTGCAGCGACAAGATTGTCATTGTCAGAATCGAGGAACACCAATAATTAATACTGTACTTGCAGACCAAGTGGCTGCGTCTTGCTCTGACGACGCCTGAGCAGCGGCACTGGAGAAGTTTGGCTGCTGGGACACCACGTGAACAGTGAAGTGAACAGTGGGGGCAATTTCCACAAATTGCATTGCAAGTTGCCTTGGCCTTCGCTTCCGCAGCCTGGTCTTGCGGCACCTGAATGGGGGGATGCTATAAATTGTTGCAAATGAGTCATTCTCTGACACACCAACACTGAAGAATATTGCCGCAGCCAGCTAGCTTCAATCACTGCCCTCAGGCGCCTGTGCATTCGAACCGTAACCCCAGGGGGGACGACCCGCAGGCGGAGGTGGCTTCTTGCGGTACGGGTTTTCTTGCAAATAGCTCGGTTCCAGATCCGTCTGGACCGGCTTGTCCTCCTTCGGGACCCTGTACCACTCTGACTTGTCGTAGTTCCACTGCTGCGGGTGCCCCGCCACTTGGATCGCACAGGGTCAAAGCAAATCTGCAACGTTATGCGCATACAAACACAGAGATCGGACTGACTGACGTGACTGTCTGACTGGCTGACTGGACACCACTACCATGTCTCTCTTGCGAAGAAGCTGCTGAGGAGGTAGTTTTTCTCATGCGCCCAGGCCACGCAAAATCTGAACACGTCTGGATAGACGTGTGCCTTGTTGAAGGCGAGCCAGTGGCCTCGCAGCAATCAGTCAAGTCTGACTCTCACACTGCAGCCTGAAAAAACCTTACTGGCTAGATGAATCACGCTAAGTCTCGGAGCAACTTGTGCGTGAGCTCCTTGGCGAACGCCTTCGCGCGCTTCTGGCAAGGGTGGGATCTTACCGCCAAGACCGCCTGGGATTGCGCAAGAAACATTCTCGCTTGAATTGCAATACAACTTTTTCAGCTCTTGCAGCCAAGGAACGGCCCACGCCGGCATATCTATCTGGAGTTGAAGCATCACCCATGCCAGATCCGGACTCAAAAACAGCAGCTCTTGCGTCACGAACAGATCGCACTCTTGCGCCGATTTGTAGTCTGGCAGTGGCCAACTGCTTGTCGGCCGGGTCGTTCGTGGGAGCTCATCCCAGTCTCAGTACGCAGGGAGAGAACGGTCGAGTCTTACAAATGTAGCAATCTGATATGTTGCAGTCGAGTTGCAGACCTCTAGCGCCTTCAAGAGCAGCCGGCCTTGTTCTCCATAAGGCGGCTTGAGGCCACCCAGGCAGTTGGCCAGTGTCTTGCGCCAGCGCCAGACCACGTCTGGCACCTTCTTCTTGGGCTCTGGCTCTTCGGCCATGGCAGCGCGGGCGACTCTTCTTGCCCGCGGCTTCTGACACCCATTCACTTTCTTGCTTGAGATCAAAAATTCAAGGCCCACATGTCGCTCAAGACTCATGCATGCATCCAGAAACTCAAAGCTGACTGACTACTGCTTCTATGTGCAGGGCTGGCCTCCAAGTCGTCTCTTGCCGAGGATGTCTGTCACCTTGGGACAGTGACCGAAGAGCGGGGCTAATAAATGATTTGAAGCTGTCCCGCACCCTGCAGCCTGCGGCCTTGCCCGGTTCTGGCCTGCATGTCGGTGCCGAGCCAGCAGCGGCCCGAAGTGAAGAAGCTCCTGGAGTGGGTCGCTTTGCTTATTGGGCATGCTGCTTATGCTTCTTCGCTCTTGCTGATTGGGCCAACCAGAAAGACTCTAGCTCATGGACGTTTAACAGCCTGGCAAGTGGCTTCGTTTTCCAGCTGCTGTCTGGAGATGTCTGGCGATCAGCAAAGCAGAGAAAATGAAAAGGACACCGGATGGAACCAAGGCGATGTCGTCACACGCGCCATAATTTTTAAACAAAACCATGTAGCATGAACCTTGGCTTGTCTTACTAACTATCTCAGCTAGCCTCGATTCTTGCGGTGTCCTTCTTGAATTGAATCTTACTTCTTGCGACTCGACCCATCTCGTAGTCTCCGCATGTGCGTGCTGATGCTGCTCGAGGTCAGGGAAGGACTGGGAGTTCTTCTTGAGGACTTGCTCTTCTTCTCCTTCTTCTCCTTCTTCTCCTTCTTCGTCTTCCTGTCCGAGCGCTGCTTCTTGCCCCTTTTCTTGCCGCCCTTCATCTCCTCCGTCTCCGTCTCTAGCTCCGCCGGCTTCTCCTTCTTCTCTGGCGCCGGTGATGGGGCTCGTTTTCTTATTATCGGATCGAACGGACTCGTCTGGCTGACTGGCCTCTTCTGGCCAGCAGCGTTAAATGCAGCCTCCAGCATTGTCTTCGCCTTCGCCAGCTCTTCCCGGGCTCTGTCCTCTTGCAGACTCACCTGATCAGGGAACTGTGCTCAAACTCGAGGACGACCACAAGTAAGTACTAGTACTAGTACGACTACTAATACTACTACGACGACGACGACGACTACTACTACTGCTACTTCGTGCGGCTGCTGGCATTTACTCGGAGGTTTTTCTTTGACATGTCCAGGCCTGCTGAGCCCGAATTTCGTTCTTGGCACCGCGTTTTGCCTCTTCCATCCTGCACTGCTCGGCATTGAAATAGTTCTTTTGCGAGTCAGACCTTGGGCGGAGTTGGGCAACGACAACTGTTGCTTTTTATCAGCTTCTTACAGCAGAAACGATTGCTAGCTGTAGCGCAACTGTGTGTATAAAACAAATATGTGTAGAGTTGTAGTACTAGTACTAGTACTAGAAGGAGTACTTCGACTACTACTACTACTACTACTACTACTACTACTACTACTACTACTACCACCACTACTGCTGCTACTACCCCTGCTGCTGCTGCTACTAGTACTACTACTACTACTACTACTACTGCTACTTCGACTACTACTACTACTACTACTACTACTACTACTACTACTACTACTACTACTACTACTACTACTACTACTACTACTACTACTACTACTACTACTACTACTACTACTACTACTACTACTACTACTACTACTACTACTACTACTACTACTACTACTACTACTACTACTACTACTACTACTACTACTACTACTACTACTACTACTACTACTACTACTACTACTACTACTACTACTACTACTACTACTACTACTACTACTACTACTACTACTACTACTACTACTACTACTACTACTACTACTACTACTACTACTACTACTACTACTACTACTACTACTACTACTACTACTACTACTACGACTACTACTACTACTACTACTACTACTACTACTACTACTGCTACTTAAAGCTACTACTGCTACTGCTACTGCTACTTTAACTACAACTACAACAACAACTAACTAAATCTACTACTAGTGCTAGTACTAGTACTAGTCCTACTACTACCACTCCATGATGCTACTGATTGAAATTACACATACCGAACCATCACACACATGCAAATTGCGGTTGAGTAGCAGCATTGCTGTCGTAACCTTGAGCAGCGAAGCCATCTGCTCAACCACTTCTTGCCCTTGAACAACCGGCAACGGCAGCGGTGGCGGCGGCAGCAACGGATTCGCCAGCGGCGGCATCGGAAAGCCGAATGGCACGTTCAACGGGTTCAGAGGCTGGCTCACGGGCGCTGGCTCTTGCTGCGGTCTTGCTCTGTGCTGCAGCGGCTGTTGCCGAGGGTTGAGCGGCTGCTGCTGTTGCTGCGGCGGGGCTCTCTGCTGCAGCGGCTCTTGCCGAGGGTTGAGCGGCTGGTTCACGCGTGCGGGCTCTTGCTGCGATGTTCTCTGCTGTTCTTGCTGCAGGGCTCTCTGCTGCAGTGGCTGTTGCTGAGGGTTGAGCGGCTGCTGCTCTTGCTGCGGCGGGGCTCTCTGCTGCAGCGGCTCTTGCCGAGGGTTGAGCGGCTGGTTCACGGGCGCGGGCTGCTCTTGCTGTGATGTTCTCTGCTGTAGCGGCTGTTGCTGACGGTTGAGTGGCGGCTGGCTCACGGGTGCCGGCTGCTCTTGCTGCGGCGGGGCTCCCTGCTGCAGCTGCTGTCGCAACGGCTGCCACCGCGGTGGCGGCATTTCTGGGACCTGCGGCGGTGCTGCTAGAAGCCCTTGCTGAGTTTGTGCAGCTGAAGTTTGTGGGGCTGGTTGCTGTTGCCGTGGCTGTGCCACTTGCTGCGGCCGCTGCGAGGAGGGGGGGGGAGTCTGAGGAGTTGGCGGGGCTTGTTGGACCTGCTGCTCTTGCTGTTGCTGTGCTGGCTCAGTTATTTGCATTGGCCGTCCTTTTGGCCGCGGAGTTAGCGGGGCTTGGGCTTGGTGCTGCAGCCCTGCTGGTGGTGGGCTTGCTGCGGCTGTGGCTGGACTTGCTCGTGGCATTGGCATTTCTGGTCTTGCTGAATGCCTTGGGTTTAAAAGGCTCTCAGGTGGTCTCCTTGGACTTGCTGCGGCTGTGGCTTGACTTGCTTGTGGCTTCAGTGCTTGTTCTGGCTGCGGCCTTGCTGGGGGGCCAAAGCTGACGGGTGGTCCAATTGGCTGGCGGGGCAATGCCGCAGGCTCTGGCTCAGGCAGAGGCTGGGAAGGCATGTTCACCTGTGCTGGCGAAGTTGATTGTGGCTCCACGGGCTCTGGTCTGTCCTCTGGTCTGCTTGGCTCTGCTTTACATCTGGCCACGAGTGGTCTGCTTGGCTCTGCTTTACATCTGGCCACGACCACTTGAGGAGCCTTGGCTTTGTTGAGGACCTCTTGCCGTGCAGCTCGTTGCCTGCAATATAACTCTTGCGTGCCAACTACCTGAGTCCAGCCATGGATGTGACGACTGAATAATATAATACTAATCTTTAACAAGTAAGTCTTAAAGGTTAGTTTTATTATCAAGATGCCAAGTCACGCCAAACCGTTTAAGCGTGTGTCGGAGTACGGCGCCTTCCCCCTTTTTTTTCTTCTTCTTCTTCTTGCTCCGGTCCTCGTCGCCCCCCTGCTGCTCGGGCCAGTGCCGGTGTTCATTCCACTGCGTGGCACGGTCATTCCACTGCTGATCTTGCCACTGCTCATCTTGCCACTCATTCCACCGCCACTGCTCATCTTGCCACTCATTCCACCGCCACTGGTCATCTTGCCACTCATTCCACCGCGTGGCACGGTCATTCCACTGCTGATCTTGCCACTGGTCAGCCATGGAAGCGGAGCTACTACGTGTCAGTGTCTACTCGTCTTCACTCACTCTACGTTGTAAAAAATATAATTAATTAATTATGCTTCTGAGTCTGACTGAGACAACCTGGTCAACTGCGGACGCACTGTTCTTGCTGACTCAATTCAACCTTGACGTGAAGCCAAATCTGACAAATGGTCAACAACCGCTGATTCGATTATTGATCTGATCAAAAGCCCACTGCAGAAAACCAAACCACCCGGGTCTCCTCCTGCTAGAAATCTGGCACGACGAGGCATGCGGAGGTCTGGCCTCGGTAGTCAATCTGGCAATTCACTTAGCATGAATTTTGTATATTATTATTAATTGATTTGAATTTTGTATATTGATTGATTGCCTTGGGCAAGTCTCTAACTAATGTCTAACATTTTTTACAAATGTTCTTGCCTGTTTGGAGATTGGTCCCGGTTTAGGGCTCGGAGTTGGGTCTGAGGTCAGGCAGAGTTCAAGTCTGATGGCTTCGGGCAGCTAGCAAATCGGAATCTTGCGCGGGAGAGGGTGGTTCGGTTTACACTTACGACTTACATTCAAAGCTTGCGGAAGCTCCGTATTTATCAGGGGGCGTTCGTCATCGGTTCTTACGCTCTCGGCAGGGTTAGGTCTTGCCCTGAAATTCCCACATCAAGAAACACATCACAGTCTTATTATACACTGTAACACTGACTACTCAACCCAACAACCATCAACCAATGGCCAATAATATCAGTTCAATACCACGTAACTAGTTGCTTGCTGGAAGAATAATCTTACTCTGCATTGACCCTCCTTTCTAATCTTGCGACCGCCCGGTCGGCATCCTATGGACGTCTGTTGATCTTACACCTTACTCCCTACCGTCTCTCCATATAGTGACTTTGCTATCTCTTACTCGTACGACCTCACGGCCGGCGTCCAAATGGACGTCTTGCTAATTCTTGCCGTATTACGACTCGGCTTCCCAGCCGCTGTTCTTACGACCTCACGGCCGGCGTCCGATGGACGTCTTGCAAAAACGGGCGCGACCTCCCGGTCGACCCGGCTAGCGTAAATCTTACTCCTAGACCCGGGCACGACCTCACGGTCGGCCCATTAACTCCTAACCCGAATCCTTAGGCGCTCACCCGGAAACCCTCACTGAGTACTTTGCCCGGGCTCCCAGCATCACCATGATCTTGTCCAAGACGTGAATGCTCTCTTGCTTGGGCTGGGCTTGCGGCTTCAGGAGGGCTGCATGGTGGGGTTGGTTTCTTTTCTTTCGGGTCTTTGGGAATAGGGTTCTTACAATGGACTCGGGCCAAACCCTGCAAGACTCGCAAACCCCAAACCCTCCCAACTGCAGCGAAGCCGAAGTCTTGCCCTGACTGAACCTTCCCCCCTTCCCAAAACAAAAAGACACAGCAGCACGCATGATTATGATGACGATGATGATGGTGAGTATCTATATGTGTTCATATTTGTTGTTGCTATTAACTACATTCTTTATGCTGCTAACAGTTAGTAACAATGTAATTGCCTAAGCCTCTGGCTACACTATTGTCAAGTTTGTTCTTTCGACTCAACTGTTGTTTATTCTTTCTGGTTACAAGCAGAGGGATGATCGTGATATTATTGTACTCAATCTTGCTGAAACCTGCTGATTATAAAATAGTACTATTGTTCTTGTTAGCCAGTATTCAGTGTTACAACAGGCAAAACCACGAATAATCTAGCTAAGTCAAAGTGTGTATTTAATTATTCATCACTTATACGGCAGTATGTTTTGATTAGTGTTGACATCATATCATACACAAGTTCATAAAGCTGCTTAATTATTATACAGAACCACTCAAAGAAAATAGATGCATATCCAGGACACACATGTTCTGCGTCCAAATTAAGCAATCAGGAAACTGAGTTTTTTTATTATTGATACTATTAGAATATGAATTGGGATCGTACCGGTGATAGGCAGGCCCCTGTGAGAAATAGTGTGCTGATGATGAGTTATTTAAAAATTATTGTTTAAATTGTTACCACTAGCGATAGTATCACAAATTGAATAATAAGAAATAGCTAACAAACAATATACTTTATTGACAATGGCCTGTATGGACATTGATTATCAATTAGTAACTCTGAACAGCACACTAACAAGTATTCTGCAAGTTAATTGTTCATGACAGGGTTCCCATATTATTCATCTATGACTAAGAATACAAGCCATTCAGGCTTCGAATGCAAATCTATTATACTATGAGCCATTCGTGATAAGGTTAAAGTATGCACATTATTGCTAATACTTTTTAGTTTATTAGTTTTTCACATTCATTGTAATTTCACCTTTGTATTTTTTGAATATAAATATTACTAAAATTATTAATATGAGACTTAATAAATATTTGTATTTAATACATCATTAATAATACTAGTATTAGTAATATTTAATTACTAATTTAATTAGTGTATTAGTATTATTAGTTCTGTTGTTACAAATTATATTGAAATATCAGTATCATAAGTACTAGTATTTAAATAAATTTAAGTATAATAATAATTTATGTAACATTAGTATTAGGATTTAATTAGTATTAGTATTAAACAAATTAGTATTAGCATTAATATTAGTATTAGTAGTTATTATTAGTAGTATTATTATATTAGTATTAGTATTATTAGTATTATATTAGTATTCGTATTATTGATATTAATATTAATATTAATTATAATTAAATGAATATTAATTAGTTATTATTAGTATTATTAGTATTAATTAATATTAATAATATTAGAATTTAATAATAAAGGTTCGAAGGAGGGGAGGTGTTCGGCGAGGGTTCGGCGAACGCCGGCGGGGTTCGACGAACTTCGGGCGAAGGGTCGGGTCTTGCCTTTCCAAAGTGTTGCCCCCTTCTGTGTTGCCCTGAATTTAGTCTTGTCTTCCAGGTCTTTGAACTGGAAGGGCTACTAGAAGATGTTGGATACTATGAGGGTTCCTGTAGGGCTGAGGGTCTGGAAGAAGATAAGCGGGGCCTAACCACTCTTGGCACAACCTTCCTCCTCCCGGACATATCGAAAGGTCCCGGGGTTTCGGATTCAATGCCCGAAACATCCCTACAAACCCTACAACCCTACCCTGCTGGCAGCTTTCATCCTCCGGGCAAACCCCCGGCGATGCCTCACGAGCCATGATCTTGTCCCTACCCAGAGGCCCCATAGTAGTTCCGTTTTGGGATTAACTTATAGGATTCTATATATGAACCCCAAAACGGAACTACTTTGGGGCCTCTGGGTAAGCTCTCAAAGATGTAGCCTTCCTCAGCTCGGGGCACCTTGACAGCGAACCTGGGAAGTCAGAGACCTCGGAGATGAACCAACCCTCCGAACTCCAAAACCCCAAACCACAATTAAGGAATATACCATAACTTATACGTAATTAGTAGGATGCCTTAACTTCTAATCGTCAGGATGCCTTAACTTGTCATTACTAGGACATGATTTAAGGTACATAAACCACTTATGCAATGCTAGTTCCAGGCCTTAGTGAATCAACAACAACTCGGAAATCCGGTGCTCCTGCGAAGCATCACGGATCGAGAGGGCACAAACAGAGTCTGCTTCCCCGATGGCATCTGCAACGGAGCCGCCTTGGCTGCGCCTGGGCCGCTGGAACTGGGTTTCAGAGATCTATATGGGCACTACCCCAAACCCTTATGACCCTGTACCACAAACCCCTAAACCCCTAAACCCAAAGCCCTGAACCCACCAGGAGGCAACCCTGAAAAGCTAGGGCTTAGGTTAAAAGAGTTCGCTGGCAGAGCTTCGGGTCGACAGCCCCTAAAACCCCGTAAAACCTGACACCAAACAACACCCGTAAAGAATCTATAAGGACTCCTTTAAGGGTTCCTTTATGGGTTTAGGGTTAGCCACGAAATCTTGGATAGTGTGGAATGCAGCCAATAAAGATACTCTATCTATCTTTTGAGCCCCCAAAACGAATGAGCCTCCAACTCCAAAACACCTCTAACAGCACCTTTGAGATCAAAGCCCTTAACGGTCGGACGGGCCGCAGGACACCCGTGGCGCAAGCAGCAGCGGCTTCCGCACAGCTGTGCAGGGCGCCAGCAAGCAGCAACTGCGCCTATGCAGTCAAGCTCGAATTTCGAAGCTCCTGCCTGGCAACAACCTTTTGCATTCGTGCGGTGTGTTCGGCTCTGAAATGCAGAAACCTTCCGAGTACGTCAAGGTTCTACAAGCACCAATACAATAAGAACTACTGTAGCTGAGTGTGGCAAATCAGACATGACGCTGAAGCACCTTTTCCAACGCACGCAACCAGAGGTCCAACATCCTTTACTGTAAGTGTCAGCCTAAACTCCTTAAGCCGGGTGTCGACTTTTGTGGTTGAAGGTGGCTGTTGGAGGATCAGGTATACCTGTGTGCATGTGGCCATAACAGAAGAGCTGCTGGAAGCCCGCCTCTGATTCGGCGATCATGATGATACGGATGCAGCTAGGCCAACCATTCGGGTTGCAAGTTAAATAAGTCGAAACCGACATATCTCAACGGCACCGGCACTGGACTCCGTTGTTTTCGGGACTGCAACTGTGCTCACGTTACACGTTTGCTTGCAGAGGCATGTTTGCACATCTGTTGCAAACAGGCAGTGTCAACTTTGCTGACAAGCCTTGCTGTATCTAATTCAGTGCGATTAAAATAGGTGCAAGAGCTTTGTGTGCCCCTTGTCGGACACAATGCTCCGTGGCGTCTCGCCAAAACGACCACACACCTGGTCGCTGTCGGCACCGGCGTTCATCAGCAGACGAATCATCTTCTCATCACCTCACGGTTGTTTCCAAACGAAGCTCTGTTTACTCGAAGGATCCTCACTACCACAAACTCCCGTTCGAACGAGTATCATACTTGCATGAAGACTTATTTAGGGGCCTTAATAATCAGAATAAAGTTTTCGGGCCCCTTACACTATAAATATAGTACGGAACCCCAAGACTAGTATTGGCAATTATTCAGGGCCCTACATTTCTTTACCCGCCCCACCTGCGCAGCAAGCAACTCCGAGAGGAGTGTCCATGTTGGGTCCACCGGGTAGGTTTGGGTCCGCACCCGCCTCCAGTAGCATTTCTGCAGCTTCCAGTCCACCTTTATATGCTGCATACAGCAACAGTGTGAGGCCGCCCTGATCTCCGAACGTGTGCAAGTTCGGGTCGATTGGTCTTTGGAGGAACTCCTCTAGCTGTTCCAGGTCGCCAGAATCGGTGGCAAGGTACGGCTTCATCTGGTCAACCATGGGAACAGGGGCAAAGGGCAGTGTTACAAGCTGCAGATCCATCTCGGAATCGAGCTTCGTCTGATCCTGCAGAATGGAAGCATTGTAGAGCAGACGCTGCCTGAATCGTGGAAACCCGCAAATACCGTGTAGCTGTTTTTTGAGGCTTCGCACGTCCGTCAAGACGTCCGAAGGTATGGAAGCCATTTCAAACCCGGAAGCTGCAAAGACACGTATCAACTTCTTGTCCCTGATGAAGAGAAACTCCGCATGCTGCTTCTGTCTCCCTGCCACATCCATGAAGGCCAGGTGTCACGGTAGGCTGCACTGCCCGCTGGCCGAAACGGCTGGCAAATTGGACATTCAGGTCCGGCTACGTGGCTTGTCGGTTGAGCACCTGAACCGGTGTACCACCACGACCACCACCATCAACACGACGACGACCGCGCATACAGTTAGGATGACGACGACGACCGCAACGACGAAACCAGCGGCGGCGACGAGGACCATCATCATCACCACAACTATACCGCTGTCGCTTGCACTCACCAACAAATTTTACGGCTTCTAGTAACAGCCGAAGTCAGCAACAACTATATAGGAGGAGAAACCACAGTCCGACTGAGGCCTGCATTGCACTTGTGGTTCAAGAACAGAACTGTACGGTGAAGCGTGGGAGCGGCAAGGTGTAAGATGACTGAGGGAGTACTTACCCTCATCCATGATCCCCCTAAACCCTAAACCCTTTTCGCTAGGGTACCCTTGTTTGCCACTGGGCTTGGGGCTAGCCAAATCCTTGCATCGCTAGGGTACCCTAAACCCTAAACCCTGCATGATCCCCTGAAAGTTCTACGGCCTCTTGGCTCGTCGCTGACTGGGCCGCGCGTGCCAAAGCATCGCCAACACAGTGCTGCATTGCAAAATCCAGCCTCCCTCACTACCGTTTACGCTCTCGCAACTCGGACAATCCAGACGAGGTTCTTGGTCGGCAACTGAACATGCTAGAGCACTCCCACAGTGAGGGCTTGGGGTTCCTCAAACTTAATCTTTAAGTTCTATAACGGGAAACTCTGGAAAGCCCTCTAGAGAACCAAAAGTCCCCCCAAGCTCTAAACCATCGTCAACCGTTACTGGTTGCTGCCTACTTGGGGTGGTGTAGGATCGAGTAAGCTTCGGGGTGTTCCAGCCCGATTCATGAAAACTCACGGAACTGTCTAGACGATATGTTTCTGCACAGTACTATCTGAATTAGATCCAGGTAGACAGTTTTTGTTGTGGCAATGCAGCATCTTGAGAATGTGAAGTAGTTGAGTCTGACACGGTTAAGTGTTGAGGAAATGACTGATTCAACACTGTCGCGAGGGGTATCGGGAGAAGCCTTAAAACCTTGATGGGGCTTTGGCCCACCACAGCTGCAGGCGCAAATTTCTGCCCGAAGCCGGTCGAAGAACATGCTGAATCAGAGCCTGCCGTGCATGTCCACCCTAAACCCGAAGCCACAAAAATCACCTGAAGCCTACCCCCCCTCCTTGAACATGTGAACCCTAAATCCTACCTCAACCCGGAATAACCTACCTTTTTGAAGACTGTTATAAGGAAATCAAAATATAAGGAACCCGAAACAAGCAGGCTATTCAGATTTACAGCAAGGCCTACACCCCAAAACCTGATGCTTGAGCATATCTGCCTTGGAACGGGTGCCTTTCCTAAAGCAACCTGGCACTGAGCATTAACATCTATCTATCTGTATATATATATATATATATGTATAATCTGTATGTATGAATGTACGTATGTAGGTGTCAACATAAACACAAACACACATACATACATATATATATATATATACACATATACATATGCATATACATATACATACACATACACATATACATATACAGATACAGATACAGATACATATACATATACACATACATATACATGTACATATACATATATACATATATACATATATACATATACATATATACATATATATATATATATATATGCATATATACATGTGCGTATCTCGCTCTCTCTCTGTGTGTATATATATATATATAGTATATACATCCGTATACATATATATATATATATATGTATGTATGTGCGTGTGTACACATACACACATGTGTATGTACCTGTATATGCATATTGAGGGATCAAAAGAAAGGAACACACTGTCTTGGAGTTTATAGGCCTGAAAATTCACTGGCCAAAATCTGCTACAGGATACTGTCGGGCTTGAGAATACAGGTAAATCCTGCGGGCCCAACCGCCAAACAAGCACAAACGCGCAAAAGTTATACCCTAAACCTACGTGTTATGTTCTTTGAGGTAAGTAAACATGGCACTGTCAGATTTGTGCATTGGGTACAGGGCAGGCACTGGTCGAGCATGTGTGACTTGGATATCTGGCCTATGCCACGATAAGGGCTTCCAAAAGCAGTGCTTGCACAAGCCTTGCATTCAGTCACAGGGTGAGGTCTTACCAGAGTCTTACCGCATGACAATGTAGAGAACTACAACCTTCAACAGAGCGAATCGTAGTCAATCGCACGATGCAGTCGACTTGGGATGCTTGGCTGCCGACGTCCCGGCGGCGGTGACGATTCTCCACCTGAGGGGGCTGGGCATGGCTAGGGTTTACCTTAACCGTGAATGTGAATATTTATACCTTTTTCAGGACTTGTACAAGGAAATCATAGTAAGGAACCCCACGAAGGTAGGTTACTTGGGCTTGAGATAGGGCTTAAAGGGCCCACGGATAAAGATTTGGGCTGGAGGGTACCTGGGTTCCTAGGATTCAGGACTGCTACGACTATCTGACTCAAGGGAAGCAACATATGACCTGCTCTGCCCCAAACCCCAAGCCCTTTGAAACTTGACGAGCGCTGTGTATTAGGGACTAAACAACGCAAAGTTCACAACACCCTGAACCCTCAACCCCCTAATCCTCAAACAACTAAACCCCAAACCCCGAAACCCAAAAACCCGACACCTCATAAACCTATAAAGCTCCTACACAACAAATTCGCAATCCAACCCTCCTAGAACCATTGTAAAACATGCCTATGCAACAACAATCCCTCGCCCCCGAAACTCTACAGCCCAAACTGCTGCAGACCTAAACCCATGCAAACTCTAAACCCCTACACCGCCCTAAACCTTGGTCCTTCCTATATACAAATCCTGTACCACTAAAACCGCACACCGTTTCATCCCCAACCACCCAAGCCCTGAACCCTATACACTCTATATCAGTGCCACTACACCCCACGAAGCCAGGCTCGCTGCGCACTGCTCGGCGCGACGGCTTCTGCCGCCAAGCGAGGCCTCTTTGGGGAACCGGCCGGATCTAGTGTTGCTAGGGTTTAGGGATTATAGGGTTTAGGGTATCTAGGGTTGAGGGTTTAAGGGTTTTGGGTTTAAGGGCGCAAGGGTTCAGGGTTCAGGGTTAAGGGTTTAAGGGTTTAAGGGCTTAAGGGCTTAGGGGGCCGGTTCACAGATATGGGCATTTAATGTGGTTCAGTGCTCGTTGTTGTGACGCTTAGGGTTCTGGTCTTCTGCTTTTGGGATTTCTTTCTGAGGGTATATACCCATAGGCCCATAGTAGCTTCTTTTTGGGATTACCTTATAGGATTCTATGTATGAGTCCCGAAAGTGGAGCGTATGGATAATCTGGCTTTAACAATTTAGGTTTGGTGCTTGGAGTTTGTAGCTCCGGGGTCTATGATAGGGGACCCTATATACCCTAAATAGTAGGATCCTTACTATAAGGACCCCAGATACGATACCCTAATTTTCGGAAACTCCCATTTCGACCTGGTGCCGTGCTCTGCTAAAAGGCCGTAGTCCCTGCCACCCTTATATATGCTCTAGGAGTTCTACACCGTACATCCTGCTATCTCCGCAACTATATATACAAAATACATACATCTATATGTATATATATATATATGTATATATGTATATATATATATATTTACTTAAATATTGTACCTATATGTTATACGTATGTTTGGAAATGGATATATATGTATGTATGTGTATATATATATATATATGTAAGAAGGTATCGAAGTGAGAAGCCGGGTCTCTGGCGAAGCACCACGCGCTCCCACCCGCAGGGCCACCGAAGATGACGCAGAGACCTTCATTCACTTACTCTATAGGACCTTCATTACGAATTGAAATGGGGTTGTTTTGGGCTCCATTATAGTAAAAATACTCTTACACAATTAACATGGGGTTTGGGGATCCTTTCTGGTAGAATATTGGTACCTCTTTCGGCTTCTATAGTACTGGGTTGCGGTGTTTTTGCCTCCTACTTCGCAATGTTGTGCCACGAGGGGGTTGCGGTTTAGGGTTTAGGGTTAGCGCTGTTTAATTTAAAGAGCTTTGTTGTGGCTCTGTTTAGGGTGTGGGATACCATCAGAGGACGGGTTTCGGGATGTTGGGTCTATGGGCTGCAGGGATTCAAGACTTTAGCGCTCCGGGTTTTCGGGTCTGGAATTTTTGGGGCAGCCTTGTTTGCGAAAGTGCCACCACAACTTACCCGCGGGACTTGCTTGCTTCTTGGGGAGCTGGAGCGTACCTAGCGAATATTCTGTAGACAAAAAGTTCATCATCAGATTGTCCATGTTCGAAGGTGGCATGATTCGCAGAATGCCACATCATGAGCTGCACCTTCCTTTTCCGCCCCCACATCGCATAACCAAACTCGTAGAAATCCATCTCGAACACCCGATTGATAAGTGCGATGGAGTTGTTCGACAGATCACCGGCTGTCAAAGTGTGACGACTCGCCTGGTCAGGCGAGAAAAACTCCATCTCTGACCAACAAGCCACCATGTCAATGGACGGGTCACGCTGGGAGAGAAAGGAACAGAAGGAGCTGGCTAAGCCTTCAGTTCGGAGCACGTTGGAGCACTTTCTCTCCCCAGTTCTAGTTGTGATGTATGCGGAGACTGGTAGGACAATGTTGTGGTTCCGCACGTCGCGATCCCTCCATGCATTCCTAACATGCACCCGGACCCAACTGTTGAGTTGGCTTGCATTGGTGATGCCGCGATGTCGGGCAGCACTTACGACGCGGGAGTAGGGATTCCTCGCAAAGCAGAATGTGTCCTTCGACATGAAGGGCCAGAAGTCGGCAGAGCAGTGGAACTTCGCCTGACACGCAATGCCCTTGGCTTCGAAAGGACTAAGCCACGCTAGCAGCCCATGCCTCGCAGCATAGGACGTAATTGTCATGCCACCAGTCTTCGGGATGTGCATGAAGCGCAAGCCATAGAGGGCAGAAGTGCGGGGAGAATGAACGGGGAGTCCAATCCTGCGTGCCTCTCTGAAATTGACATCTGATAGCTGCTGAAAGATCGGCCATCGTGATGCAATGATGAGGCTTATTGGAATAGACTGGTACATGTGTTCAAACGCACTTTGCCAGTTGCCTTCTGCATCGTGGGCGAACAAGTATCCCGCGAGTGATAGCAAACCAACGGGGCAATCCAACCATCCCAAATAGGGTATGGAAAAGACGTGTCGCGACACTCCCATGATATAGGGCACCATGTCTTCTTGCGCTTCGGCTTCCTCTTCGAGAACGTCTGGTCCAGCCTTGAGGGATGCATCTGCGTTAAGCAAGTAAGCGAGGTTTTCCCAGGTTCTTCGCCCAAGGCAATCCGCATCGATCTCGTCCAAGTGAAGAGCTGGCGCTTGGGCCAGTGATCCTGCAAGCTTCGAGTAGTCGTAGATGTCACCATCTGACAGACAACAGAAATGCCAGGATCGATGCCCCTGCCAGCAGGATGGATCTCCCCCAAACCCACGGCAGCAGCGGTCAGCGCCGACCGAACTATCCCAGCAGTGTGAGAAAGCTTCAACACTCCTCAGCAATGAGAGCAGCAGCATCCACCCGGGAATACCGGAGAGCATCTTCCTCCACATCGTCTCTGACCATGCAAGAACTCCAAAGAAACCTACAACCGAAGTCTTGATGTAAAGCCAGAAAGCCTCTCAAGCCTGAAACCATCACAGAAGTCCTAGAATTCGGCGAAGTGTGCTTTTCCCTACTTGCCCCAGAGCTACTCATCAGCCTGTCTAGTGTAGTATGATGCAGTATATATACAATTTTGCCTATATATTAAGGTTTAGGGTTTAGGGACTTACACTATGTTATTGCATGTTTGTGGCATGTTAAAACAGAAGTACTATAGCAAACGGTGGCCGTAAATTTTACATCGAGCAAGCCGTGCCAATGTGGTTCAATCTGGCAGAGCCAAATCTGCAAGACAAATTCAACAAGCTTTAGCAGGACACAGCAGCCAACATCATGAGAGCCCAGCTTCGAGTGGATGGGCCTTTGTCTCATGCTGACGAAGCTTCCATTCCGTAGAAAAACCTTCATACTATCTCCTGTGAACACAAAGGCTCGCCCACACACGTAATTGTTGAGACAGAAAGGTCTATGACGTCTGTCTCTGTGTGTCTGTCTGCCTGCCTGCCTTCTTGCCTGATTGTCTGTCTGTACTATGCCTAAACCGGTACATCCCCCAACTACCACATATTTAACTACTAAACCCTAAACAAAACCCTGAAACCCTAGAACGCTAAAGCCCTCAAGCCTAAAAGCGACTACCACCGTTTCCTACCCAAACTGTGCAGCGAAGGGCAAGCACTGTCCATAAGGGTCCATGTACCCAAATAGTATATACCTTGGCCTTAAAGTAGTCAGTATATGCGTACTTTATAAGGGCCTCAATTCTTGGACTAGGGCTTTGGGGTACATGATACTGATACTATAACCATAATAAGGTACCCCACAAAACCATATCAAGTCATTTAGGCCCCTATATCTATATCTATATAATACATATATATATATATATATACACATATGTTTACATATTACATTGGAACCAACCCTATGTATACATGAGGTTACATGAACCCAACCCTATAGAACCCTTGCAGTACCCTTAAAGGAACCCTTAAAAGATCCAATGGAGCCCAAAACCCAAAACCCGATGGTGCAGAGGCGTTGGCCCAGCTCGTAGAATTCCAGAGTTCCTTTGTTTGCTTCTGCTTGAGCTTTGGCGTTTAGGGTTTCGGGAATGTTAGGGCTCCTTTAAGGGCTATCTAAAGGGACACAACACTTCTTTTCTAGTGCGGAGATTCGGTTCATAGGGTTCAAAGAGATTAATGCTGTGTGTTGAGGGCTTGCAGTCCTGGGTTTCAGGGTTGAGAGTTGCAAGCTGAAGGCTGATCGATTTGTGGCTCGAGCTCGACGCTCTGGGACGAATACCTTATTCAAGTGTCTGTAGAGTGTGCGAGGTTTCGGATCAATGCCTGGTTTTGAAGCTGATGCAAGCTGGGAGGTAGACTTCGGGGTTCAGAGATTGCTTGGGGCTTTGGGGTCTATTTCAGGCATGACTTTATGTTGCCGGAAGGAGCCCGCCCCTTGTTCCACAAGGAGCTCTGGGAGTCTGTATATCGGGAATGTTTAGCACGTCTCGCGCTCAATTTTCTCTTCCTGCGGAGGTTCAAAATATCCCGAATCAGATATAGAAGATGGGGTCCCGTCAGGTACTTGCACCCTCGCCTTTTTCTCGGTAAAAAAACCTAGATGATGAGGAACAGGACCCTCAACTGATCAGGTTTTAGGGATGGTTAGGGTATGATTAAAGGGATTTGGGGTTCGGGGCGCCCCTCTGTGTTTTATGGAATCGGACCGCTCTTGGCTGCACTCGGGAGTGTGCGACGCGAGTGTCAAGATCGAGCATGAGCTGATATCGCCAGAAAATCTGAGTTGGGTTCCTTTCTTGCGCGCTCTCAAGATGCTTCACTGCTTCACGAATTTCTAACTTATTCATGTAGGAATGGAAAGAAACCCTCCAAGGTAACTTAGAAATCATCGAAAGCCAAAACACAAAATCACCGGACCTGACAACCCCACGTCCAGCACCGTGGTCCCAAGTCCAGCCCAAGCCCCGTCCAATGTTTCAAATCCGATACCCCAAGTACTTCGCATAGCCAAGAATCCAAGTCCAGCCCGATTGGTTCACCAAGAGCTGGGATTCCTGGCTATAAACCAAAATGGGAAGACAAGAAAGCAGCTCATATGGAGGTCTGAATAACTAGACTGGGATTTAGGGGTATGCAAAGTCAAGCTTGAAAGCGATGATCAAGGAACATTTTTACTGGTTGCTGAATCCGGCCATTGTATGAGGGGGATAGGTTCATGCTGATGCTTCCAGAGCGACCTCAACACAGCAAGACTTGTTAGAACCGGGGCTTGAGCAAGCCAGGATCTGCCCTCGTGCCAAGCTTCTGAGTTTGGGGCTAGGGTGTTTAAGCTTACGGTACGTGGGGGCACCCGACTTGGGGAATTTGGGCTTCTGGAAGGCTTTAGGGAAAGCCTGCGACGGCCATGGGAGCCTGGAGAATCGGTTCTGAGGTATGTTATGCTATGACGTTACCTATTCTAGGATGCCCAGTATACCTGGGAATAATAAAAAGGGCTCCCTTTTTGATCTCGGGTAACTTTGTAAGGAACCTACGACTGCAAAACGGAATAAGACTACTACTGGGCATTCCCCGGCCGGGCAGTGACCAGGTGACCAGGGAATCGGCACCCCAGGAGTTGAACTAACAGAGGGCTGCCGGGAATAAGGCGAAATCATCCCACATCTAATGAAGAGATGGGATTGAACAATACGACTTGTGTGTTGGGGGGTGCTAGATTATCTTGTCAACTGGGACTAGCAAGGGAGATTGACACTACCTTACCCAAACCCCTCTAATGGCTAAAGAGTCTGCCCGAACCCCTGAAATGCTTGGAAGGCAAAACTCGTCCCCCCTAAACCCTAAACCCTAAATCCCAAACCCGAAAACCCGTAAAAGACTAAACCCCTAACCCCCAAAAACCCCTAA
The DNA here is from genome assembly GCA_905221615.1 of Symbiodinium sp. CCMP2592. Taxonomy (NCBI): domain Eukaryota; class Dinophyceae; order Suessiales; family Symbiodiniaceae; genus Symbiodinium; species Symbiodinium sp. CCMP2592. Next base: position 662,732 of record CAJNDT010002557.1, read on the forward strand.
ACCCTAAGCCCGAAATCCTAAATCCCCAAACCACAAGGCGCGTCACCCGCCACCTGGTGCAAGACCACCAAGGCCCTGCAGCCGCCGTGCCGGAGCAGAAGCCAGCAGCAGTGATGTGCCTTCTCATGTGGCGATATCAAAGAAATACACGATAATACCATATGATATCATACCATATAGGGTGTTTAGGGTTTAGGGTTATTATTAAACTTGGGTAATAATAGAGCAAAATAGAATAGGCAAAAAGAAGATAGTATAGTCGAGTTCAGACCGGCTAGATTCGGGGCGGAAGACTTCGCTGAATGTAGACACCTGATTCATAGGCGCCCTGCTGACTCAGGATTATGAAAAGGGCATCCTTACTTTAGGGCACCATACCCCCAGAACTTCAAGTTATGGGGTTTTGACTTCAGGGGTTAGGGTTTGTTGCAGGGTTTTGAGTTGTGTAGGTTGTAGGTTCATCGGAAGGTATAGTTATCGCTTGGATGATAAGCAGCCTTGCTGGCTGCTGCAGGAACCATCCCGTAGAACCGTCAGCGCAGTAGATCCCCCAGGCAAGCCCCAATAGTGACTAACGGTTTAGGGTTTAGGTGACTAGCAATCTTAAATCCCAAGCGCGTGCAGCTTGAAGCTGTAAGCTCTTGGGTCTGTATGTAGCCACAAACAGTGATAACAGCATTGAGCCCTGGCCTCCGAAGCAAGTCACGCAAGCCACACGATGTCTAAGGCTTACCTGTACAGCCTCCCACCCAAATCTACGACAGCGCACACTATGATCCCGTAATTGATGGGTATGACTCGGCATGAGTTAACATGCGATTCCCAGTAGAACGTCATGTTGAATGGTTCAAGTCCAGACTATAATGACATACCAAGCGGGCATCTAAACCCATCGAATATCAAGTCCCTAAGCTCTGAGTCTGAGCTCGAAGCCCTGAACTCATTACCCATAGGCCCCGTAGTAGTTCAGTGGTTCCTTTTGGCGGTTCATATTAAGGCTCCATAGTAGCTCCTTTGTGGTCGGATCATATTTAGAATCCGAGAAGGTAACACCAAAAAGCAACTACTGTGAAGCGTACGGGTACCACTAAGACTAAGAGGTTGCAGACTGAAGCCTTGACACACCGTGAGCCCAGCCCTAAATCCTAAAAAGGTCTTATAAGCCCTAAACTACCGAACCCTGAAGGACATAAGGGCGAGATCAGAAGACCCGTCATATATCTGGGCATGAACGATCAATAGCACAGACTCTGTTGGGGTGTTCTTTCATTGCACTATAATTCCATAGGGGGAATGTGGATAACAGAGCGGATACTGCTACCTATCATTCAGACCTCTGTGCCTCTACATTCCCCCCCAAAAAAAGTCTCTCACGGGTGTGACCGCGCTAACTGGCTGAGACCGGTGCAGGCAACGTCGGATGCCACATCCAGATGAAGTCCAATCCAAGCCTTTCGTGTATCAGTGCTTTGGATTTGTGAGAGCTTGGGGGCTCAGCGATTGGGGCTGCAGGGTTGGTTATGTAGGGGTTCTATGTCTGTCGAGACTAGGTGCAAGACTCTCTCTCTCTCTCTCTCTCTCTCTCTCTCTCTCTGCCGTTGCATCCAGAGGGTCTAGCAGCGCCAGGCAACGCGTGAGGCTAAAGCCCTTGCAGGCCCCTCACGCAACGAAACATCAAGCCGCCCCTCTGGCGCAAGACTGCGCACGACAATTTTTGCGTGTCGTGGCAAAGTCCACTCACTACCGATTTTTCAACACCAACCTGAATTCCGGCACACCCAGTTCATCAGCAACGGTCGGGTTTAATGGTGCCGTGTTGGACCTGCGCCATGGTATTCGATCAGACAAAGCCACCCAGGAGTAAGGCGCAATATACCACAACAAACCCCGCCTTACGTCCAGTATCTGGCCATGGTCCACAAAGACTCCGAGCTGCAGGTTTTGGGTTTACTGTCAAGAACAACTCCGGGACTCCGCGACAGGGCTGGGCTGTTTGTACCTTGATGGCTTGCCGATGTGGAAGGTAGCATCCTCTGTCTTATAAGGCTGAATCTATCGATGGGCGAGCAATACGAGGGCGATTGGTGCCCGTCCAAGTTACGCGTACCTGCTAATACTGATGAAAGCTCATACGGAAAGCCACGCGATGACATCTCAAATAGAAGGCAAAGCCTTTTCATGCGTAAGTCCTGAAGGTTCTGCGCAGACTCTCAGTTTGAAGTTCCCGTTTGTCGGTTATACTGTGCTCCTCTTGGCACAGGCTCCTGAAAAAAAACAGCAACAACGAGTCATCAGAGAACAGAAGCATAGCAAAAGCCCCGGATGTGACGGCGACCTCCCCGACGCCGCACTCGCGGCACTCTGATACCCAGGAGGTGGCATCCTTGTCTCAGGACGCCCAGACAATCTCCGCGTGCGTAACTTTACATGAGAGTGTGCCGTGTGTATGTATGTGTACATACATATACACATGTATTGCTAGAGGGTTTGAAGTGAAGGCTTTATACCTTAAACCTTCAAGGAAAGCCCTATGATAGAATGGAGTTTATAAGCTTCTGCTCCAAACAGATGCACATGTACAAAGGCCACGCAGGGAAGCAACTGAGATTAAGGCATCGCCATCGAAAGCATCGTAGGCGGCAGCACCTTAGAAGAGCAGCAAAAAAGCTAATGTTATTCCATCGAGTCAGACCTTCACTTCCGCATACATGGGCCTTTAGGTTTTAAGGCCAACTTAGGGCACAAGGATGTGAAGGGTTGAGGCTTCGCAGCCTCAGCGCTTCAGAAGGGTCACGCTGGAGAGACAGAAGAGCTATAAACCAACAACCAGCCCCTGAACCCTAAAAGCTCTAGCAGTAAAGTTTCAACCCAAACCCCCTCAGCCCTCAGAACCCCAAACCTTCCACACTGATTTCCCAACCCTGAAGCCATACCCGTGGCTTTTGCATTCGGGGTTCGCGAAACTTGGAGAGCGGACGGTTCGGAGGTCCGGATTTCATGTCGAACACTCATTCCCCTGTTTTAAACAACCCCACGGACCTAGGGCTCCGGCCACCTAGTAAGTTACCAAACATATGCTATATACCCCCAAGTAACCGATTTTTTGGGTAGCCAGAGGTGTAGGGAAAGGTGTATCTACCTGGCAAAGAGCTTGACGGTTCAGCCCCTAGGACTTGGTGATCTTGTGCCTCCTGGGCCCCCAAATGGGTTTAGGGTTTAGGGTTTAGGGTCTACTTTTGGGGGTCTGGGTCCTGCCTGGCATGGACGAACTCGCAGGATTTAGGGTGATCCGGGCTCTCGCGGCCATGTTTAAGCGGTAAAGATCTGTTCTGGAGATCCTTCGAGGACAGACATGAGCAGGTGTAGGGCTCTCGTTGTTAGGGATCGAGGGTTTGGTGTTTTAAGGCTGGACGTACAGGCTTTAGGTTCAGAGCTTAGGTTTGCAGGGCCTGTGCGTAGGGTTTATACACCCCTGCGAACCCGAACGAGCTTCTGAACCTGACAGGGCACCGATGCGCGTCGCACTGGCGATGGGAATGCCCGCAATGGGCTGGCTGCAACCGAGGTCTGCAAAGAACCTGATCTGAAGGCCAGTGCTTCACAGGGTTTGGGGCTTTCGATCCTTTTGAAGGGGTGTATAAGGGTTACTATAAGGGTCATCTAGGAGGGTCAAGCTACAAAATATTGCTTAGAGAGGGAGAATCAAGTTTCAATGAAGGGTATCAATCTATCTTCTGGGTACTAGCACTGGAGGAAAGCCACGAATAGCAAGGAATACCAGTGAATGGACAAAAGCAACATAAAACCAGGAAGGACCTGCTAGCTAAGCATGCTGCCGTTATCAGCGTGAGCAACCCGACCCTTGAAGGAATCAATGCTGTTGCGCATGTCGCGTTGTTCAGCCCTGAGTGCGCGTTGTGGCTCAAGTAGCCGGGCTAACCGCACAATCTTGATCCACAGCTTTACAGTTGTGTACACTCGCACCGTGAAAAGACATAGCATTTTGCCAAGTGCTAATAAGCCGACCTGGGTCCCTATAAGGCCCTAAACCCTACACCCTAGCCCTGAGATGAAAATGCATGTTCTCTAGGACTCATGCCCAGTCACTATCGTTCGGGTGTTGCTGAGGCAACCACGCGAGCTCTGCAACGGCCAGGCTAATGTTCGGCGTTGCCTGTGAGACGGGGCAATGCCGACCCCTGACCATCTCCTACTGGACTGTGGGTGAGGAACCTTTGCTGCTTAACCCGGTGCCCCCACAAACTAGTTCTGTATCCTAACATCGTTTAACCACTGCACCTGACTATTGAACCACTGCACCTGGCTACACGTGCTCTGTAGCCAGGGCATTGCCACATTTGCAGATGCTGCTTCCAAGCATACACTGAACCTGAAACTCTAGTCCGGGGGCCATCTCATGAAGCCTGCAAATGCTGAACCCAGAGCTCTGCTAAGCCCCATGCCAAGACGAAACGCCAGCGATTCTGAGCCGCTGGGCTCTCCCAACCTTCGGCGTTGTTTTTTCTACTTTTATTTGGGCGTTGCTGTCCAAACTGGGTCGGTGCAGGGAGCAAAGCTGAGGCACTTGCGCCTTGATTGCGGTGAAGCTTGGCGCTGACGACTACGAAAACTACTACCAATGCCACCATCCTGACGACCTCTCCGGCCGAGCTGTATCGTACTGAAATTTACCCGTAGCTCCAAACCCTACGAAAGAGTAGGTTATGACCCCTAATAGCCGGCATAACCCTTCAAAAAATGGGGGGTTTTGCATCTCCAGGTAGAGGCTAGTGCTTTAGGGACCGAGTCCCTGGCGCAGGTTGTACTTCCCCCAGGCCTCGGTCAGGCTCCAGGGTCCACTAAACAAGACAGGGGTTTAGGGGTTTTAGGGTTTTGGGAGTTTTCAAGTTTAGGAGTTTAGGGTTTAGGGTTTTAGGGTTTAGGGGTTTAGGAGATTAGGGTTTAGGGGTGTGCAGGGTTTTGGGGTTTAGGGCTTAGGGTTTAGTAGGTCTACCCAGGCCCTGCAGAGTAACACAGGGGCCTGGATGACTACCTATACTGATTTTGTTGGAAGGGGGTCCTCATTAAAATATTAATATACTATGCCCCCAAACACTATTCTGACTATGAGGCCCCTATACTACAGCATGAACTCTTCTGGGGCGGTCGCGCCTCCGTGTTTATAGGCCAGCAAAGCTCGGTTTTGAGGGTAAGAACTGAACTTGGCTAATGACCCCAAGCCAGTAAGGGACGAAGTGGGAAGAGACACATTGACCAAACCGCTCCGATGGGATGTGGAAGCCACATGGCCTGCAAAACTTCTGGAATAAAACACCCAAGTGCTAATTATGTCCCTATACAACCCTTTATAAGCGGCCTTCATCCAAGGGCCCACTTTGCAGGACCCCTGATATATCAGAAGCGTGCTATTCTTTACGCCTGGGGTAAGAATTCCGGTCCCTGCGCGATATCTAGGATGCTCTGAGCCTTGACGCCTTAAAAAGCCGGAGCGCAGGTTCGGGTTCCTAGGGCTGTCGGATTTAGAGTGGCTTTTGCTTCAGCTTTTGACTTTACGGCTTTTCTTTGCTTTAGGGCCTTAGCGTTTCGGAGTTTTGGGTCCAACCATACGTAAACCCCAAACCCTAAACCCTCAGGGCTTAAGCTTGAGAGCCCCCTAAACCCTACGGCCCTACGTACACACTAAACTAAAATATTGGCCCAAGACCCATAAAAGGCTTTTGTTCTACATACTGTTGGGGTCCAGGTAGGGTTTTGTCTGTAAAACTTCCGGGCGCCGGACACCGCCCTGCAGATCGGCGAAGGTCGACTCGACGATCCAGTCCGATGAGTTCCAACCTGGAGCTTTGCTTTACATCAGACTGTTCCGGTTTAGGGTGGTTGGGGGGTTAAGGTTTAAACATTATACCACAAGATGTTAAAAAACTATAGAGTATACTAGAATATGCGATTATAGGTTATAACAGAGCATAAACCAGTATAGCCAAACTGTATATGACTCTAATGTGGGGGTTTCGAGCTGTTCGAAGCGTGTGCGACACAACGGCTAAGGTGCTTATATCTAGGGGCTGTTTAATGTCAACGTTCTGGTTACTTGGTTTGCAGTTCATGCGGCATTATATAGGCTTCAGGGTTCCAAAAGCTGCAGAATCAATACGGAAGGATTTGTGGTGCTGTGTGGGGGCCATGGGGTGCAAGGTGGCAGCGCAAGCGATGCATGTAGGGCGTAGCTTTGGGGGCATATACCCTAAACCCTAAACCCCTAAACCCTAAACCATGTGTAGTTGCTTAAAGATTATATCGTGCGGATCCGAGCCCTAAACTGGCGAAGTGCTGAAGCCGCGGCGGTCGAGTTCCTGTGAAATTTCGACCCGCCGGATACCAACAACCCCAAAGCCCGAGCATCCCAGAACCAGGAATCCCCCCAAACCTTAAACGCTGACAGCCCAAAACCAAAAGTGCCTCTACCTGAAACTATGCAGGTTACTTGGAGGCCCAGGGGGCTTAGTAAGTAGGTTATACGTATAGGGTTATAATTGGGGTACTCCATTTAGCGTACTTATAACCCTACTAAGTTCCCTGGGCCTCTAAGTAAACCCCAGGATTGCAAAGAGCCAGAGCTCCCAAACCTCAACCCCAATTCCCCAAGCTGTCCCAAAATCCAACCCGACATAGAAAGACAATGCGGCAATCATCTTCGAACCCTGATTACGGCCCCAATCATGTTCTTCAAACTCAATCCCTGGACCCATCATAGCCTTAAATCCCTCTTGTCTTGTCCCCCTCTGACGCTCTGACTCTCCAACACCACCGCGGAAGCGAGGCGGCTAAAGCTCGCATCCTGCCGAGGTGCCGGCAAAGAAACGCAGGACTGAGAAGCCCTCTTTGTGGTTTCACATAACTTACCGTAAGGACTTATATAAGGAAACCATATTAGGAAACCTTGCAAAGGTAGGTAGTTGGGGTTCAGGTAGGGTTTGAGAATTCAGGGTATGGGGGGTTGTGGCCTCGACTCGCATACTCGCTCACCGGCAGCCACGGTTGCATGATGTCTTGCTTGCGGTTCAGGGTTCCGGACTAAGCACGTACTGTTTGTTGTCGATGCTCTGAGCGGCTTCGATTTGCCTCCACAAGATTAATCTCTCCAAGCCCAATGTTGGTACAATAGCGGAAAGCATAGATGTACGAAGATACAAGCGCAATGCACCTTCGGGTCCCTCGTAGGGTCCTTTTCCTAAGGGCGCTGTGTTTATCTTTTAGATACCAAACTCATTTTCCCGAATGTCTCTGCATCTACTGACTATGAGACGCCTCGAGGAATGGCTAGCTTTCAGCTTCCACACGGCCGACAAGGTTGTTATTGACTACGATTTCGAAGCTGTCCTATGTCCAGGAGAGCTCTCACCCTACCTTTAGTCTCCATTGTAGTTTTTCTCCATTGTAGTTCCTTTTTGGGGTTACACCTTTTAGGATCCTTCATAAAATTACAAAAAGGAACTACAATGGAGACTATAGGTAGCACGAGGAGGCTGGAGTGCTTCGGCTGAGGGCTGCCAACCTCAGCCAGGACTTGGGGACTTTGCCCGAAGGTCCTGCATGGCCCCTACTCACCACGTTGACAATCATGCTAAGCTGACTCCTAAGGCTTCACGCGCCAGGGGTTTATGCATAGTCTTGTGAGGTCTATTCTGCAACATAGCCTTTCATTATCCGAGCATGCCAGACTCAAAACCCCCAAATCCTACAATTTGGCTTGTGAGTCAAAGCTTCAGTTCCTCATCAACCCAAAACCCAAAGCCTCATGACTCAGGCCCCCCTAACCGACCATGGCCTGAAAGAGGCGGATGCAGCGGATGCGGACTGAAGAGACCAGGGAGAGAGCCAACCAGGAAAGGCCTCGCCACGAAGTAAACGGACTATTTCGGCGCTCACACTCGGACAATCCAGGCGAGGCATATGGTTCGGAGTCCGCAAAGTGAGACGATACTAAGAGGCTTCGTCATGATGTCAGCAACAAGTCCGTTTAGGGTTCAGGAGTTTAAGGCTCAAGGGTTTAGGGGTTGAATGTGGGGCCTTCATGATTGGAATAGGGCTTCGGGGTCTACTGTAGTATCAGCGGATATTCAGGGAATAGCATTCTCCTCATTAGGCATAAGAAGGCCCCTTAGGGTTGAGGGGGGGACGGAACAACTCAGGGTTGTGCAAGGTTTATACGGGTAAAGGCCTCAGAGACCAGAGGGTTTTGCTTGGTTTTTATGGAAGGTTTTAAGCTCGAGGAACTTGAGGGACTGGTGGACGGCGCCTCCTGGGCAAGCCAAGCAGGCATCTCGCCAGCTGGTCTGCAAGCTGCCTCGTCTGACGGGGAAACTGGATTGGGGCTTAGGGTTTATTGGTTTCGAGTCTGGGATTCGAATTCAGCATAGTGCAGGATCATGATCCGGCAACCGTGTCATCAGTGGGTAAATGCCTTTTATTGTGTGGGGATGTCTTGAGAGGAATCCGAATCCATTCGGTTTAAAGGTTGATGCTGCATAGTGTAGTTACTGCACAAAGCAGTTTGAGCCCTCAGCTCCAGAAGTATAACTTGTAGAACCGTCCAACCCCCTCTAACTCCGAAACCGTTGTGGTTGTGGGGATTAAGATTGACAATTGAAGGGTGTGGGTTTGATCAATCCGTACCCTAAACCCCTCAACTCAGAGACACTCCGGCTGCCGCTTTAAGATTCAACACATAATACACGGGGCCTCGATAACCAATCAACGCCGATTTTGGGGGATATAATTCTACACGGACTGAGTAAGGGCATCCCATTCCTCGTAGTTTAGGCACCTGTATGAGATCAGGGTTAGGGTTCCCGAGAAGCGCACCATCGAACGCCAAGCTTGGTGGATGCCCGTCCTTCGCCATGAGAATTGACAAGACGGGGATCTCCCAGACACGGAAGCAAATCTTATTCTTGGAGAACCTCGAGCTTAGACCTGTAGATTAATTTGAGGTTGGCGGCTTCAGGGTACATGGAATCCCCGCTGTGTATTCCTGATTATGTGTTGGGGACACGAGTTCAGTGCCGGTCGGAGGCAAAGTTCGTGGGTGATCGGCGTGCTCAGCCGTGAAGCGCCAAGTATGCTGTGTTTGCAACATAAAATTGATTCTGCTCCTCATGTGTAAGTACCGTCCACCGGCTGAACCTTCAACCCCGAACAGTATTTCATAGTGCAGCGCATAGCCTGGGGAAGACTGCGCACCTGCGTCTTTACTTGCCGCTAGAGTCGGCTGGAGGCACAGACACACTTCCACAAATCGAAAAGCGCAGGAACAATGGTGAGCCGCACCTGGTAGCCAGAGGAGAAGAGATCGTGCTGGATGGTCTCGGACACATCCGTGTCCAAGCAGTCGCTATCTCGCAGGGGCGGACACGGACGACATGCTGTGTGACCTATTCTTGAGAGATCCACATCCATAAACTTGAACCCTGAACTCTACACTGGATACCTTTATGCAGTGCTGGGCCTGCAGACTTACTGTTCAAGCACTTCAGCTCATGGCACTCGCAGAGGAGCACCTTACAGACCTTACAGAAGGCCTGTTTACAAAGACCAGAAAAAACTCAACCCGAAATTCCAAAACCCAAACCCTAAAAGCAACAATTCCAAAGCCTGAAGGCCTAAAGCCAGGGCCTTCATGGAGAGCCAATTCTTGCACGGCCCATCGCTCCGGTGGAGCCTCGCAGTTTTTACTGTTTCTGAGCACCTCTCTGGGGGGATACTTGCACAACCCATAACAAAAGTAGTATATCCTACTGTAGAAACCCTCTGTTGTACGAGAAAGAAAGCCTTCAAAAGGCTTTTGAGAGTGACTTTCTTCATAGGATTTCGCGCGGGGCTCTATGACACTTCATGAGGGGTCTTTTCGGTTGCATAAGGGGTTTCAGCGATGGGTCTTGTAAAACAAATCTGCCGGTGCTACGAGGGTTTCTTTGGAAGCTCATAAACGGCTTGATACGGTTCTAGAGCGGTTTGAAAGCATGTGTGTGACGGGCTTTGATTAGTCGGATGTCATAAGGGGCGTTCTCGAGCTATTTGTCAGCGCCAGCACTTCGGGGTGGTCGGGGTTGTGGGCTTTGTGGAATTGCCGTGGGGCTGCCTGGGTTGCAGGCTCAGCAAATGGCGTCTGGAGTCCGCGCAGTTAGGGGCAATGCGCACTCCTGATTAGCAAGCCTCCTTTCAACAAGGTTCCAATAGGGTTCCAAATATTCGTAAGCGCGGAGTAGTGGTTCCCACATCGTGATACTATAGGGATCTATATATGGGCTTTAGGATGGCGTCTGCTAAAAACGGCGGAATTGGCCGCTTCACTTCTTTCGTGAGGGCCTTAAACGGCCCCAACCCCGAGACGACTGGCAGACCGATAACCCAAAATGCCCCAAGCCATTGAATCCAAAGACTGCTTGCCGGGGCACTTCAAGAGACCTCAGGCGCCACATTCGATTTGGTCTTGGCCTCTGGAGCGGGCTACGAGCTTTGGGGGCTTTAGGGTTCACAGTTTTGTGGAATCAGAATGTAGAAGTCGGGGCTTAGCTCTATGGAGGCATTGAGGTTGTGATCCTGCTAGGGCTCTTTAGTGGACCGCCCCAAATAACCAGCAGATCCCAACGCACATCAAAACACCAGAAACGCTACCCGACAAAAACTCAAGGCAGGACCAGGATATACCAGGATCGCATGTTGAGCACTGTCTTTACCTGTTTGTTCTGTTTGATGTTGATGGGCGGGCTCAAAAAATTGATTGAGGGGGGAGGGGTAGAGCTTTAGGATTTGGCTGTGTATGTTCTGGGTCTGGGGGGTTAGGACCTTATGGGTTGAGGGTGTGATTTTGGTTCGCCAATGCTGTCGAGGAGACAGGGTTTCTTCGAGTGAGGGAGGGGTCCTGGAAAAAAAACTGAAGCCTGCAATCTGAAATAGTATAGGGCCTCAATAGTTTCAATATGGCTTTGGGGCCCTTCTACTAGACTGATCTAAGGAACGGCAATTAATTATTCAGGCCCCTATGGTACATTAACCCGTTCAGTCCCTAACTGCTTCCTTGGAAGCCCCAAACCTGACTTCTTTTCAGCATGGCTTGGATTGTGTGCCAGCGAACACTCCTCAACCCAAACCTCAATTCAAAACCAAGAAGCCTAGACCAAAATTCACCCAATCCTTAACCCTTGAAACTTGAAACACAAAAGCCGCATTATCAGTAAAGACCTGAACTCAAATCCCGTTTGCTTCGTCTTGTCTGTTTCCTCTTGATCGGATTGGTTCTGAATGCAGCCGATAGTAGGGCAACCCTTGCAAGTCTAATTAGGAATGTTCAATTCTGACGAGGACCGCAACCTTTTCGCTGCAGCTTTCTTGCACTCCAGTTGAATACATTACCGAAGCCAATTGCGTTCTAAACCTCAGCAAGCAAAACCGACAATTCCTAAGGACACACCAGCGATTGGCTCCGGACAGCGAATAGATTTCCAGCGCCTGAGTCCAAAGATTTCGGCGCTCATGGTAACAAACGGTCACAGAGCAAACCCCCAAATCTGAACCCCGAACAACCCTTCAGGTGAAAAGCCGAGCTTCCTTAAACCCCCTATGAAGCCAAATAAACCACTGAACCCGAAACTCCTTCAAACTGTTGCATCCTGAAGCCCTGATTCCCACATCCGATACCCTAGGCTCTTAGTCTGACACCCTGGCCGTGGAATGCCCTGGAGCAGCAAAACCCAAGACACTGGAGACCTTACACCTGAATGCCCGAAAACGCAGTGTTAGTGTAGGTCTTCACCCGGCCAGCCTGGTCTTACCGGCAAAAGCAAACGAAGCCCAAATCATCTCAGTCTCCAGGTCAAGCTTGGGAACATCTCTTCAAGTAGCCTGACTAGGAAACAACCACAGCATCACCGAATCAATTGCACATGTCACGGAATCCTGAAGCATCTTACGGCCTTTTGCCATTCGCAGTAAGCTTCCCTGGCTCAATACGCATGCGAGGCACAATCAGTAGACGTTTCGTGGCAAGTTGGACCAGGCTAGATTGCGCACCAGCCATGGAGCTACACACGGGAAATCAGGAAGTATGTCGAAGGGTCTCGGTTTGAAGCTCGACTGATGCACAGCGATGCCCGCACGGATTTGATTTCAGTGCAGTGCTTCGAGAAGACTTCTAGACGTACACATCTCGCACCAACCCGAACATAGCGATGCAATGAAATTGCCTGCAACCGGAGAGGAAAGGGAGGGTCGCATGCTTATTCGGTCGAGGCTTGAGGCTCATGCGAATTATGCTCAACACACAATATGGGAGTTTCCGAAGATGAGGGGTACCTTATTTTGGGTTCTTATCATAAGGATCCTACTATTTAGGGTCCTATATTAGGGTCCCCTATTGTTCGAAACCCCCATATGAGGTCGGTTGCCTGTTTTTCTGCGACAGCAAGCGTCAAACGACAGTCTACACATTCGATTAGAGCTGCGTGTGCTTCATGCATGGGCAGGGTACACTTGCCGAAAAGCTAGCCCTAATTCTTCTTCTCGATGTATCGGCATCATGCCAAATACATTAATCCCAAGCGAACTTATTTTTGTCGTTGAAGCACAAATTAAGCGACACCGGCCGAATTCAGGTTTGTTCTGCTGCCGTGCAAGTCCACGTACAAGATGCTGAATCTAAATCCTGTTCGCGGTGATGCCAAGAAAGCCACAGCTCTTAGCATCTATCCGTTCCCCCGACATGGAAAGTTTGGCTTAGGGATGTTTAGCGCGTAAAGCTTTGGGTTACTGGGGCCAGTCCATTAAACTCTGCAGCTGGAATCCAACAAACCCTCATCTCTCCCCAATCGCTGTATGCGAGCACACGCTGCGGCTGCGACCTGTACAATTCCTGGTCCGTTCTCTGGAAAATACGGACACCAGAGCGCCAAAGGGATGGCTCAATACAACATCCTGAAGGCAACTCTACGGTTTCAGCATAATCCTCAAACCCGAACACCGAACCCAAACCATCTGGGTCGCCCCTGCCAGGTGCAAAGGTCTATGTCAGCTATGCCAGAAGCTTCGATAAACACTGGAATCAACGTAGTCGTCAATGATCCATCCCTCATTGCGCTTCATCTGCATCTGGGCTGCATGCAGCAAGCACCCAGTCTGCGGCTGAATTCCGCCCTGGCCAAAGGCCCCCCAGCCCTGCCCACCTACGACCAATGTACGGTCCAGTTCAGGCTCAGACGAATGACGAGATTCTTTTCAGCATGGGCTTGGATTATGCGCCAGCGAACACACCCTAAACCCTCTTACACCTGACTATGCATATGCCCACACGGCTACCCCAGGTTGCAAACACTGATCAACCGGTATGTAGTTACAGCAAAAAACATGATCCCTAAACCCTAAACCCCTAAACCACTACAACAAAAGCCCTTCGAGCTGTCCTCGGCAAGAGAATGGGGCGGCCGATCACTCGAAGTCTTCGAAGCTTTGAGGGCGCCGCCGAGCTGTGGGCGTCAAGGAATAGACACCGGCGACTTCGGTCTCCTCCATGATTTGCTAGGGTTGAGTTTAGGGGATTCTATTTTTATGTTGGTGTTCCTCCATGGTTTTCTAGGGTTGAGTTTATTAGGGAATTCTAGTTCTTGTTTTTTTGTGTGTGGTTGGTTTAGGGTTTAATTTGGGGATTTTAGGGTTCAGGGGCTAGGGCTAGGGGTCTAGGGCTTATGTAGTTGAGGGCTTATGGGGTTTATTCTAAGGAGTCGTTTTCCATCCTAGCTTAGCAAGGACCATACCCGCATTGCACGGCAGCTGTTGCCTCTAGGGTTGAGGGCTTACGGAGGTTCAGAGTTTCGGGGGTGCGGCTTCTTCACGTAAGGGCTGTTCATGAAGGGCTCCTCCGTAGTAAGTTTATGAGAACTGCTGAGTTCGGCCAGGGAATCACCTGGAAAAGGCTTGTTCGCAGTTTTAGGAATTCGTCTTGACGGATTTCTGCAATTTGATATTGTCAAACATTCTGAAACCCGAACCCTTAATCCCAAACTTACGAGGCCCTAAACTCACTCATGATCCACAACTGTACGTCGGCAAGTCGGTCATCGAAAAGGCTTGCGCGAATTGGGGATGTCGGCTTAATGGGCTTTGCAGCTTCAAGCAGTTACAATAAGATTCCGAGCTTTCCGGTTGCTACTGTTTCAGGTTTAAGGTGTAAAGGACTCAAGCTCTTGGGCTTAGAATCTGGAGGCTCCGACTGCGATCGCTTATTCCAGGGGCTGATATCCAACAAGAAGGGCTTTGTCCTCCATCCCGTCTTTCCGGGAATCCTGAGCCCATAAGGCTAAGGCTCCATGTACCTGTATGATATACTACTTGGCCCTAAAGTGCCTATATAGAAACCCCTTAAAGCCTAAGTATATATATATATATATATATATACACTCTATGGATACATGGAGCCTCAAAAACCTGACCCCTCAACCCACGCCAGTCCGCATCGAAGAGGGCCGAGCCGAAAGACACAGCTTCGAGGATTAGCCGCCGCAGGCTGTCCTCAGCAACTTACCTACCCTATAAGGGTTTGTACAAGGGATCTGTCTAGAAGGGTACTATAATATAGGGGCCTTAATAATCCTATAACTTACCTTTGGATAGTAGGGAATGGAAGAATGGTAGTAATAGCAGTTATAATTGTACCGCTGTACCCCATTACTCCATTCCCTACTAACCAAAGGTAAGGCAAACGGTCCGACTAGACGCTCTTCAACCACAAGCCCTGCGCTGGCGGGAGGAGAGAATTAGCGGTTCAGTTTCAAGGGTCCTTGCAAGAGGGACCCGATAATTCTGGTAAACCCCGTTTACGGTAAGTTCAAGTTTTCGTGATCAACGTGCGCGTGCGTCTGCTCCCCGACCAGCCCTGAAGTCAACCTCCGGCCCAACTCAACGACAACCTTGGGGTAGCAGGCTGCTTGGTTTGGAAGATGGCAAAAATACAAAACACACTACTCCAGAACTAGAGGGCTTAACATAGAACGCAGTCTTTCCACCTGACCCGCCGCGCCCTGTCTCCGCTGAGGAAACATGCGCGGCTGAGTCTTTTCGCTAGCCCGCTCAGGGTCTGCGGGCTTTCTTGTACTTATTGGATACCTATTTGTCTGTCTTCGGCGATGTGTGTGTTGTATACATACATGCGGGTTCCCACTTGGCTCACCCTCTATCTCATGCACCTTTACCTGCTTCCCCGAGTGGCTACATGCATTTATGGAGCCTAAAACTTGCACAACGCGCATTACACTACATAACTCAGGCTCGCAACCGAAAGCCGTCAATCCTGAACTCAAACTCTGAATGTAAGAACTGATAAGGTCTCTTGTTCCACAACGCAAACCAAGCATTTTAGACCTGCGAGGTGTAGAAAGCTTCCAAGCGTCGTAGCTGACGCTGATGGACTGGATCTTGCCCCTTGGCAGCAGAATAGAAGGCTGCTGGGCTTAAGGATCCGACCCGTTGAAAGTTTGAGGACTCGTTTCTAAGTTGGTGGACGAAGAGGGCTTCGAGGCTTGGGTTTTGAAGATCCGAACCCAACACATATGCATCCTCCGCTAACTGCGCTGTCGTGCCGCAAGGCTGTCGTCATCGCATACTAGTGCACTACGCTTACGCTCACGGGACGCGCGCGCGAACATGTATAATCGAATCACTCATGGCTCACTTGTCATGTTTTCCCAACCGCCTGCCTCTGTGGGTTCGCCTCGGGCTCCAGCTACCGAAAAATATGAAGCAGGACGCTTACCATCCATATTCTAACAGAGTGAATGATTCAGGGTATGTGAAGCCCTGGGGTTACTTTCCTGGCAGTTGCACCCTATAAACCCTTTTCCCCTTCCCAAAAACCTAATAAACTGCCAAGCTACGACATCACAGCCTCCTGGAGCAACTCTGTTGCCTCTTCGTCGTTGCGGGCCCCCTGGTCGCAGAAAAAGATCTTGAAAGTAGCCCTGACTAGAACCCTTATAGGGATCCCAGCATGCAGCTGGCATCACATGCCAGCGACGTCAACCGAAGCCGTCTATTCAATACAAGCGCCCTGCGAGTTAAAAACGGGCGTTGAGGACATATTCGTACAAGGTAAGCAAGGAACCACAAGGGAACATCATTTCTGATTTAATAATTCGGCCTCTATATTCGCTTCATAGGATCCCCAAACCCGACCCGATCAACCCGAAAGCTCTTCGTAAACCCCGACCTCCAAAATGCATGGACCCAGTCGGCTCCATTGCAGTTCCATAGGGGACCCTCATATAGTACCCTTAACAGTAGGATCCGTATTATAAGGGTCCCAAAATAAGGTACCCCTCATTTTCGGAAATCCCTCATAAGAGCCTCAGTATGAACCACAAAAAAGCAACTGCAGCGGAGCCTAAAGGTAGGTAGATAGAAACCCAGGGAAAAGCCGACATGTGCCTCAGGCTGCCTGAACTTCCCTAACACGAATCGCGACTCTCTGCAACACCAGTTCCCCTATGTTATGCTATATTTTGTGATAACGAACTCCCCAAAACCCTATTCAATTTTTCGGTACACTACTTAGAAGCAGGGTTACATATACCTCCAACCTCAGAAGCCCCATGCTCCAAGAACACTTGGCAACTGGCCTTATTATATAAGGGCTTGAGGGCGATGATGCTCCTAGCATTCCTAACTTGTTGACAGTTATATACTGTAGAGATCAACACGCCTCGATGGCTTTCATGAGCCGACTCTTCAGATCACGAAGATTGCCGAAAAGCGCCTGGGTTTAGCTCGTAGCTGTTGTTTCCGTTGGGGTGCTTGGGGAGGATTTTGGGCCTCAAATAGATCGAGAACTTAGGTTTTTAATTCCAATGCAAGGACGCAATAAGCTCTTGAGCTCGAAAGGATCGTAGGGTCCAGGATTCCACATTACGCGGGGTTCAAGGTTCAGGGTCGGGCGTGTAGGTTGTAATGGCCACTGGAACGCGGGATGGGCTCGGGACTAGTGTAGATTAGCATATTTGGGTCTGGGATCGACGCTTCAGGTTCTCAAGTTTGGAGTTGAAGTGCGGTTTGCCTCGAAGGCATTTCGCTGCTCGTTGTGTGCATCTTGCTTGAATTTTGGGCTTCAGCTGTTTGGCTTTGCAGCTTCTGCAATTCCGGATTTTGTGGCTGGACGGAATCAGACCGAAGTTAAAGCCTTTCCGGATTGATCAAAATATCCTGTAGGTTGCAGGAATCATGGGTATAGTTGTTGACACTGTCACTGTACGACCCACTCGGCACGATGATGTGGCACAAGCTGGTGCAGTGGGCTCTAATCGTTCTTCTGGCGCGGTCCGGGCAGCATTGGGCATTGCTTAAAGGCTCCATCTCAATGTTTTTTTGTTAAGCAAACCCCTTAACCGAAAACCACGGTACGCTTGCAACCCCTGAGCCGGCACTTGAAAGGATGATAGGCACTGTCAAAAATCGGTGATAGTTCACAATCATGGCTAGCTACTGCGGAAAGTGTCGTCACAGCTACAGATGACCCAAACCTGCAACTTCACTTCTGACTTATAAATTAACTGCTCGCGAAATCTCTGTCGACTTGGGGTGTTTGGTTTTAGGACTGGCATTCATCCTTCGTAGTGCCGACATAGCTAACCCCGAAATCCCAAGCCCGAGTCGATATGTGATTAACCTACAAGATTTGGGATCATGATGATTCGTAATACATTTCAACTTTTTGTTTGAAGGGGGGGCGGTGTGTGTGTGTGTGTGAATTTAAAACACCCTATCTTGAACTGCTGGCAGCATCACTACTAAGCCCATGTGGGCATGGTACCGGGACCCTATAACGGATGCCGCAATGTGATCCCAAGGAGGAACCTTGTGCTTCTCGTTAGTGAGGCTGTTGCCTAAGTAACCTTGACAGTGCTTTTGTTGAATTAAGTCGGCCGGCTACAAACGAAGCATCTGGACATGTTCGTACATAGGATCCGCCCTTCTCCCCAATAAGGGAAACACAAGATGTCCCCGTGGCATTCCCCCCAAAAAGCCCGCGAAATCTTTCAAAGCACTCTCGGAAGATAAGCGAGCCTGAAGCAGGATGCTCACTTATAGGACCCCAAACCTAGGCACCCGTTTAGTTTCAGACACACCAATGTAAAACGCCAAAAGCTGCCCACACAACCTTTGTAAAACTCCAGTCTGGTTGTGGGTTCAAGGTTTAGAGTTATAAACAACTTGTAGCCGAATATTTTTCACCTTGTATAAGACCCTACCTAGTCCCCATTGTAGTCCCTTTTTTGGTTAACCAGTTGTATGGTTGGGACCCTACAAAAGAGATTTTGGTTCATCAAGGGAACTACAATGGAGACTATAGGTACCATACCCTAAACCCTAAAGATCCCTTATAGGAGCATCCCTTTAAAGGGACCCTAAAAACCCTAAAAGGCAACCCCCAAAAAGGAGTGCCACAGAGGAGCTCCAATCTGGATTTCCAGCGTGTACCGTGCTTCTGCGGAGGCGACGGTCCTCCCCAGCGGCCGGCTGGCTCTGTTCTTCAATAACCGGGGCCAAAAAAGTTCAAACTTTCTGAGGTAGACTATATACATAAGGCCAAAAAACTTAAAGTTCTCCCATTGGCTAAGTGTGATGGCCCCAAGAAGCCCCGCATGCTGTCTGTTCTACAGATGTAGGGATTGTATCTATGTACGTTATATGGTGAGCCCAAAGAACCCGATCTTTTTTATCCTGGTGCATCGATGGGGTGTAAGTATATATAGACTTGATACGCCCAAAGAAGCTAAATCCTGCATTCAAAACCTTGAGCCTGCGAAGGGATTGCACACGGACTTGATGATGTAGGCGAAAACCGAGACACTCTTGAGTGCCCGCGGTTGCGATTGAACCAGAATATGTTAGCTAGAGCTGTTGCGGATTCACTTCTGCGATCCCAGAGTAGCGTCTACCTAGCGAGACCTTCCATGTAAACCTTGCAAAGCTCAGGATCATGGTCTTTGTCGAGAACGTTTAGGTGTTTTCTGGGATGAGAAAACAGATCGCCTGTGAACCCACAAAACCTGGAAGAATTCCGAAAGGACCCCGACGGACCCCATAAATCCCGGATTCAACCCCAAAAGAAGTACACCATAAACGATCCCCAGCGCTGTGAACCGTACTATATCATCCCCACGTCGGCAAACCTTCTGTAATCCCGCATAAAGCCTTCTCTAAGTCAGTCTGCCAGGAAGGTTTCAGTTTCCTACGTTGTCCCTACAGTAGGCTCCAGTTTCCTGAACTTTCGGTTACTAACCATATGTTAATAAACCACCAGTAACCCATAATTTAGGTAACCTGAGCCGTAAACTACGGCTGATGATATAAATCCTGGGTTACCCATCATAAGGAATATACCGTAATTCCCATAGTTTAGGGTCATTAAGGTATTGCAGGATTTATATCGTCCACCGGTTGATAAGATAAAATCCTGCATTACCCATCGTACAGAAAATCACATAGCTCCCATAGTCTAGGGTCCTTCAAGGAATGCAGGATTTGTATCATCAACCCTAAACCCTAAACCTCTTAGACCCCTTAAAGGATCCCCTTAATTAAAGATACCCTTATAGGTCCCTTTAAAGGAACCCTCGGCTTTATATCATGAACCGCAGGACAAAGCCTTGGCCCCTGAAACCCAGAGGCTCCTGATCTGGCGGAGCTCTGCAGGGCCGAAGCGCTCGATGTAGTCCTCCGGAGAAACATGCCTACCCAAACAACCTCTACCTTAAGAAATTATGCGTAGAAACCATAATGAGGAACCTGTTGAAAAGTAGCGAAAACCCTACCTTAAGTTTTTTTGCACAGAAACCATGACAAGGAGCAAGATGCCGGTAGGATTCTTCGGCTACAGGTAGACATACGAACATGACGACTTGTGCCATTCACGTATACATGTTACAGATGCACGAAAAGGCTTGTGTTGTCATGGTTGCTGTTCAAGACAGATCATGCTAAGTCTGGAAGTATCCTTTACACTCATGACATACATATCCATATACATATACATATATGTATCTATATATATATATATATGTAATTATATGTAATTATATCCATACACTCGGTGCTGCCTACCTCTCACCTTCCCCTCCCTCCCTCCCTCCCTCCCTCGGTATCTCTTCGCACGGGCGTAGTCTGTAGAAGCCACGAAAGGCTGCGGGAGCAAAATTCAGCTCCAAACTCTTGCTGCAGGGGCAACCCAAGAGCTGTTGAAGGGTACTTTTGTTGAGAGCATCTCTCGCTGTAACAGGGTCTAGGGTCTAGAGTCTACCCAGAGGCTTGATAGTAGTTCCTTTTTGTGGTTCATAGAATCCTATAAGGTAATCCAAAAAAGGAACTACTATGGAGCCTGTAGGTATATTCGCACCCACTCGGAAGCACAACTTCACTCTTGGTGTGCCCAGGCCTTCAAGGAGACATCCGACTGCGTCTCGCTCTGCCTCGGAGAGTCGTGTCAGAGCGGCGGCAGAATTTCGGGGTTAGCGAGGCCTTCAGCAATTGCGAGCAGCAGCTGTGGTATATAGTGATGAAGTGTGCTTCCCCTCAAAACCTTTGGGCAACGACCACTGCTGAAGTGGGAGGGTACGGGTTGGGGTTTGCGGGTTTCAAGGCCTCTTTTCAGGATTGGATGGAGTTGAGCATTCAACTACCTCCATCCGACAGAAACGGCCCGCAAATCCGGTATCCAGTAATTATGAGAGCTTCATGAAATGCAAGGCCGATTAAAAAAGGACCTCTTACCTTCAGAACTGCCTCAATCCCGTAGCATCCGCAAAAAGACTCCTAAAGCCCGAAACGGAAATAGAAGCCTGCGTGAATTGCCACTATTGTTCCTTGATGTTCCTCAACATAAATAAGCGATGCTTTTTGCAGCAGGCATCGTTGTTCAGCAGCCCGGTTACAGCAAGAGCCCCCCCTTTCCCCCGATTCCAAGGAGAGGAGTCGAGCTGACACTCGCGACAGTAAGGCCCCTAAATCAAGCTCGGATGACACCCACTGGAGCTCCATCCACCGTGGAACTGGCCGCCGGTGCTTCTTGCGGCCTGAAGGGCATTGCGCGGTTGAAGCTTAGGCATTAGGGTTCGCATGGTGTTCCAAAGTTTCAGAAGGTGGGGCTGAAACCCGAAAAGTGATCATGACAGCGGCAAACTGCGATGCCAATCGCAGCTGTAGCGTAGCAACCAAAGTTTGTGTACTCCGTGGCAGATGCTCAAAACCGAATGCCGACTCTCCAGAGGTAGTTTCAGACATCGACAAGCAGAAAAATAGAAGCTGGGGTCCCAAAACATGCAATGTACGCAATGTGCTCTGACCGGCGCTGGTTGAATTACAAAGGCTGCTCGTGCTCATCTGCGGAGGATGCATGTAGTCACCAACACCACTTTGCCACGTATTGCTGGCTTCACACGAGTCTCTTTCTTGGGTCACTGTCGCTAGTATTGCCGATGTGGCTTGTCAGGCTAGTCGAGCTACGATGAATACACAGACTACTCCCGGCAAGTCTGACCCTTTTGAACTGTTAGCTATAAAGATGATCCGAAGCCTCTAGCCCGGGGACGTGGTGTGAGTCCGATTCGTGACTCTGTTGCTTCGTGTTCATGAAGTTACAAGGCCACCATTATACTTCCATTTTTTGTGGCTCGCTAGTGCCCCTACTCAGACGAATGTTGCTGCTGACGCAAACAAGACAAATGCCGCGACGGCTTCAATCTGCTGCTGTCAAACTGAGATTGTAACAGACTCTTGGCTTGCCTGGCAAACTCCCACAGTCAAAATTCAACCCAAACCTGGATTTCCCAGCCTTCATGCTGGCTCGCTTCTGGGGGAACATCTTTGGATCCCAATGACCTGGAACGAAACCCAGTTAAGTGATCAGGCTTACAATAAATTAAGGTTCATCTGTCGGCTTGCGTTCTCAGATCAAGCAGCTTAAAGTTTTGGGGGGTTTCGAAGCGACGAGCAGTAGAACGACTCTCGAACCAGAAGAGAACTTGCAAGTGCTACAGTTTCCTTTCCTGATGTCTTGAAAAAGAAATTCGAGCTTCCATCGGGGTCTTAAGACATTCGACAATGATTTTTTGATGCAGCATGCTATAGCAAGTTGTTTAATTAGTTTCGGTGGTTTACGGTTTTGGGATTAGTGCTGCGGTTTTGTCTAGGGTTTAGGGGCGAAGCATACCCCGAAAATGACGTTCCCTCAAGCCCAATCCTCGTGAAACCCGCGTAGTGGGATCAAATCCTGGACCTAAAACAGTCACTGCTCGAGAGATGCACGTTTCCGCTTCATCCGGAAAAGCTGCCACATGGCATCGGCAAGATTTCTTTACGTGCACCATGCTGTCATGACACGTGTGTTTTCGAGCAAAGGCACACGAGCTTGTCAAGCTGATAGCGAATGTCGGCTTGCCGCAAGAAGTAGCCGAACAACGCAGACATGGCCTTGGCGTTTGTAGCGAGCCCCAAAAACCTTCCAGATTTTTCAGGGTGATAGCTACGACGCCCACGCCTAATCCCACCGTTTCATAGCCTTGAAACAGAAGGCTCGGGAAGATCAGGTTGTTCCCATAACACACACACACACACACAAAGTCCCCACCAGCAAGAGACAAAAAGCTGATTATTCCTGAGATATAGATGATATAGGTCTTAAAGGATCTCGTGCAGACGGCTTCTGCCATGATTTAAGGCCGCTGGCTTGCAGGGATTAGAGCGACTTTCCTGGTGGCCTCTTTACCATACCGGGCCCCCACTAACAATGGAATTACGAACCATGAATAATGCGCCTCCTGAAGTTTGGGTTTGGAGGTTGATTATTAGTTGGCACTAGGTATTTTTGCAGCGTTCCTCACGCCTTGCTATGCCCGATCGAAACAATGGAGTTATCCCAGCCAACTTAAAATATGGGTGGTTGTCAAGATTCTGACCCCTTCTGGAGTACCCTAAATCTTTTTTTGAGTCACGGGCTGGGGCCGGACGTTAAATCTTAGGTGCCGTATTATAATATGGACCCAAAAAGGGACCCTAATATTGACAACCACCCATATTGCGTTGTGCGAAGGAAAGAGAAGCGACCAACATCCGTACCAGGCCTGGCTCTGAATATCCCTGAATCCAGACCTTCCAAAATCCCTTAATTAAGGAATATACTTTAAATCATATTAGGGACCCTATTATAATTTAAGGTATAGTCCTTAATTAAGGGGTTTTGGAAGGTCTGGGTGAATCAGGTGTGGGCGTTGCAAGGCCCAAGGTTGTTTGAAATCCCAATCACGGAATCAAAGGCTCTGATAGCCCAAACTCTGACCTCACATCACCCAAGGCTCCTTCTAAAGCCTTCCTGTAAAATTTTCGTGGTCTAGGAGTTGTTGTTATAAAAATTGTTCTTTACAAAAAGTCAGTTTATATAAAAACAATCCCCAACGACAGCCGGGAGGCGTACACTTGGCTTGCCTGGTAGAGAGAGATTCGGAGAGCCGGAGCATTCGCACCCCGATCGGGAGCCTTTAGAGGGAGCTTTAGGGCACGAGGGTCTAAGTGCCTATACTGATAATCATATATTCTCCCAAATAGTAACCTACATAACTACTATCCGACACCTAAGTACCTTATTATTGGGTGTTTTGAACCCTTAGGGTTAGGGCTCGAGGGTCTTGCGCCGGGGGTTTGGGTGTGGGTGGCTCGTAACAACGGTCGCAGGATTTAGCTGAAAATTGAGCATTCCATCATCTCCGGAAGGAAGGGGCGCCAAAGAGAAGGCTCCAGATAGGCTTGGGCCCCAGAGAGAAGGCTCCAGATTAGATAGGCTTGAGCTTCCTTTTGGGGGGGGTCAGCTCTTGAACTGCAATCCTCCAGTTTAGGACTTTAGGGCAGTCTAGGCAGTCTAGGACGCTGTCTGGTTGGGGCTTGAGGGTCCATGCTAAGGGCGAACCCACTATTCTGAATGCTCAGGACCGTGCAGGCCTTGAACTTGACTACTCTAACAGAACACTTCCGATGGCTGTGGCGAGATTCCGATAAATCTGCCTGCACATCGATAATCTTGAAGAGGTGATCTCGCACCATTTCCAACCTGGGTTTAAGATGCGGACATCTCTCGCAACCCGTTATCATCATCAGCGGCAACCGCGAAACCGCGTAACCGTCACAAGGCTCAATATCCTCAGCATTATCATCAGCATTGCTGGTGGACTCACTGCGAACCATTGCCGTCTGATGCGGACGATGGTGCCGATGGTGGTTTTGTCGATGGTGGTTGCGATGACTATGTCTGCAATAGCGTGATTGCCTGTGACATTGACGCTCTTGGTGGTGGTGATGAGGTTGATATAGGAAATGCCTGGTGGCATTTCTTTCCTGTAACGTACAGTGTAGCAAGCGTCCCCAAAAATCAACCCCATCCATACACCATGTCCCATACACTTAAGCCCTGCAAACCCAGAACTTGTGGCACCAAAACAACACATAAGCCACACACGTAGGACGGTGACATCCCCTTCTCCTTGTAGCGAAGCCCAATCAGGCATGGATATCCTGATATATATATATATATGTATATATATATATATATATATATATATATTGCCATATATGCTTGTGCTCATGTTAGCTTCGGGGCCCCTAGATTTGACCCCACTGCAACCGAGTCGAGCATCGCTTCCATCGAGTAGATCTCCGTCAAGCCCTTCAGTTGCTCTCCACTCATGTCGAGCCTGATTGGCCAAACGAGCTGTTCTATGGCATTGTACGGTTTAGGGCTTCGAGGTCCCTAAACTTTTATGACTCTAAACCCTAGGTCCTAGGTACCATTTAGTATTGAGGGCAGGGATGGTACTACAAAACTATTCGTCCAAGGAGCTTGACCATGCCACCGCCGATAAGAGGAGGCATCAGTGGCACCTTCGGGGTGCTTGATAGCTGTGCTCCTTTGGGAATCTAGAATCGGAGGTTTCACAGGTAAAGAGAATTTTGGGCTTAGGGCCTTGCAGGCTTAAGGGTGAGAAGCGGCCTTTGCGGCTCTTAGGCTAGTGGATCAGGGCTTAAAACTACCTATAGGCTCCATAGTAGTTCCTGTTTGGGATTTCCATATAATTATAGGTTCTAAATAAGAACCACAAAGAGGAACTACCATCGAGCCTCTGGGTAGCTCCGGGACAGAGTGCCGCGGACCCCTAAGCCTTGACAAGTACACGCCACGCCCGGGTCGGCCCTACCCCGAAGATTGACCTTTAGGGTTCAAGGGTTTAGGGTTTAGGGGTTTAGGGTTTCGGGTTTAGGGGTTTACAGTAGGGTTCAGGGGATTAGGGTTTAGAGGTTTAGGGTTTAGGGTTTAGGGCTTAGGGGTTTGCAAAGGACCTTTGGGAAAAAGCCCCCTTTATGCCTTTCCGAGTCTTCTCAAAAAAGTGGAGCAACGCCCCGGCACCTCGAGGTACTTGAACATGCTGGCCACCATCAGGTACAACCTGGTTTACCTATAGTCCCCATTGTAGTCCCTTTTTTGGCTAACCAGTTTTAGGGTTAGGACCCTGTAAAAGAGATTTTGGTTAACCAAAAAAAGGAACTACAATGGAGACTATAGGTAAACAGAGAGTTCTCGAGTTTGGAGCTTAGGGGCTGGGCTTCTGGGGTGAGTTTTTTTTGAGAACCGAGGACTATAGGGCTCATATACCCCAGGCCCAGTTGAAGGGTGCAGAGGGGTCCTGGAACTCTACTTTCGGCGACGGAGCGCGTGAAGGCTTGCACAGAAGGCCCGCAGTCCCCTGAAACCCTGTGGGGCGAAAGCTCTAAGGCTTCATTTCCAGGGTTTGGGAGTTTAGGGTTTAGGAGAGAGGGTTCTGTGTGGAGAGTTCTCATAGAATCCTGAACACCCTTCTCAAACCACATGTTTCCGACTCCCAGCGAGGATGATCTGATCCTCTCTTATAGGTTCTAAATGCAGTGCAGCCACAGTTCCGCCGCAGTTCGGAACCTAGCAGGGCTGCAGCATGCATCGCTCGATGCCGTGTCCGCTAAACCCGACACAAGCAGTTTAGATAAGGACACATGCAAGCGCCAAGCGCTGCTTTACATAGAGCAAACGCAAGAGCTGCTGCTGCGGCAGATGGGCCGCAGGTACACAAGGGTCGCATATACAAGAAGACGAATTAACGGAAAGAAAACCCCTAGCGCCTTTCCGTACTCTGCCGGTCCCTGAAAGGATCACTCAAATGCCCACCGGTCCCTGAAAGGATCACTCAAATGCCCACCTCAAATCCTAAGCGGACTCAAGCCTACAGGCAGGAACTTGCAGAAACTCGAAGCCTAAGATGATGCGGCAGCTCCACATTCAACACTTAGCTTCCTTGCAAAGTACCTATGCAAAAGGGTGTCCATATCACACGAACCCACCCCCATACCCCGCGACCTCGACAGTGAAGTAACCCCGTAAACTAACCCCCTGAGCAATGCACGCCAAGTCACAGCTCCTGTCGCTTCACCTGCAAAATGCGCCTGCCTTGGCTCCCGTGCGGTTTTGGGAAGCTCGTAGCACCATGTAGCGGCTTATAGGGTTTATCGTATATAGGGCTTGTATGGTCTTTTATGTTTTATGCGATATAGGGCGCATATGGTTGAGAGTATATAGGGTTTGTAGCTATAGGGTTGAAAGTATGTTCCAACGACGAAGGCAATAGCAATGCTGCAAAGAAAGCCATGGGACGCAAAGATGCAAGGCCAAACGCCTCGCTAAGCGCCCCAGGCCTCACCAAAAGCTGGAAAGGACGATGCTCAAGGTCACGAAGGCGCTCGGGGATTACGATTTGAGGTTGGAGTAATTCTAAATTCGCGTCTACAGCCTCTGCGGTTTCGGGTTTCGGCACTCGCACTCGGACACTCCAGGCGAGGCATGTGGTCATAGGCCGGCTGTGTGAACCAATCGAGAGGTCATCGGGGATCAGACACGCACAAACACCGCCCCAACTAAAATACGAACCTACTGCTCCCCCACCAAAGCACCAGTCTTGTGAATGTCCACTGACGGACTTCGGCATAATCGCTAGGCATGGTCGTCACGAGAGGACTCGGCTGACACATATCAAGGAGGCCCTGGTACTGACCGTCGACGTGATACGCGGGACACCCGACGTAATTGAAGATTACTTAGCATTAAGGTTCAGGGTTGTGGTGTTTACTGTTGCGTTGTTTTTTGTATTTCTGGAGGGGCAAGCTCGGGTTTACGGGTTTAGGAGCCTAGGGATTATGGAGTAGAGCCTGTTTCGACAGTTTTATATGTTTTGGGGAGAGGGTTGGATACATGCAATCTGGTCAAGGGTCTTTGGGTTCCAGAGTTGCCGTCTCTAGGTACCCTCTGCACGAAGTGATTCCATCAAAAAAAGGCAGAGCGGAAAGAGAATGCCCAAAGCCCAGCCAGCAACTGAATGCAACCCGAAGCCCAAATCAACAGTCTGTAACACACCCAGAAGCATCCGGTAACGGTGCTGGGCTCAGGGCAGCTTTCATACGATATTGCAAAAAGAAGTCCTCCGTACAAGAGCTAGAGTACCAACTCAAAACCCATCTCAATGTCCTTGGCACAGATCCACAGCCCTCACGCGACACACTGAAGTTCACTGAAGTGATAAGCGAACGTACTTGCAGTTCGAAAGCCCGACGAGTCATTGATTCTGCACATTGAAATGTGGAATTCTGAACACATATAACTATCCGATGATCCCATATCCTGCTCCTTCAACATGTTTCCTGAGGCACGTACGGGCTCACGCGGGCTGTGTCCTTGGCTAGAGTTTGAGTTTAGCACGCATGAGCAGACGATGTGCTGCTGCGGGCAAGAGAGGGGAATCACAACGATCGTGTAAGCTGCCTCTCTCTCCCTGCTTTACATAGCGGATCAGGGGACATTGATCTTATCAACGTGTTCGACCATGTCCACCAACTGCGGCGGTGACTTCCAAAGCGTACGGGGCAACAACCCAGTCACTAATGGAACAGCTGACCCTGGCGACACCTGCAAAGAATAGAAAAAGTCATGCTCACCGCTGACGAGGGCATTCTGCCCATGCACGCATGCCATTGCAATGGCTTAAGGATGCCGCCAAGCTTCTGATTGCTCTTGCTGTTGTTTCAGGGCGGCCAGTATTCGGAACTCCTCCTTGACCTGAGATACTTTTAGGGATCAGGGTTTAGGGTCTACCTCATCACTTGTCCGCATTTCATATGAGGACTTGGTTGACCTTGAAAGCAATCAGTTATGTGTCCACGAACTGCCCCTGAGCTCAGAACTGTGTCGTCGAAGAGGACGAGCAGGGGATCATACTGCAGGTTCTTCCTCCCAAAAGCAAAAGGTCGCGGCATCTGACATACGATTCTGGGTCCACTGCAACACTTCACAGGCGCAGCCCGAAAGGGAACACGACATCATCCTACAGTTGAAAATCAAGTGTTCTTCTAGAAGGCTCCGGCAAGTTGTGTATAGTTGTTACCAGTGCGTGTTCTTGCTAGTCGCAGCGGGTGTGGCGGCGGCTCAAACTATCCGGGGAATAAGCGAGGCAGTTTTGTGCGGTTTGAGCGCTGCATTTTGCGGAGCAACACTAGTATTTCAATGGTACCTTGTCCCTAAAGGTTCGGGAGGTATAGGACTTTAAGTTTGTGAAGATCACCATATTACATTATCTCCTTTTGCAACGGGTTTCGGGATTTTCGAATGTCACACGCCTATCGTCTTTCCCAGCTGCCCAATGTGGAACCCTTCTGAACCGAACCACGAACCCCAAAAAGTATTAACCTCGGTAAACTTGCATAAACTCTAGTAAAACCGTAAGCCCCTGCTCTTTGAAAATGCCTTTCGTCCCTATACATGTCCTGCTTAACCACCACGAACGTCCCACAAATCGTAAACATAGCCGGAACTCATAAGACCCACCTATAACACCCCAACCCACACCCAAAAACACCCAATTCCCCAAGAGAACGGCTAGTAGAACCCTTCCAGAGCCTTTAGAATAGCCGTAGAAACACACCTGGACGCATATTACACCTTCCCTTACCCACCAGCCATGTAAAACCGAAACTAAAACACCAGAAAAACAAAGAGTTGCAAATCAGAAAATGCGAACACACTACAAACAAACAAGCAACCAACCAAGCAAACAAACCCCAAACCCTAACCCCTAAACTCGGTGAGCCCTATAAATCTAAAAACCCCATAGGCCCTTTTCTACAGACCCTTGACCCTTTTTCCCTCCTAGAAACCCTAGACCCCAAACCCAACCAAACAAAAACAATTTAAAAAAATCCGCGGCCGCGAGGCAGCGCGCGCTTCGCTGAGGAGGACTTCAGCTTCGCCGGCCCTGGGCTCCAGAGCTTCACGGCCTCGTCGCCTGAGGAGTTCCAGGCATTACAAGAAAAGGGGTTTCTATACAGTAATGATAGTAATCCAAATACGAATATGAATCACAATAATGAGAAAAGTCATACTAGTAGGGGTTTAGGGGTTAAGAGTGAGGACTTCAGGGTTTCGGGTTTGGGGTTAGAGTTAAGATTGGAGTTGGGGGGTCTAGTTTAGGGCCAAAAACGGGTTCCTACAAAGGTAACCTACAAAGGGGACTCGAAGGGTCTGTAGTTTTGTAACTGCCAAGGATGACTATGAGGGTACTAGAATCAGGGCAGCATCACGGTTTAGGGGTTTGGGGTTCAGGTGTAAGGGCAGGGCTTAGGGTAGCGAGTTTAGACTTTAGGCTTTTAGGGTTAAGGTTTAGAGTCGCTATGAAGATTGCGACGAATCATTACAAGGGGATTTTTTGTACAATCAAAAACGTTACTAGAAGGGTGCTGTAGTAAGGTGCCATGATTGAGGCTTCTAACAGGGTTCCTTTCAGCCTCACCGCCTAACGATTTGAGTTTGATGTTTAGGGGGTTTTGGGCACTGAGGGTTTGCGTGCAAGAGCCGTGTCTCTATAGGGTTTGGGTGGAGTTTAGGCCCGTTTAGGCCCTGGAAACTCAATGAGCATGCAAATTTAGGCTGTGGTTTGAAGTTTCGTCTGGTTTCGGGTCTTGAACTTGTACGAACTTCCGTTTGTGCGTGTGAAAGTGTTCATGGTTTCGTCCCTTGCTGCTTTGTGTGTTGTACATTGTAGATGTGAGAGCTTCGGGAAATGAGGGATCCGTTTTCAAATCAACAGTACTATATGGGCCTTAATAAGGGTAGGGTTTTGGGGCCGCTATACTATAGTCATAATAAGGAACCCCCAAAATAGTATAGGTACTGATTAAGGCCCCTATATTACGGACCCCCTTTGACCAAACCCTTCACCAGCAGCCCGGGGTTAAAGGCTCTTGGTACTCCTGGGATTGGGACGCCGGTCCTTTGTCTGGCTAAATGGACGGGCAAGGCAAGGCATGGGATTTCCGGCACTACGGCGTAAAAATTGCCAACACTATTTGTGGTTCCTGATTATATGGATTATATGGAATTATAGAGTGCAGAGCTTAAAACCCGATGCTAAAGATTAAGGCCCCTGAAGCACAGGGCTGTGAAATTTAGACAAGTCATGCAGCAGGCGGCACCCTCGAAGCACTCAGAGACTCCAATATCCCTTAATTAAGGAGTAGTCCGTAAATCATATAAAGGATCCTATTATAATTTAAGGTACATTCCTTACTTAAGGGATATTGGAGTCTCTGGGCACTCAACCCTGAAAGCTCATCTTGGAGACTTGGAACAGGGTCGCGAACAATATTCGGCTGATTCGCTGCCAAATGCTGTCACTGATAAAGAGCCTTACTAAATATACAAACCGGGATGCGCAGTTTGCATCATCGAAACTGAAACTGTAAGCCAAGACCATCCAAAACCCTCAGATCCTAGACGGTATCCCAGAATGATCCAGAATATGTTCTTCGATAGTATGCGATGAGCCTTCTCCTGCAGCTTGTAGCTGGGCTTCGCTTCCTCCAGTCCATTGTTCAGAGTCCCAAGACTCTTTACTCTGGGCTTCAGGGCTTCCGGATCTTCTCGAAGTTCTTTCAACTAGAAGGCTTCAAGATTCCCTGCCTAAGTTTACGTAAATCTCTCGGCACTTACAGCTCTTGTAGTCTTGGCCGGAAAATAAATCTCGGGCTTATGACGGTACTTGTTGCGACGGAGGGTCCCTTTCACTCCTTCAAAGGGACCCTGGGTCTAGTCTAGTAGGAGTTGTTAGTCGTCGAAAGGCTTTACTTACGGTGCCTTGTGGAACCATACGTTCTAGTCTCTTGACCTGATGTCCTCAGTAATAGCCGCCTAGAGAAGCAGAAACATGTGCGAAATGTGTCATCGAGCGACTATGTCTGTTTCCATCCCAAGGTGGGCCTGGTAGGCGTCAGAGATTGATCAGTGTAAATATTCTGATTCTGTGTTTATCCACAGTGCACCAACCCTGTAAGGTTTGACGGGATCCCGCAGCGAAGCTTTTAGGCTGTGCTGTCTCTCTATACCAACCCTGCTGACACAAACTAACTATGCTCAAAGGCCAACACCTCTTCGGTGTTTCGGCGCACACAACTCGGACAATCCAGGCGAGGCAAAGTCATTAAATGTTGAAAAGCATTTAAGGCCTGTGACTCCTACGTCCCACCTGTTGAAATTATACCAACATTATAGGGTGCGTCTTTCAGGCGCTATCGAGAAACGTCTGGCCGAGGTTGCTTCATTATTGGCTGTTCGTAGACCCTTCGCGGCATGCGCAGATAGGATCGGTGACGTTTACTTTTTGAAACAAACCGCCACCCATGATGACCCCTGCGAGTGCGACAGGATCAGACCGCGTCATCTAGGGTCCTGAAAAGTTGGAATAGGGCTTCAAGCATATATGATAGTTTTTACTCAACAACCCCTGAATAAAGATACTAATACTAGTAATAGAAATACTGATATCTCAATTTGAAGTCTTACGACCCTTCTAGTAGGGGGTGGGGCTTCAGTGACACCTCTCCCCATCCTCTCCGGCCTCTTCCCCAGAGAACCTCAGCACTTCCACAGAAGGCAGCTAGCCCACTTATAGGCTCCATAGTAG
Source organism: Symbiodinium sp. CCMP2592 (assembly GCA_905221615.1). Lineage (NCBI taxonomy): Eukaryota > Dinophyceae > Suessiales > Symbiodiniaceae > Symbiodinium > Symbiodinium sp. CCMP2592. The sequence continues at coordinate 694,867 of CAJNDT010002557.1, forward strand.
TTCCTTTTTGGGATTAGCTTATAGGATTCTAAATATGAACCACAAAGAGGAACTACTTTGGAGCCTCGGGGTAGATTCTTCTTCTCGAAACCCCTCATTCCAATATGAATCCACTACCCGATGCTAATCCAGAGGCAAAAATGAAAGCTGAAGCCCCCTAATAAGGTACGAGTTGAGATTTCCAGTCTACGATACATGCTCGCATAAAGGGGGTCGTGCAGATTCTGCACCATTGAAATTATCCGCGGCTTACGCTCTTAGAAGTTTAACTAGGTGTTCTGGATGCGCTTTAGTTCTAATTCTTAGCTCCCACAACCAAATCAGCTACACAGGCAGGCGCTTTCGATTTGTATAGGGAGCCCCTGCAGGGGGGGAGTTCTTGAAGGACATACATTAATATAAAGATCATTATGCCTTGGGGTCGGGCTTAGGGGACCGCTTCCAATCTTGCATACATGTATACAGAATATTCTTGCAAGGGTGTTGCAACACGTGCTGTGCGATGTCTGAGCAGTTCAGAATCTATTGGAAGTCCGAACGCTGTGCGATTGGTCGAAAGTTTCATACCAGGAAAGCAGCACAGAGCAAGCAACAATGTGGTCCGACATACCAAACAAGAGCTTCGTTGGAACGTTGCATGTACGAAATGGGATCATGGCGAAATCACACGGACTACACATGCTTGAAGCTCATGAGCCCGGGAATCAAGATGGAGTTTCCGAAAATAGAGAACCCGCATTTAGTACCCTACGTAGTAGGATCTTTTAATATAAGGACCCCGAAACAAGAAATTTTCGGTAACTCACAGATTTGGAAGAATCTCTGACTCCAAAACCCTGAAGGTCAAACACCTGAACATTCTCAAGAACGAAGGTCACTTCCATTTTTGTCAACATTTAGACTCAAGCACCTCCACAAGAACAACCCTACTGGAGCTGCGTCGCCTTCGGCCGCAGCACTTCCTCACGCGCAGCGAGGCTTACGGCGAAGGTCGACGCGAGCGTCTGGGTGAAACAATAAACGAGATACCTCGGCCGCGAGGACACAGGGATAGAAGGTCTGAAGCTTTCCTCCTGACACCACACACATGGGCAGATTCGAGGGCTGAAGCACATGCAAACTCATGTCCCCAGAACATTCAAGGAGGCTTTCAAACTCATTCGTAGGCTCCGTAAGTCAAGAACCTGCGGGATTGCCATCAAAACCGTGGACGTTGTTGAATGTCTGCAAATCGTCGAACCTTGACATAGTAGGGTTGGGAAACTACAGTACATCACACCAAACCAAGTATTCGTAAAGCTGCACGGGCCATTGCAGGGAAGTGTGCATAAACGAACCCGATGTCTAATTGGAAGCTGTCGTTCACATCTGACCATACATGTAAAAGCAACTTCGGGGGCGAACCTTGGGACGAAGATTATTAGTCGCGGGCTCCAAGGAAATCAAGCGCTTCTCATCACCGAAGTGGCAACACCAGGGGCAGCCACCAAGCCGTGAGTGAGACCTGCTCATGGCTCATCCGGGCTTCTGGCTTCGATACTCAGGCGCGGTCGTCACCACTGGCCATGTGCTGACAGCTGTAGGGTTGTAGCTCTACACCGATCTTGGACTATTCGGGGGCTATAGGGCGTCACTGCATCATGTTGAGGGTTGAGGTTTAAGATACATTCGGCTTCTATTAGACTTTGCGACCAGTGGATAGGGTGGTTTGTGAGGCTTTAGGGGTCCATAGCCTAAGAATCAAACCTACCCTCCACATATAAAGCTGTAAACCCAGATCCCAAACCGCTGATGGGAACCTTCTGCCGGATCGCTCCCTGCGAAGCCGTGGCGGGTGCCATGGCTCGAAGCGTTGGCATAGACATAGGGTTGAGGGATATCCTTCAGGGTCCATGGGGCCAATGATTAGACAGAGTTGGTTGTAAGCAAAATCGTAATGTATATAGCTTCACGTGGGCTCCCTGTGGCTGACAACCTGAAACCACTTGACCCTCAACTTGCAGAATCTTACAACTCCCGGGACCAACTCTACTGTGGACTCGACCGAAGGTTGAACGGTGTGTTTTGGGTGTTCGGATTTCCGAAGGCTGGGGTTTCAGGGGCTTTGGGGTTTTGAGCCTCTATATTATCTAAACAATCTCGACAGATGAGGTTGAGTCCTCCCAGGACAACCCTTTTTCAGCATGGGCTTGGATTGTGTGCCCAGGACAACCCTAAACCCGAAACGGCTTAGTTAGGGTTTATCTCTGTATAAGTTACGAACATCTACAGGCTACAAACCTCTGATTTGAATTCATGAACTTGCGGTTTCTTGTGGGCTTTATCATTCAGTGAAGTTATGCTGGCTGCATCCCTCAACCTGAGAACAAGCCAACGACGTCAATGCTTCAGCCTGAATCAGGAATCTAGGGGATATTGCGTGATTACGATAAATAATTCAAGTTTCTGCATTAACCCCTGCATTGAGCAAGTGCCGGGCCGAAACAGAGCTGCAGCCGCTCTGTGCAGATCCATTGAAGGTCACACCTCAGAAGTTTCTACGGTTATGTCAGGGCTCCTGAGGGATCTATAGCAAATAAATAGTTATGCGTAACTTAACATAATCAACAGGGTAGTGAGGGATCTAAAGTATATACACAGTATTGTTTAACTTATCATAATCAACAGGGACTAGAGTAAATAGTAGGGTTCCTTCTTGTGGTAACATAAATGAAACGTCTTTAACAAGCTCCGGCAGTGTAGGAATCCAAGGGTCCGAAGCGGATACCATGGCAGTAATCACATGCGCGACTCATGCAAAGGCTGCCAACACACAACCCGAAACAGTATAGTTTCGGTGATTTTGTCTTCTGAAGGCCTTTTGTTGCCTATGGTGTTTAGGGTTTAGGGGTTCCATACAGGAAAACGTGCAATGAGTAGCCTCGAGTTTGGGGGTATAGCATACTTGCTTTTATATCAAGGCGATAATTTAAAGCCCTTGTATAAGAAGAGTCTGCTTTCCCGTCTCAGCCCTAGGCTATAGGGGGCACGATTTCTCAGAAATTACGGTGCAGCGTGAAAGCCTCGGTCTGATACCATGAAAATCGTGCTCAAGCGCGACTGGTGTAGTTTTTCGGCCTGGATGAACGGAGGCACGATTTGGGGCAGAGTGAAGGGTTTATAAGCCCTTTCTTGCATATACTTGATTGTTTGTAAACCTGAGTCCTGAACCCGAACGTTCAAGCACGACGCCGGACACCTACACGAAGACCCCTGCGATGTTCCAGCACCACGGGCGCTTGCCGGAGGAAGCCGAAAGAGAGGGACATCGGGCTTTGAACTCTAAAGGCCTTACATCGTCAGAGACCCAACACCCTTCATCCTTTCCCCACAGCCCTGAAGCCCGAATACGTTTAAACCCGAAATGTCTAAACTGGACAGGAGCACGCTATACACAGCTTTTTGAAACCGTATGAGTAAGACTCCTTGTAGAAACTTACAAAACCTCGTGATGCCAGCTTAATAAGTCTAGAACCCTAAAACCCCCTTGAACACCTTTTATGCCATATCCTAACCTTCTAAGCCCTGAATCGTTTGGCAACAACTCACATGAGGAATCCGGGGAAGCTGCGGGCGTCGAAAACGGGAACTCTCAGTTCCTTATCCGGTGTCGAAAAGGTGTCGTAGCTCCTCGGCTTTACTTAAGTGCAGTTGGCCTTGGTCGCTTTTGGGTTTGACGAACCAGGTTTTGGGATTTAGAGCTTGTGCTTAGAGTTCGAGGGCTTTGCATACAGAAAAAGGGGTGGCTACTGGATGCTTTTTGAGGCTTTTAGGCTGTCCAAGTTTGGGTGGTTAGGTGGGGGTTGATGCTTTGAGGAATGCTTTTGCTAAGGGCTCCTAGGGTTTAGAGCTCAAAATCTCCAGGTTTCGAGTCAGGCGACTGTGACTCGAATTCCTGCATTTCAAGAGCTTCAATAGCTTTATCTTTGTGTGTAGGGCTTCACATTCCCTGGTGGTGCTACAAGGCACTGGCATCGACAGGCTTAAACCCTGTTTCTTCAGGACCCGACCCGAAACAAATCTTCCCCAACTTCGCCCCCAAAGACCAAGCCTAATTCCCATGAAGAACTAGACTATACGACACTCGAGTATCATCACAACTATACTATATAAACACCATTCACACAACCCGGCGCAAAACTTTCACTCACACAGGAACTTTAGACCTGCACTGCCTGCAGAAATTCGATGTCAAGAATCCCACGCACAAACAAGAAATGAGCCCTAAAGACATCGAGAGAATCTGCAGTATCTCTCCCCCTGCACATTCCTCCATACCTACCCTGCATCGGATTTCTTATAAGTGAGAACCTAGCTTCCCCCCCGCACGTTCCCTTGACATCGGTGTTCTTGTTGGTTCGGGGGCTTGTATCAGCTGTCCGCAATCAAAGGATTCTACAATGCACAGGCTTTAACTCGCGAAATCAGTATAGATGCCTCAGAACAACAGGGCGCTGAGGCCGCAACCCGGCGTCGGCAGACACATCCTCGAGCCGACAGCCTTCCGTTTCGCCTGCATCTTTCGACAAATCGAGAAATGCCCCTCCACCCGAAACATCCAACCCCAACCCCTTCATCTATCGCCCTACCTGCCCTAAATAACTACAGGTACGACTACCACCTTCCTGGTTGAGGCACACAGAGGATCCTGGTTGTTTTTCAGGTTGTTGGGTTTTGGTGACCAGGGATTCTGGGTGGACCGGTCCAAAGATTCCTCAAGAAGGCCCAACCAAATATTACAGAACCCTTCTGCAACCTTGTTCGAGCACCTTAAATGGCTCAACAACGAACATATCAACATATTCCCTAAACCCTTTTTGCATCCAGGCCTATTGCGACTGCCCTACTCTAAACCCCGAAACCCTAAACCCCTAAACCCCTAAACAAGCTCTGAACCCCTAGACCCCTAAACCCTATGCCCCAAACCCTAAACCCCTACACCCATAAACTTCTAGACAAACCCCTAAACCCTGAACCCCTAAACCCTACAGACCTCAAAGGAACGCCCAAAAAACCATCCTGGGCCTCCCTGGCCGGGATCTCCGTACTGCACTCGCCTTTCAGCAGTTGGGAAGATCGACTCGGGTTTGGGGTTTTGGGGTTTAGAGTTTATGGGGTTCAGGGGTTTAGGGATTTAGAGTTTAGGGTTTAGGGCTTGGGGTTTAGGGGTTTGGGGGTTAGGGGGTTTAGGGTTTACAGTTTATAAGGTTTAGGGTTTGGGGTTTAGGGGTTTAGGGTTTAGGATTTAGGGCTGGCCTGTAAGCTCCATTGCAATTCCTTTTTGTGGCTTATACTGAGGATCCTATTAGGTAACCCCGAAAAGGAACCACAATGGAGCATATGGCCTGTGGGTAAGTTGGGAAAAAGAGCGTTTGGGTGGAGTCTGGGGGCATTTTAGGGTGCATGTGGGTTTGGGGCTTTAGGATCATGCTGTTGGGGTTCACGTGGGGTTTCAACTCTGTTGGGGGTTTGAATGGGTTCAGTCTTCTTCAAAGCTCGAATGGGGCTGCAGCGCTTTAAGTTCGCTTTTTTGTTAAAGTTTAAGTCGGGTTTCGGGCTTTTGGGGTCTAAGCAGGATTTAAGGATCTAGGGTTTAAGTGTGGTTTACGTGTCTCAGGGTTTGAGGATGTAGTTACCCCTGAGGGCCTTAACAAGAGTTGAGTTAGGTTCAACCTTAAGCTACAAAAACCGACATTTTTGTAGGTTATGATGTTAAAACATCTTATGGGGCTTATAGTTCTAGGGACCCTACAAAAAAGTAGGTTTCGGCACTGTAGACCCTAAAACCTATTTAGAAATTTTGGAAAGAGGCTTCTCTAGAGTTCAGGGTTGGAGGGCTACCTCAGGCGCTCGCTATGGCTACCTTGAACTACAATTGTTGGCAGGCCTATAACTCGATATGAGGGTTTATGATAAGAGCATAAGAGTAGGTTATAATAGCTTGAATAGGGAGCCTCTCAACTATTGAACGAAAGCTTCTGGAAGGTCTTGTGTCATGGCTCCAGATTTGTGGTCGGGCTGGCCGCTGGCACTGACTAGTGTGCAATTACAGAGCAACAAAACGGACTTAAAGTTCGTTCTAGGTATTCATGGGATGTGGCCTTACCGATATCCGAGAAAGGTACACATCCCATGGCCACTTGTCGCATCTGATCAAGGGGATGCTAGGTTTTGGGGCATACGGCCGAGGCCGTGGCACGTAAAACCGCCCCACGACGACATCCATCTCCCATCCTCAGCCGTGCTTTCAAGAAACATCCCGGAACATGTTGCAGCAAACCTGTTTAAAGTTTAAACTGTAAATCCATGTAAATCCTATCCCGAAGCCTTCAAACCATCGAAAATGCGAAGAAACGGGCATGACAAGGGGCCTCCAATGTGCTTCTCTCTGAACATACCCGATAAACTCAAGAGGCTGAAGCTTGAAAGCTCTCTTCGACAATACCCTCAAAGCTTGAAGTTGCCTTTTTCGAGTGTCGCGGCGTTCATATCTAATCGGGGGACCAGATCCTACCTGAAGGAGTTATTGCAGCAACTGCTGGGCTGGCTTTGAGGCTTGCTTAGGCTTGAGAAGGCCCGAAGGGCTTGTAGGGCGGAGGTTAGGAAATTGGGGGGATTAAGCTGCAGGCAACATCTTGGGCCAGTTGGTTTGGTCCAACAGCGAGCATACTCCCTACAAATGCCGAGGGCACCCCTTCGGCCCTGTAAAGCTGTTGCATCAAAGCAGCCTGGAAACTGCTCCGGAAGGCCACGAGTCTTAAGACTTAAAGCCGGCCCAGAACGGTGCAAGGATCTCGGCCATGCTCAGCCTACCCTGCTGGGTTGCTTCGGCTCAGCCCCACGCGCGAATCTTCACACGCCAGCGCCTGCAGGGAACATAGATAGCAAGGGCTCAATACAGTGTGGGCCCTGAAATAGAGCCCTTATGGTCCTTAATAGGGTGCACTTGGGGGGTCCAGGTCTAAGTTGATTAACATGCTTTAACTATAAGTTTCGGCTGTTGGTTCTAGGCACCCAAGGCCTTAAAATAGACTTGACTCGCATGGTGAGTGAGATTTCCCACATCGGCCGTGCCGGCTCAGAAGCAGCTAGTTCTATAGGGGACTTCAAAACTACCAATACAATTTCGGGAGGCTCCTTCTTATATTATAACTATAGTATAGTATAATATTCCCCAGAACCCGTTTCTAATTGCGGCCCCGACGTTACTCGCCATGTGGTTTGAACTCAGATCAACCTGTAGTGATATCTGCAGCTCAACCGAGCCATCCCGGTGTCGAGGACGGGATCGTCGAAGTATCGCCGGTTGAAGCCTTCGCAGTGTCTTGAAGCCGAGATTTCTTGTGGGAAGGACTGTTGTCAAGGCCAGGCCTGTTTGGGTGTTGCGCTGTGGTTTCTATCTGTGGCTTCCGAGAATCAGGGATCTTCATACATCAATCCTACTATGTGTGTGTCTAGTCCGTCGTATCTCTTTCCTGCTGAGCTATGAAGCCTCGATGTATGGGCATTTATGAGACTCATGGGAGTTTTAGGTTGAAGAAGCCCTGCAGCTCAGCACCAAATCCTTAAGCCCAGAGCCCAATGCAGGAACTTGCAAAAAAGCACCCCTCGGTCTATAACCCCAACACGGTACGATTCCGAGAAGGAGCCACAATCATGAAGGACCCCAGAAGAATGCTTTCTTCAACAGGCACACAACTCTAAATACGCAAAACCCACCCTACACACGAAGCTCCTGCCCACCCGAGACCCTTTGCCCCGCAATGACCGGTTGGAACTGGAGATTGCTGTCGGTGCTTTCTGTAGATTTATATAGTTTAAGATAACGTAGTATAAGTCTGTTATGGGGATTCGGGCTTAAGGAACTTATGTTCAAGCAAAACTAAATAATGGGGATATGTCGCAAAAAAACAGAAGAGTCCGACCTGATTGTGCAGGAAATCTAGGATCTGCCTTGTGCTGACTGTATCAGCCAATCAAGCCTACATACGAAGATCTACTACCAGACTATTCAGAGTCGGTTTAGGGTTTAGGGTTTTCGGGTTTAGGGTTTTAGGGTTTTACTAAAACCCTAAACTCTAAAACCTTTAGTGTTTAGGGTTTACGGTTTACTTTAGAATGGACACCATCACAGCTCCAAGCCTGAACCACGGAAAAGCCTTGCAGTAAACACCAAACCGACACTACCTAAGGCCCCAGGGTGGTTCCTTTTTGGGGTTTAGGGTTTACAAGGGCTACCTAGAGGCTCCATAGTAGTTCCTTTTTGGGTGTAGGGTTTAGGGCGGGTTTAGGGATACCTAGAGGCTCCATAGTAGTTCCTTTTGGGGGTTCATATATAGAATCTTATGAGGTCATCCCAAAAAGAAACTACTATGGGGCCTCTGGGTAAACCCGGATTAATCCCGCAGGACGCAGAACCCAACGCAATGCACCTCGCACAACACAAGAAGAAAACGGCAAGGCTCCGACAACACCCCAAACCCTTGTGCGTGTGTGTGTCAAGACCCTAAGATAGATCGCGACCTTATTATGCCATCAACTTCGGCAACGAAAGCAGCAAGCCTCCGACAAAGGGACAACGCCATCCATAGCGATAGCCCGTCCTTCGCGATTATAGGGCTCAGGATTTACGGTTACCGGGTTTGGGCTTCCGGCGCTCACTGTCGCGGTTCTTGGTGCTGAGTCGGTCGGAGGTAAAAAGTATTTTCAAGACTGGTTTTGGGGTTTAATTAGGGCCTGGGGTAGCTACCGTTCAGAATTCGGGGCACGAATTAATTAAAGAAGGTGTTTGGCTGGCAGGGATGGCAGAGGAACCCTCTTACGGGAAGAGCCTTGGCCATGTAAGATTGTGCGTGTGAGACGATGGCAAATGGCAAAGTTCTGTAATCCAGATACCTAAACCCCAACCCTAAATCCCAAGCCCTACTAACTGGCAACAACCTGGTCCCTGAAGTTTGGATCCTCCACAAAAAACCTATGGAACTTTCAATCTGCACTCGAAGCCTAGAGATTATTTAGGTTTTGTTGCTGAAATAAGCTCCTACATCCTACAACTTGTTCATCCTCAACCCCCTCAACAACAGTCACCCTAAACTTCTAAAACCCTTGAAACCCCCAACTCTCGCTTCTCCCTTGGGCTGAAGTTGGTTTGGGGTTCGGGTTGTTTCTGGATGTTGCCTATCGGTTAAGGGCTCCTTTAAAGGAGCCCTTACGGGTCCTATAGGGTTCCCTTTAAGGGATCTTTAAGGGTTTCCTTTGAGGGATTTCGTCTGCGTTTGTGGGCCTGGCGGTCTGGACTTCAACATGTAGCGTAGATGGTTTAGTTTCTACGAGGCTTCTCGTCTGGGGCATAGGGTTTCCGACGCTTCCCGTCCTAAGCCAAACAAGGAAAGAAAGATACAAGGAACATAAAGCACAATCCGCGCGGTATACTCTGCACCACATACTCCAAACAAGTAAACCCTGCCCGAAACCCTAAACCAAAAACAATGCTCTGGGTTCTGGGCAGCTGAAACAGGCCCGGGTAGAGTCGCCCCGTGTCGGGCAGGTAGCCGTCTGGCCTGCTTGCTTCCCAGCTCTAGCTTTGGGTCTTTTGTTTTCTAGGGCTTTAGGGTTTAGGGGTTTAAGGTTCTGGTACACTTCTCGATTTGTCATCCTTGCGCAGAGGCCATGCTAATCTTCTCTGTGTCGTTCCAATTTTATCGGATGATCCCAGTTAGGCTGCGGGAACTTTGCCGCCCACGGGTTTCGGCGCTCACACTTGGACAATCCAGGCGGGTTTAGGGTTTTGGGGGTTGGGAGTTACCGCGTCTCGTCGAGGCTGTTTCCAGCCATCCTGCGTATTGAATCCAGGATCTCAGTCACCCCTAATCCTAAACAGAAAGATTTCAGAAGCAAGTTCCTGGAATCCTTGCCGTTACCCCTCAAATGCAGGAGAAAACCTTGAATCCTAAACCTAAACCTGTACTCGAGCAAAGGAACCCGAAGACGAGGACTTCTTGGGCTCTACTGCACGAGCATTGAACGCTACAGGCACGGGCAGAGAACAACAAGACTGGCCAAAGCAAAGCATCGCAGACTAACCTAGACCCTCCATCTACCCTCTATTAGAGCCTAAATGCCCCTTATTTGGGACCATGTACCCCTATTTGAGGGTACAAGGAGGGTCCTGGAATGAATAACCAGAATATTCAGGGTTGCTTGATGAAGGTTGATTACGGGATTTACAGGATCTTACAACGGTTTCTGTGGATGTTTTTGAGGGGTCTTAACAATCAGCGATGGTTTGCCGATATCCCAAAACAGCTACGTCGAAAGGCCGCAGAACACCAGAGACAAAGGTCATGAACCATTAGCCAAGATGGCGCCCAGCTCCGGGTCACTATGGCAAGATAAGGGCTCAGATTATTACCATAGAGACTTAGAGATACCGGAAAGCTGCCCCAGTCAGAAATGCAAACGCGTCGCAAAACTAAAATCTTGAACTGATTCTACTGCGCCATTAGAAAACACTCCCAAGCCCTCACAACGCCCAATCAATCCCTGATACAACCCTATCAACTTCATCCTACAACGACTTTCTTAATCTTTTGAACATCATTATAGCATTGCTCTGATGTTGTTCTAGCATACTCTTTCAATACTATTATAGTATTTGCTTTTATATAATATGAAAATAAACACATATTATTGAAACTCCCTTCCTTACTGCTGCTCAGCTGCACGGTGGAGCTGGCATCCTGGAAGTTGACGCGCGTGGTCTCCCAGCCGGAGCCAAACCTAAGAAGATAGGGGTTCAAGAATTTCATTCGAGTACGAAGTTGATGAAAAAAGCTTTCATATAGGGGTGTAGGGGCCTTAAGAATTAGAATAGGAAATAGGTATAAGATAAGATGGGGTTCATCAATCTTGTTTTAGTAGTGATTTCATGAAAACCTAAGATAAAGATAGGGGTTCAAGAGTTTCATAATAGTAGTAAGTTCATGATAACCTAAGATAGTGGTTGAATTTATGAAAACCTAAGATGGGGCTCAAGAACTTCATAATGGTACTGATTTGGTGAAAGTACTCCACGTTGTCAAGGCTTAGGGTCCTGCTTTTCGGGGGTTGTAGGAGAAGTTGACTGCACGTAGGAATATATACGGCGTGGGGAGGACATACAAGTAGTGGGAGCTGCTAGCTTGCCTGCAGCATGGAGTAAGGATGGTTGTCAAAATTAGGGCTCCTTTTGGGTCTCTTATAATAAACCGGCACCTAACAAATTTAGGGTACCCAAAAGGGACCCTAATTTTGACAACTACCCATATGGAATTTACATGGTCTTGTGAAACTCTTCGTTGAAACGCTGAGAGCTGATACGTTGAAGGCCATGGCATGGTCTGGTGGGGGCGGGAGTGTGGCAGTCGCGAGTATTTGGTCTTGACAGTGCCCTGCCGCCTCAAGGGGACCCACCAGAGCGGAGATGGTGGAGATTAAAGCTGAAACCACCGATGTTGAATATAGACTGCTCTGATTATGCTATAGTGCTGATTATCTTGTAGTGCATTCGGTATCACAACGACTGGACAACCATGCCAACAGTCACAGGGATGGGTGGTCTGGTGTTGCGATGCAGCAAGTTCTGTCGTCTCTGGAAACTGATTTCACCTCTCGTGTTATCACCTCGCCGTCTGCAAAATAGGGTTAAGGGTTTGCCAACACTTGCAGAGATGGCTACTGGTAGGATCCTAAAATGCGCAAATTATGCAAATTCTATGGGTCGGACCGAGATGCTTTGTGACTTGGTGCCGCTGCTCCAAATGCTTCGCGTTGAAAATTCCATCGTAACGACACTAGCCGTCAGAACCGACACACCCAGGGCTGCACACCCATCCAAAAACTTCTACCCGGTTAAAGGTCTAGGGGCCAACCGGCCAACCGTGACCCGCTCCTGCTCTAACTGAGGTCTCCACCAGTGAATGGCATACCACGCGCCCGCCGACAGAGTCTGCAACCTTCGAATCGGCGAAAGAAGCATTCTTGTAGAAACCCCCTCAATCTCAGATTGAGACAAAGGGGCTTCATAATTGGGATGGCGTTTTGGGTTGTATCCTACAAGACCTTGATTTCGGAACCCCGAGGAAAAGTGCTACTCTATTTCCCTAAAAGTCCAGATGCCCAACAATCAAATACTCTCCAAAACTAAGCTACATACCCACTATTCGAAGCCCACGTACCCAATCATTCTGTCCTTTGTACCCTAGGGGCTTAACCTTCTCAATTAAACTACATATATGAGACCCTAAAATCCCCGAACCCTTATTGCAAAGACCTCAAAGGACGCTTCAAGCCTTGCAGTACTTGACAGAAGGAGCCTCCTCTTCATGCTGTAACCCTTAAAGCCTTAAACTCTTAAACCCCTTAACACCCTTTTTGAACCCAAAGGCTCTGCCGAACCCTAAACACCTAAACCCTGAAACCCCTAAACCCTAAGCCTACCTATGGGTTAGGGTTTAAGGGTAGGGTTTAGGGTTTTAGCGTTTTAGGGTTTATGCTTTAGGGTTTCAGGGTTTAGGGCCTTAAGTACCTAGAGTCTCCGTTGTAGTTCCTTTTTTGGTTTAACCAATTATATATTAAGGATCCTACAAGGCAACCCAAAAAAGGAACTACAATGGAGACAGACCTTCCCACTTTCGACTCCTGAGTCTCCGCACTCAGCTCTCCGTAGCCATTCGCTCCCAGACCTTTCAGCTTCTTTGGAGGCTTTACTTAGAGACTTAGAGGCTCCATAGTAGCTCCTTTTTGGGTTTAGGGTTTACAAGGGCCACCTAGTGGCTCCATAGTAGCTCCTTTTGGGGTTTAGGGTTTAGTGCTACCTAGAGGCTCCATACCCTCTGCATCCGTGTAGGCCAATGTTGTCATCATTGCAATGAGTGCTCTGGGGGCGTGCGCAGTGTATGTCAGCAAGAATTGTGATCATTATGGAATTATGGAATTCCGTATATGTAAACATGCCTTAAAGTATATAAAAACACAACATTCCGCAGAATCCTGGGATTGTACAATTCCCGATATCCTCTCGCCTGGGATTTCAGGATTCGATGTGTGTGACCGGCCGATCGCAGCTGCAGTGGATGACGTTTGTTTGAAACACGAACCCATTGCAATTGCCTTTATCCCTACAGGGCCTTTAAGCTAAACCCTTGATTTTATCCCGAACTTTTATGTAAAACACATCCCATAAAGCCTTTAAGAGAGCTTCTAGCTGTATAAGCCTTTGGCTAAATACTGATACTTAAACCCATGAGCCTTTACCCCCATAGAGCTTCCAGCTAAGCCTTTGAACTATATACCGAACCCATGGCCCTATAACTATATCTACATATAAAGTCCTCAGCCTTGAAGAGGTTGTAAAACACTGTCCCGAAAGGCTCCAGAGAACCCATATGCACACGATATAGACGACTAATTTTTAAGCTATACGTTTCCCGAACCACCATGAAGCGCGGTCTGGCAAAGCTCATTGCAACTTCGAGCTCACGACCAGCCAGAAGTGGCTGCTGATCTGCAATAAATTCTCATGATCAAAAGCTGCGATTTATTATCGTTTGTGTTTTCATTATTCGAGGTTCCTGTGGGCCGCCCCAGCCGGCTGGCGGTCACTCTGCTAATTGCTTGTACACCTGTCGGTGGCAGCCATGCACGGTTTTCGAGGTTCTTTTTCGAATGATGCTGCAGTGCCACGATCGAGCGGCCTGACTGAATAATGCATGTTTCGAGGCTCGCATGTACACTGCTGGAAACCATGCTAATTTCTTATTCGAGGTTCCCATGATGAGTTGGCTGGTAGAACTTTGCCATCGAGCAGCCGCTTGTATTGATTTGGTGGGCTTCCAATCTCTGCACATGTACATGTGCTGCTGTGGTGTGCCGAAGCGCTAGCGAAAGCACGAACGTCCTTTTCCGAGCGAGGTTCCCGTGGTCCACGGACACATCGATCGAGATCGAGATCTCCGGTGGAAAATTCCTTTTGGGGTGCCTCCTCCCATGCAGTGTGCAAGTAGTGCTTGGTTCCGGAGTGTTCGCATTCGTTGCCTGCTGGGTGCATGCATGCAGTTTATTACATGTACACCTGCAGCGTGTGAGCTTTTTTTCGGGCCCCTCCCGACCTGGACTTCCGAACGGTGCGAGCTGAAGGCCATCGTGCTGGCAACTTTGTGGCTGCGGTATTTTCTCATGATTATCTAAATTTCGCTTGCAGGCCGCCATGCCAGCCCTGGATTTGCGGCTCAACATAATTTTTTGTTGGAGGACGTTGGCTAGTAATCATGAATGCCGTACATGATCTGCACACGAAATACACACACAACATGTAGGACCTGATGAACGGCTTCGTGACGGAGCACTCTGAAATGCTCCCACTTATCCGTGAGCGCCAGGACTCCGGCTATACTGGTGTATATTAATAGAATCGATATCCTGAGAACTTGCAGGAACGTGAAGTCTTCGTTGTGGTGGCTGGCGGCCCCAACTCGGCTGCGATGGTCACCAAGCTTCATTAATGTGATTCGCATTTGAAAATAAATGGTCGATTGCTGCTGCATGCAGTGCTGTATCAGGTGGAGCAAGAGTTCAACTTCTTGTGCAGCTACTATGCAACGTTCACGGGGCCTGTGCCAGTCTTCAGTGTCCACAAGGCTAGGAGCTACACGTTTCGAGTAATGCCTATCCAAAACATAAAACCCTGCAGGAGATCATGCAGCTTTTGAATGCTCGGTATTGCATTTGGCCGCCGACGACACCGAAGAAAAAGGTGAAGGTGCATATGCATGTTCACCGAAACGAAATTTGAAATTTAGTATAATAATGATAATCTTCCTGGGCAGGCATGGGCAGCGATGCAGGCCGGCATCATCCGAGCTATGGTGATACATGGGCTATTGTTAGCCAGAAGATCGCGAGGAGCACGGCTCCTTGTCTTAAACTATTGCTAGATCTATAGCATACTGATATATTATATTGCTATCCGTCAGGTCCCAGAAGGTCATGCTGCTCAAGGATGTTATCCGACAGTGTCTCGGCGAAGGCGAGGCTATTACAACTAACAATAATCCCTAACCCTAAAGGCCTAAACCAAAAACCCCTAAACTCCTCAACCCTAAACCCTTAAGCCCAAAACCCTGAACCGCTAGACCCAATTCCCAAACCCACCGAGGAGTCTTCGGATCCCAACATCAAAGCGAGGTCGTAGCTAGCCGGGTAAGTCGGCTCTTTGAATGTACAGGGCATTAGGGTTATATAATTTTGTATTATTATATTCGCTATGGCTACGTAAGGGCTGTGGTTGAGGGCCGGGTTCGGAGATAATTCGCTGATTGTGTCTGTGGTGGGGCCCGGCTGTTCTTTAATTGTACTACCTATAGCTAGATATCGGCAATTGAAATCATGATCCTGATCAGATAATTAGCATTGCAGGCCCCGGTGATGATGGTGATCACGCTGTGGACGATGTTATCGATGCCGAGCTGAAGGTGGCAGCTCGAGCGCAGGTGGGAAGCCGATATGCTACTTTAAACTAGATTCGCTAGACTGCAAGATATCAGCCTGAGACTTTAATTGCATTGCAGGACCCTGCTGGAGCAGAGAGTGCTTCGCCCTCATCGGTGGATGAGGAAATGGAGCCGGAGGCGAGGGACTGGTAATTAAGTTATCTACACGGCTCGCTGCAATCCCAAAACCCGAGCACTCAATCCCCGGATTTCTCGATGTATAGGCGAAGCATCTATCCCTATACCCCAGAAGTTATAATTACAAGCCCAGGCCCCAAAACATATCCCATTTTCCCAGCTCGCAGGCTGTTGGCTCAGCTCCCGATGGAGATGCTCCCATGCCGCCTGCCGCAGAGGTCGGGCACTTGCACTATCGTTATCGATGGATTAATCATAGCTTGAAGCTCTAGATGCAATGATAAGCAAATGTCAGGTTAGCCCGGGAATGCTCTGTATGGACAACATGGAGACCCAACTGCCTGCCGATGTTGCTTGAATTTCCTCATTTGTTGTTCGTTCCCTGGTCTCCTAATACTTCTATGTGAACTTAACCCAGATCAAACCGAGGCAGCTGGTGGACCGGGATCGAGGGCACCCGTGCAAGTGGTGCCGCCTTCCACTGACCTCGCCACGGAGTTGCTGGCCGAGATCGATGCCGATGACGAGCAGCTCATGGCTGACTTCGATGGGGTCGCTGAGCAGAGGAAGGCCGGGAGAGTCTCGATTGTGTGCTAGTTAATATATGGTTTCAGCTACCCGGCAGGTGGCCGAAGCCGCCCGACTGGCGACAGCTCAGGACAAGCTTGACAAGCTTGTGAACAAGGGGAAGGGTCGGGGAGGCAAAGGGCGAGGAAAAGGGCGTGGCCGTGGCGGCCGTGGTAAGAAGGTGGAGAGTGAAGAAGCCGAAGAGCTTCCAGAAGCCCCCGCTGCCGAAGAGGCACAGGCTGCAAAAGCGCCAAAGCGTGCCAAGGCGAAGGCGAAAGCCAAGAGTGTTCCAAGCCCCGCAAGTGTTCCGAGCCCCGCAAGTGTTCCGAGCCCCGCAACCAGTGTTCCGAGCCCCACAAGTGTTCCGAGCCCCACGGTCGATCCAAATCTGGCAGCCGAGTGGGCCACGAAGGCACCACATTTGTACTTATTACAATTAGCTGCAGCAGACTGTTGCTAACGATCACGTTCAAAAGTGCCCTGTGGACCCCCGATTCAGGCTGTTCTCCTCAAGACGGCCGGCATCCCTGTTCCCGACGGCTACATTCCATCTACCAAGTCCTACACGCTTTCGCCGTGCGACTTCACCGAGGAGCCTGATGTATCCAGCATTGCGATTCTGCTGCTTGTCTAGAGACCATTATAGCAGTAGACCCGCAAGCCATAAAAACAATCCCCCAAACTCGAAACCCTGAAGCTTAAAGTTGGCCTTAGCATAGTCGTATACTAGCTAGCCGCATCAAACCAACCCCACACTGAGACCCCACTTATTCCGAAACCATATCCCTAGGCCTCATGTAGTAATACCCCTTAAGCTTCAGGTGGGTGGCAAATGCGGTGTATGTGAACGTCGTCAAGAATGCCGAAGGGGTCAAGGTGAACAAAAAAAGCGGAGCAAATTTTGCTCAGTCCAAGTATGGTGGCTGGGCTGCTGCCTTCAAGGCGGCCAAGGTAGCTGCCGGGTGGTGCACCTGGCGAGCCATTGAATTTATGGGGAGTTATTATAATAATATCTTTCAATTTTAGGCCTAGGGGTTAAGGGCTATATCTCACGACCGGGCCAGGTGCAAGTGCTGATTTCTGTGGACACGAAGTTGATCCCTCGACATCGGCTATGCTAGATCTGTGCTGGAGTCTTGTGCAGGGTTCTGCGGCATCAAGCGAGGTTGCAGATCGAGGTGTTCCCACTCCAAAGTGTCAGTACTGTGCATGTACATGTGTACGTATATGGAACGAATCTGCTGCCTGCTGAATTGATATCAAGCTTAAGCTTTAATTTTTTGTGCTAGATCGGACCGCTAGCGATCGTGGCAATGGAGCATGGCCCTCGCGATGCAGAAGACATTCGCATGTCACGCCAGTGTGTGCAATTTCTGATCGCTGTTGGAGTTCCGATGTTTGTGCTTCTCAGCTGAATATCTGAACAGTTTTAGCCGATCTGGTCATTCTGAATTCGAAGATCCATGATTTCGTTGGTGCTACTGTCGGCTGGTCCGAGGATACACTGTGCTGACTACATATGCCAACAGAACTGCACACGAGATGACGACAGTCGGTGGAAGAGGGCTGCTTAGCATCATTATGGCTCAGCACCCGCATTAGCTAGACCCCATACCCAAAACAACAATGCAAGCTCTGTTCGTCTCAGGATCTCGACATCTTCGAGCTTTTCTCGGGCAAGGGAAACTTGACCAGGGAAGCAAGTGCCCTGTCTAGCATCTAGACACGTATGTGACTACACCGGGGCCTCTGGATCTATATATGTCGGTCTGAGGAAAGAACAACTTGAGAGTGTGTGCATCTCAGTTTCCTATGTACGTTTCGATGACTATTCTGCAATATCAAATACCAATACGATTCAGGCAGCACTATGATGTGCTGTACCGCCCGGACGAGAACAACTTTACGACTGTTGTGGGATGGATTATAGCACTCCGAGATGTCTTACGTTTGAGGCGCCGTGCCCTGTTCTGGGCAGGGGTCCCGTGCTCCTCGTAGCTCGTCTTTACAATTACATCATGTGGCATGTACATGTGCATGTATGTGTGCAATGTGCAAGATTGAATGCATACGAGTCAAGGTGGGTGTGGATAGCTTCATCCAAGACCAAGCGGTATGATGACATCTTTGGGGACAGTTCTGGTTGCCCCTCTGTAGCTACTGCGAACAGATTGGTTGTTCGTTGGTGCCTCCTGGCCCTCGTTGCAATTTCTCGGCATGTTCATTGGATCGTGCCCCGGCTGCTTCGGACAATAAGATCAGGTAGGTCAAATTATATTGTAGCTAAAGATTTAGTCCCGACGCCCATAGCCCCAAGAGCCTCAACGGTACTTGTAATAATGATCTGATCCCAAGCCCAGAAGAGTTGCAAATGCTAAGATCATAATCCATGCAACACCCGATCCCCTATATAAACTAATCTTAATTATTGCCTGTCCCGTGGCCAAAACCCGAAGCTGGCTACTCTGGCCTGCACTGTCGTCCATGAATGCCTCGCACAAGCTTCGATGAAGTGTAGAGGATTGTTGTAAATCTATATAGCGAGGATCAGTAACCGATAGAAATTAATGCATGGGTCCGATAGGTTTACATGCTAGATAGCCTGAGCTCCCGGATACATTATATGCCTATATTGGAGGCCACATCGTTGTAGGGGATCCCACTGAATTGTAGGAGGGTGTAGGATTCGGATCCCCTGAACTTAAACCTGCTTCCACTATTTCCCTTAACCGGATTTGCTCCGCTTTCTCCGAAAAGGCACTTGAAAGTTCTTGGGGCATGGCTAGCTATAGGTTTAGGGTTATAGCCTGGTTCAGGTTACAGGTCCGGAGTATGGAGGATTATTATTAGGCCTGCCACAACACAGGTGGAACAACCAGCGGGGTCACTGCTGATGAAGTTCCCTGCCGTCGACTATGTGCTATATCTTCAAGGCCGTGGCCGTGCATTTCTGAAAAAATTGCCGGGGTCCTACTCATCATACAATTGCAATTCGGTTCGAAGAGATCTAGACATGTCGCTTGGCTTTTTGTGCATCATGACTTGGCTAAGTTTTCTGGGTCTTTATGGACATGCAGCCCTGAAGCCCACGGTTCTCTTCGGAACCACGCCCCTGAGTTGCAACCGATACATGCAGCAGTATATTCATAAATGTGTCATAGTACATGATCTGGTAATCACGAACTGCACTAATGAGGCCAATGATTTTGGGTTTCGATCGCAAGATGACCAAATCCAAGCGCGAAAAGCTCCGACAGACTTCTCCCCAGCTCTACAATGTGAAGCACGTCGGGGGGGTCAGGAAAGTGTAGCCTTGCTGAATATACATGGCATGTGTTGGCTTGCAGATAGCTAGCTAGCTAGTGTGGGTTCGACATACACCAGCTAAGAACTGGCCGTGGACGGCAGCTGAAGCAGTCTGGAGCCTACCCTGCTGAGTTCGGGGCCGTGGTCGCTGAGTTCTTCAGATCGGAATTCGTGGGGGCCTCATAATCCATTATTGGTATATATAGCTATATATATATATATATATATATATATGGGCTGTATCGATTAGCTGCCACCCTCCAGGAATCGAGCGAGCCGGGTCCGAACTACGATGCAGAGGATTTCAAGCAGCCGAATCAGGCAAGCTTATCCCGGATTCGGTATTTGTTGATAAGTGTCCAACCCCGGGGCCCTAACACAGTTGCCTTAAGATCTTCGGAATGATGCAACCCCCGTAATTTACTTATACCGGTACTCCAAAACACAGGATCCACCTCCCTTAAATATGCATTTCGAGTTTAAGCTCCAACTTCTCAGCCCCATGCCACATCAAGTCCACAGGCCTTTCTTGGACTAGGGGGTTTAGAGTGTACGGGGTTTACGCCTAGAGCACAGCTCATTTGTAATAGTATTATGATATAAATATTACTATATCTATAATAATTATAATGTAGATAGCAGTACTACTCTAGCAGCATTAATTGCTACTACTGCCACCACTCCTACCACTACTACTACTACTACTACTACAACTACTACTACTACTACTACTACTACTACTACGTAACTACTATATACTACTACTACTACTACTACTACTACTACTACTACTACTACTACTACTACTACTACTACTACTACTACTACTACTACTACTACTACTACTACTACTACTACTACTACTACTACTACTACTACGACTACTACTACTACTACTACTACTACTACTACTACTACTACTACTACTACTACTACTACTACTACTACTACTACTACACTAGTACTACTACTACTACTACTACTACTACAACCACTACTACTACTACTACTACTACTACTACTACTACTACTACTACTACTACTACTACTACTGCTACTGCTACTGCTACTGCTACTGCTACTGCTACTGCTACTGCTACTGCTACTGCTACTGCTACTGCTGCTGCTACTACTACTACTACTCCTACTACTACTACTACTACTACTACTACTACTACTACTACTACTACTACTACTACTACTACTACTACTACTACTACTACTACTACTACTATAGTGGTTCTGCTAATGCTCCTGCTCCTATACTCTCCTATTACTCTGCTGACCTACACCTCCTCCGGCCCCTACTCCTACTCTTATTCCTCCTCCTGCTGCTGCTGCTGTTGCTCTACTGTGACTGCTACCACTACTGACCTGCGACTGCGACTCATACGAGTACTGAATGGCCCCGGTGTTCATCACCTATACGCAGCCCTAACGGTTCAAAATCTACTCCGTCGACGAGGATATCATTGTTGACTTGCATGGTTCGGCTGATCTGTTGAAGGAAGGAAAGACGAACGCTCACGACGATCACGACGCCGTGCACATCCGCACAAATAATAATTATTATAGGAGTTTAATTTATTGGTTTCGAGATTTAGGAGCTTAGGGGTTGCGGGGTTTAGGTGTCTAGGGGTTCTGGGGTTTAGGGGTTCCGAATCCAGGGTTTGGGAGTTTAGGGGTTTAAGGGGGTTTCGGAATTTGGGGGTTTACGGGGTTTAGGAATTTCGGGGTTTCTGGGTTTAGGACCAGGGAATGTAGGGGTTTAGGGGTTTCGGAATTTCGGTGCAATACTCACGCGCGATTGGGTCTAGATCGTCCTTATGCGAAACCCGGGGCACCTGAGCCAGCATCTTCGCACGAACGTGGCAATGGTGTAGTCGCATGTCCTTTTTTATGTGTATATATAAACAAATTCTATGTATTCGGGCTTTACAAGGTGGCATTTACAAGAACCCCTTTATACAGGAGTAGTCTGTGTAGATCTTGCTGTTTAACTTGTGCCATCATGGATCAGATTCATGATAGGGGTCTCCGGATCGAGGTTTAGAGAGATCTAGAGCTGTTATTCGGGGTTTGTCCTTTTGGGCTTATCCTCAAACCCTGAGATTTATCTTAACCCTGCTCGCATTGTCTTAGGCCGAGTGGATTAGCATGCTGTCTAATTACTGATGATGGGGATCTCGCACTAGGTGGCCATTATGTTCACGCTCAGGGCAAGCGGTTTGTGGAATTTGGAGTTGGGGAGGCGAGTTTTCAAACCTCATCTAAACCCTGTGCCTTTAAATGTCACACTATCCCAGAGATCCTGAAGCCCACAGACCTCCTAGATCCGAAATTCCCGAATATAATATATAGAATTAATTATAAATAAATTTTATTGATTACCAGTACTCCGGGCCTTGCAGGGTTTAGATCCTTCGTGCTTTTGACGGGTGTAGGTTATTCGGAGGCTGTGGCGGCAAGTATGAGGGTTTTTAGGGTTCGAGGCATCTTGGGGTTAGACTGTTGGAGTTTGGGCTTTGGATGTGTGGGCCTTTGGATTACGGGGTTGGGTTAGCTAATTTAAACGACCTGTCGGCAGGTCTAGATCTAGAGGTTGTTGTACAGCCGCAATGTGGATACATTATAATGTGCAGGCTTTAAGATCGACAGGGCTTTGGAAACGCCATTCGTTGTGTTGGCAACTGGCTTGTAGCTTCCTCATCATAGTGTTTTGTCCAGCAACTCTAGACTGACCGTAGTCGTAGGAGCCGAACACCGTACATCGAATGACACCGACCGGTGTGTTGTCCCCACCACGGGCAGTTTGCAGTGGGGCAGTCGGGCAGTCAGACTCAACCATTATCTGACGAAGATAGACCAGCTTGGGAATCGTTCAGCATGATGAGGTCTTCCAGTTACGGTTCTGAGCCCCCCAGGGTCTTGCCGAGCTCTTGTAACAGTTCGTCGATATCCACTCGAAGTGGCAGCTGCACCTTCATGCTCCCCATATAGGAAGTACATCCGGGAAAGATTTCGATTCCTAGGCCTGGGGCCCAGCCTACAAACCTAAGCCGCCAAACCTGCAACCTTAACCACCTCAAGCCAATGCTAGCCCGTGTCTGAAATAAGGGTAATTAAACCCCAAGCCCTGAATAAGCTATATATATATATATATATATATATATATATTGTCCTAAACCCAGAGGTGCCAAACTCGCAACACGAACCACTCACTCCTCGAACTAGTCTAGCCTAAACCCTTTCAAAGCGCAATATACATATATATATATATATATAGATATAGATCCCAAACCCTCCCACCGAGACTGGAAACCCTAAGATGCTACGATGCCCTCGTAAAACCCCAAAACTAAATCTAGCCGGCAACCCCCAATGCCCATGGCTTTATCACAATTGGTCCTAAAGCCTTGCCGATGCCAAACCCCATCAACACGCCCTGGACCCTAAACCTTATTGCCAGTCCCGCCATCTCCTTCGTAGAAGTAAAGGCTGAACCTGGGAAAGCGGGGATTCTTGAAAGCAGGGATTCTTGAAGTGGTTTATATAGCCTTGGAGTGTGTTGTTTATGAAATTCAGGAAGTTCTTCCGCTAGCTGTACTTCTTCCAGTTGGTGTAAGTCTACGCCTAGCACTAGTAGTAACAGTCGTCGCCGTGGTAGTAGTAGTAGTAGTAGTAGTAGTAGTAGTAGTAGTAGTAGTAGTAGTAGTAGTAGTAGTAGTAGTAGTAGTAGTAGTAGTAGTGCTAGTAGTAGTAGTAGTAGTAGTAGTAGTGGTGGTGGTAGTAATAGTAGTAGTAGCAGGAGTAGCAGTAGTAGTAGTCGTAGTAGTAGTAGTATAGTAGTAGTAGTAGTAGTAGCAGTAGTACTAGATGCTGGTGTATATATATATATATAGTATAAAGTGCATCGTGTATTGCAGAAGTATAGCAGCAGTGCTGGTACTACGTTGTGGTACGTATATCGCTTGTGTACGGTTGATGATATAAATCCTGCTGCATGGGAACTGCTATATACATCAACTATTTAAGTATTTATGGGTAGTGCAGGATTTCTATCATCAACCGTAGTACAAGATACGGCTACTGCTACCGCTACTAAATCCTTCTGCTGCTGCTGCTACTACGTAGCATAGACTAATACTAGTACTGCTGCTGCTGCTGCTGCTGCTGCAGCTTCACATGCACTTTTAAAACTGCTACTAGTACGTACTACCCCTAGCCGCCTAGCTAGATGCTACGACGATGACTATCCTATAGCTATATATGCTGCTACGACTACTGCTACTACTACTACTACTACTACGACTATACTTCTGTTATAAAACTGCTATATAAGACGTCAGCTCTTTGAGTTCTATGGTCAGGAGATGGCGAAGATCTTTTCCGAATATGCCGGAGGGGAGGAGATTATGGAGTTTTTGGCTGGAGAAGTGGCCGAGGGCCGCTACTGCCCGCTGTACCCGCTAAGTAGCTGACGATTCAATTAAAGCCGGCTGCTGAGTCTGCCACGTTCCGATCCATATGATCAATGCATCCCCGGCCCCAGCCTGCACATGTGCCAGGCTTCTCATGACAATAGCTGACTCCAATCTGCTATTTTATAGTAGCATGCAATGATCGAGTTGATCTTTCATATTGGTTTGGGCGATAAGAGTCACTAGCTATAGTGTTTATCGGGTATACGTATATGCATCCCTGCACCAGAAACTTTAGGGTTTCATAGGGTTTAGGGTTTAGGGTTAGGGCCTTCGGGTTTCGGGTTTGGGTAATATACTGAATTATAATATGCATATTAATCGAAAACAACCTATATTTGTACCGGTGTTCGGGTCTCGAGCCTATCTTATAATTCTGTAATCAACTGGTTTGATATATGGCTCTAGCACAAGACCTCCGATTAGTGCACATATAGCTTTTTTGTCGACACGAAGACCGAATCTCCAGCTGTACTGACATCTCTTTACACATTTCTCTACTCTTTCTCACTTCTCCTTCTCCATTTTGGCTCGATGTAAGCAAAGTATAGTATGAATGCTGCAAATTCGGCTGTTTTCGGTGCTTTTGCATGCTGAAATGCAAGATTAGCAGCTGAAAGTGTGTATTTCAGTGCAATTATGAGCATTGTCAAGGGCCGAATACCTGTATTTCACGTGGTTTTTAAGGATTTTAGGGTTATAATTGTGTCAGAATTGTACGTAGCAGCCCACCCTTGTAAGCGTGAAAACGCGTGAAAACGCGTGAAATCGCGTGATCTCCATAAACCCCTGTTATGAGGGCCAAGGCTCTTCCGCAGAATCTGTGGAAGCACCTCCGCATGATTCCCGCGTGAATTCGCGTGAAAATGCGTGATTTCCTGGGCCGTGCATACCCGAAAACCCACAGAATCAGAGCAAATCTAGCCATTTGGGCCAAGTTCTGTGTTTCCTGTAGTGGATTTTGTGTGATGTCGGGCCAACGAGAGGCAGCTGACCTTCAGGAGGCAGGCAATGTATTGGAATTTCCGCGAGTCTAGAGTGCAAAATCCTTGTGCAGCTGCTGGTGTGCAGGTGGCGCAGCAAGCGCTTGCTAAAGCAGCCACACGAAAGAAGCTGTTGGATGCTATGACAAAGGCTATGCAGCCGCCAACTCCTTCAAAGTCTACTGCCAGCAGGGGCACGCCCCCTCCGAACAAGCGAATCCACAGCAAAAAGACCCCGGTACATCCCGATCAGAAAACTCCGAGTACCTCGACTCCCGACACGAAGGCAATGTGTGTGGAAACCTTGGAAGACACGCAGAAGACCCTCTTTTGAGCCTTGTTTCGAAAAAGAAGACTATGTGATATAGTATGCTCTCCCTCTCTCCGTCTCTCTTTCTCTCTCCCCTTTTTACTGTCTCTCCCTAAACCCAACCCTAAACCCAAAGCTAAGTACAACCAAAACCAACGTAGCTTTAAAGGCCCAACCTCCCGACTTCCGAACCCTCGACCAAAACCCTTCTGTTGCTATATGTTCGGGGGCTATTGCATAGTTCGGGTTCAGGATTTAAGGAGAAATACGTGGTAAACTCATCCCCTTAAACCTGCTATAATTAAAACCACAGACCTAAACCCGATCTGAGGCGACAGCCCGGGCCCCATCACGGCACTCCGGTGTGCAAGTGCTGCCTCGCTCGACGGCGATGTTATGCAGACTCCGAAAGATATCAAGCAGGTGCACATTAATAACGGTATACGTATATTGCTTGGTCTAGCCAATTGCACTTCGAATTCTAGGATTCTAGGTAGGGAATCTTGCTATGCAGGCCAGGGCATCGGCATTGATCGAAAAAGCGAGCTTCGAGAGCTATGCCGGTGACACTACCGAGAGTGCTGATTCCATCTCACTGGACCTTGCAAATGTATTCGAAGCATTGGATATGGATGATGTGGTTATGGTCACTTAGCTGTATCCAGGGTTCTCGAGTGTGATAGGAATCTACTTGCAATTCATTTCCAATCGATGGTATCCGAGGCAGATGCGGCTACAAATGGGCAGCCGCTGCAAGCAGCAGTGGAGAAGGGCACCAAGACCGCAACAGCAGCAGCAGCAGTCCCCAAGCATGAGGCCAAACAGGAGGTCCCACAAGCAACAGTCCCGAAGCATGAAGCCAAGCAGGAGGTCCCAGAAGCAACAGTCCCGAAGCATGAGACGAAGCAGGAGGTCCCACAAGCAGCAGTCCCGAAGCATGAGGCTGGGGCGAAGCAGGAGGTCCCACAAGCAGCAGTCCCGAAGCATGAGGCGAAGCAGGAGGTCCCACAAGCAGCAGTCCCGAAGCATGAGGTGGAGCAGCAGGAGGGCCCAAATTGCAATCAGGCAACAGGATCCGGAGAGGTGTCGGACGAGCAGCTACTCCAGTTGCTGAAGGGGCTTGACATCCAGAAAATCAAATGGTTGCAATCGATGGCTGACTCCAACACATCTGTGCTTAGCAAGCCGGAACTCCATAGACCCAACACTGTGGACTTCGATGCTAGCAAGGGCAAGCTGCAGCCAGCCCCCGCCGCTAGTGATGACTTGGCATCCCAGTCAACAGCTGCAACAACACCGCAGCCGCACGCCCAACAGAATCCGCCCCAAGCCGAGGCAAAAGCCCCCAAAGCCCCGAGTAAGCACATCGACCCAAGCATTGAGACAGCATCGCAAGCTGGCACGGAGCAGACTGAAGAACAAGAGGACTTTTCGATTATTAAAATCCAATAAATATATATATATATATATATATATAAGCCCTGGGCCTAGGCCTAGACCCTAAACCCTGTATGACAATCATAATTACAAACCCTCAAGTACCCGCAGGATCGACGAATGAAGCGCAACGCTTATATGAGGTTCACTCGATCGATGACGAGCTGCTCGGTTTGAGACGATGCAGGATGTGTGCTTTAAGGTAGAGTTATTTTCAACATTCAGCTTTTTAGACCTGTAATGTGAGCTCGTGATTATTAAAGGTCCCCTCAATAGAGCTAAACTCGGCCCGGCACACAATAATAAAAGGTCCCCTCAATAGAGCTAAACTCGGCCCGCACACAATAATAAAGCCCCCTCAATAGTCCTAAAACCCGTCCCGTCCTAAAATTTTTAAGGTTTAAGTAGAGAAGCACTCCTACTACAAACTGACGCCCTGGAAGAGGAGAGACAGAAACAGGCAAGATAAAGGACAGAGAGATAGCCAGCCAGCCAGACTTAAGGGTTTAGGCTCCTACTGTACTACTGTACTAATGTACTACTGTACTACTGTACTACCCCCGGCCCCCAAACAACTTCGACCCCGGACCCCCCAAACAACTTCAGGTCAGAGATATGCGGACCCCCCGTTAATATTACAGGGACTGGACTTGTTTGGGGGGGGGGGGGGGGGGGGGTTTAATAATCAGGAGACCACATTAAGGCCGAGGCTTGAGGTATTATGAGGTTTATTTACGTCATAAGGGTGTTATAAAGGGCTCACGATCAAGATGCATGCTGAATGTCTTTCTCACGTACATAAACGATGCTTTACTTAGAATTATGCACCCCTAGACCTACGATACTAACCCCCCCCAAAACCGGGAGCCTTATTGCAACCCTAATCCCTAGAAACTCTCAACCCGAACTCTGGAATGGGTAGCTTCCCTGAGTGATGTGCCTGCCAGCATATTCCAGCACATCTGACCTAGGCCGATGCAGTGTGGGTTAGTGCATGTATACCGTTGTTGAAATTACTTGTGCTATTCGAGTGCACACACACACACACACGCCACATAGATATACACATGTACTCTGTATGTGTAACTATATGTATACACTCACATGCACACACAATGTTTATATTGCTGCATACACAGTGGCACAACTTGTTTGGTGACCGAGATGGTGGTTATGAGGCCTAGGGATGATGTGATATCGATGTTGGTGATCAATGATCTGGTATGATGTCATGTGATGTTTTTCTTTAGCTAAACGGATTGCTATGTGTATATATATATATGAATATATGTATATACATGTATATATATATATATCATGATGTATATGATCACATGCTATACCAGGTGCTTCGTGTCCGCAATCGGTCCTCGATGCCTATGATGCCTGCAAGACCACCAACGGCAACTCAGCAAAAAAAATCCTTCGGCTGCACATGTCATGAACCTGCATGTTGCACCCGGCCTAAAGATTGATCTAGGCAAAGTTGACAGAACGAAGATGCAAAACCTGTTCCAGAGCTTCCTTGCCTGTGGAGAAGATTGGGGAGAGAGTGAGTTCAGCATGGAAGAGAACACGAGCACGATGACGGATGATGTGAGCACGTCCAGGTGGCTCACACGCAGAGCCTCTCGATACTGATTTGGTGTTAGTGTCGACATGCATGTATGTTGTGTTACAAGGTAGCATGCACATGTTTTGTATGTGTTGAAAGCACAGGACCTCATGGCCAAGTACGGGGACGAAGAAATTGTCAACAGCATTATCCGGGCGAAGGCCAGTGGCGAGGATGTGTCATTAATTTTTAATATGATTCCTAATATATATATACACCTATTCCCGAAACCCTTAGCCCTAAATCTTAAACCCCGAAACCTAAACCCTGCACACTGAAACCTCACACCCATTGCATGAAATCATCATCGACTGTGCTTGCAGGAGGCTTCTGGGGATTACATGGATAATCCTGATGCGCCGGACGTACGAGTTACTTGATTCCGCAAGAGTACCAGTACAGCTCCTTTGCATGTAAGCAAAACATGACTTGTTCTCTCAGGCTTTGCGGCTTTACAAGTGCTTCGACCACCAGGTGGAGGTTAACACGAATAACAGCACTATGCGGACCAGCCGTACCAGGACTGGCGATGCACCGGCATCCAGCTCCAGTGCGCCCCCGCCCACCCCGTCCGTTCCGAAGGGAAAGGGCAAAGGAAAGGGTAAGAACAAGGGCAAAGGCCAGGAGCCGGGTGGTGAGACGAAGACGAAGAAAGAAAAAACCAAGGACCAAATGGCACGCAGTGCAACTAGAATGCACTATTGCCTAGATCTGTTGCCGTGTAGCCGTAGCCTTGCAAAGCTAGCTATCTAGCTATATGGGCTGAGTCGATAAGGCCATGGTCAATGCCAACATGAATCTTTTGGAGATCAATGGCTTCGATTTCCGCTTGAGACAAGCCGGAGTGCTGCTGGGACATGTTTAAATATCAAGGCCTAAACCCCCTAGTCCTGAACTCCTTAATTACTTTTACGAACCTCACGTATACAGTGTAGACTAGGTGCGACACCACAATTCAGCGCTTCTGCTCCAGGGACGGGCAGCTGGCCTCGGCACTTTGCTCATCGATGCTGGAGCTTGCCAAGGAGATGAGGGCAAAGCGTGAGGCTTTGGAGGTGGGGGGGAGGGTTAGTGGAATTTAACGATTCTGGAGATGAGTACTGCTACCTTTGCTTACTTGGGCAGGCCAAGCTGGCCAATGGTGCCACCGAAGCCCAATTCGAGCCCGAGCTACAGCTTTGATGGGTTGCAACGATCGCTACAAGGAAGGCTCTAAGCATGTGAAGCTTCACTTGCCAAAGGCAAGCAAGGACAAGGCCAAATCCGGGGCCAGCCTGTAGGAGCTTGAAAACTGTAGGCAAGTGCTTTAAGTTTTGATGCAAAGGGATTCATAGGGCGCCCAGGGGGAGTGCACGCCGTGGGTTTATGGCCGGGCTCGGCAATATATGATGCTTAAGATCTCCCTGCAGATGCATTTATAAGATCTGTGCTCGGTCATGTGTGCCACTCTGATCCTCTAGGTGCAGGAAACCTCGCAGCCTAGCAGTGCACTTTCAGCATGTGTGTGTCTACACATACATGAAGCTACCTCGAAGACTTACGACGGCCGGATTGCACAAAAGATGTGTTCGGTTTTGGGGTTTAGGGCTTCGAGTTTAAGGCCAGGGTCTGGACTTGGGGTAAGGGCTTAATTGAGTATTCAGTGTCATGTTGATTTAGGGCTTCGAGGTTAAGGGTGGGGTTTGGATTTGTCCACAACTGAACCCAGAAGCCCTAAGGTAAAAGCCAGAAAGTTGGAATATGATTATCATCCTAACCATTCTATGGTAAATTATAGGGTATCCTACCATGAAACCATATTCCAACTTTCTGGAGTTCCCTGTAAACCCGAAGCGACCGAAAACACAAGCCCAAACCCAAGCCCCAAAGCCCTAAACCTGAAGCGACCGAAAGCCAAAGCCCAAACACACGCCCCAAAGCCCTAAACCTGAAGCGACCGAAAACACAAGCCCAAACCCAAGCCCCAAAGCCCTAAACCTGAAGCGACCGAAAGCCAAAGCCCAAACACACGCCCCAAAGCCCTAAACCCGAAGCGACCGAAAGCCCAAGCCGAAACCCAAGCCCCAAGGTCCTAAACCTGAAGTGACCGAAAGCCCAAGCCCAAACACACGCCCCAAAGTCCTAAACCCGAAGCGACCGAAAGCCCAAGCCGAAACCCAAGCCCCAAAGTCCTAAACCCGAAGCGACCGAAAGCCCAAGCCGAAACCCAAGCCCCAAAGTCCTGATCTATATTAATTAAACAATCGGCCCAAATTCGAACCCGAGCATGCATGCAGGAAACCCGCAAGTCGTCTTCAAGACGCCGATATAATTCTATTGAGCCGTTACCGGTACCTCGTATATTTCTGTATGCAGTGCCCTATCGATATTGAACCTGAACCCCAATACCTGGACCCTACCCAAACCCTGTAAACCCTAAATCCCCAGTACCCTGATCAGTATTAAAACCCTAAACCCTGAACCGTAATGCCGACAACCCGAGGCTCCGTGCTGCCGTGAGTTTTGGAAGTGGCTGCCTGGCGATGCTCGGATACTCGAGCTGTGTATCTAGCAAAGACAGCAATACCGATTTAATGTTTATGTGAGCTAGCTGGCTGCTGCTACTTCGTGATCAAGTAGTGCACATTTAGATTTAGAGCAGGTAGGGGAGCCTGCACCAGCGAGCACCGCCCGAAGCCAAAAAGCCTGGCCAGTGGTAGGACTTGCGAGACGATCGTGTGGGGGTATTATTCATATAGTTATGAAAAATCCCTAATCCCGAAACCCTACCCTCGGCCCCGTGCCCTAAACCACCTACAACCGGCCACTATACCTATCCCCTAAACCCGAAACCAAATTTCTTAAACACCGGCCAGAGATCCTAGCTGTCCCCCTATTGTAATTTAATGTTCGGCATATAGAACCCGTCGCTAGTGCCAGAAATCCCAGATCCCGGAAAACCCCACCGCAGATACACGTGGCGAAACTGCCTTTGCAGACCATCTTCTATGCGCTTTGGGAGCTGGGGCCCCTTGGTTAATGATTGCAAGTATTCCCACGATCATGGCAGGATTTCCTATACTGCAACCACTAGATCTAGACCCAGCTGGCCCTGCATATCAATTAATCTAGAGGCTACTTCAGCGGCGCAACTTCGGGAAGCAGCTGCTGCTGCCGTGCAGGAGTCTAGAGGAGCCGTTAGTGACCTTACTCATCGGATAGCCGCATGTGGTACACATGGCAAATTTGCTGGAAATATTGAACGTGACTTGATGCGAGTTCTGAAGATCCCGGTGGACTCTTGCATTGATAGTTTAAGTTTCTGTGGTGTCATTATTAATGAGCTTGTCGTGCCATTTGTAGTATATGTTGTGAATGACCCAGGACATTC
The DNA here is from genome assembly GCA_905221615.1 of Symbiodinium sp. CCMP2592. NCBI lineage: Eukaryota > Dinophyceae > Suessiales > Symbiodiniaceae > Symbiodinium > Symbiodinium sp. CCMP2592. Next base: position 726,640 of record CAJNDT010002557.1, read on the forward strand.
ATTACTGCACGATCTACATCAAGAACCCCAAGACGCGAACTGGCCACGAGCCGTATCGCTTGCCGTTTCTAATGCCGCACGAGTTGGTGCACTATCTTTGTGTGCCTTGCTTGCATTGTCTGTGGACTTTTCGGGTCTAGGGTAATCTACGGATCCGTTATATGGTGGAGTTCTAAATTTTGATCTAGCCATAGCTAGCTGATTAAGCTTCTATTTTTTGTTTAAGACTCACGGCTTATAATGGGTTTAGGGGTTTAGGGTCTATTGCAATTTCAGGAGTCGGGCAAAGTTGCAATCGATCGTAGCGAAGTTGATCGGTACTGGGGCCACATGGCGCAGTACACTAGCTGGGCTAAGCACCACCCTGCTTGCACTGACAGACTAGTGCCCCTTGGGATTCACGGGGACGATGGCCAGTACAATGCTGCTGGAGACAAATTAATCGTCATAACGGTTAATTTCCTACTGGAAAAAGAATCGCAGCACAGCTTTGGCCGATATCCCTTACTGACATTGAGGGAATTCCTCTGTTCCGGATCAATGCTGGATACATTGCGGCCCGTGCTAGAAATCCTCGCCTGGTCTTTCAGATGCCTGTTCTCTGGAAAGCACCCAAGCTTGAACTGGAGCAACGAAGCTTACAATGGCCGCCACAAAGCTGGCACCCCCATTGCAGGCCTCCATGAAATTCGACGAAATCATCGATATCGCTGCTGCCTAGAGCAGCAGTCTTACGGCTTAGGGTTACCCAGCTTTCGGTCGGGACCTTGGGATATAGTAGTGTAATTAATTCTACTCGAATATAGGTTTGCCTAGCTATCCTTGAAGGCGGTCCGTTCAGCTTGGTTGAGATGCGGGGCGATTGGAAATGGCACTTACAGTTCTGTGGGCTGAAGTGGTTCTGGGCCACTCCGAACTGTTGTCACTGTTGCAAAGCTACTCTTTCCGGGCCGAATGGGCAGCCAGATTGATTGATTATAACCGTACCGGTAAATATATAGTATGCTAGCTATTATTTAGCATATTGCAACCTTGTCCCCAACTCGACCTGAGGTATGCGACATCCTGGACGAAAACCTTTGAGAAGAGACGCCCTGAGGATGTGTTGCTGCAGGGCATGAGGTGGGATTCGGGTGTCTAAAGTCGGTGCCGGTATATCATAAGTGCCCCGGAACGAATACTAATTAGGTGCCCCAGCCCTGAAATGTGCACATTATATATTTCCCTCGACAACCATCCCAAAACCTCATGAAGGCATCCAGCCAACCCGTTGTTCGGGGTGACGGGCGTCCGGCCCGAGATGATTCGTTGGTGTTCCATGCATACATTGAACCTTGGAGTGATCCAGTACTTAAATGGAGCGATCTTTTTGCTGCTGGAAGAGATGGGAGCCTCAGACAAGATTTTGCAATGTAGCTTTGGGCCCCGGGACATCGATGATAGTGCTATATCCTCCCCTGAACAACAACCGTACCTGGACACGCCAAAACTGTAATCTGGATTCCCATAACAGCAGATCCTTCAACCCAGGCTGGTTCAACTCCACGAAGCGGGCAGAGCAGATGGTTCAGCTGTGTGGACGCTTTAAGAATTGGGCGAGCTGCAACTCGCACCGGCAGCTTGGCAAACCCGGACCCTATAAAGGATAACCCAAACCCTTAGAGGAGGATGGTTCAGTATTCCTGGCAGTGTTGAATATCGATAATTTTGCAATCTGCAGTGTTGCAAGAAGGCATGTCAGCACAGCACCAAACTCCAAAACGTGTTGTTTTAAGCCCCGACCCCTTCAGGACCTGAAGCTGCCAAGGACCCGAAAGCGCAATCATTCTTAGGGACACGGGTCCAGCATTAATTAATCTGCCTTAGGAGACTATATTCTTAAATCAGACACCGGTTTAGCTAGGCAGAGCCTCCCAGCTGCAGAAGCCACTTCCATTGCTGTGGCTGCAGGGTTTTCATTGTTCAGGGTTTCAGCACTGCAGTTTCCAGGATGAATGGCTTAGTGCTTCAGGGGTGTGCGGGACCTGTATGTGGCCCCACAGGCAGAAGGGTTACGTATAGCTTCAGGTTGTATATTTACGGACTTGGGTTTAGTTTTCGGCAGTCCGTCGGGTGCAACCCAGTACGTGTTCTATTCGTAGTTCGGTATCGTTATAACGTATACGGTACTACTACTACAACGACAACTCCTGCTGCTGCTGCTGCTGCTGCTGCTACTTGCTTGCTACTATCTACGACGACGACTACTACTACTATCACTAATAATAATAATAATAATAATAATAATATACTACTAGTCCTCAGTACAGACGCTGCTACTTGTACCACTCCTCCTCCTGCTGCTGCTGCTATTAGTACCAGCCAACTACTACGTCGAAGTAACTGCTCGAAATGCAAAACCGGGATCACATATAAAGTCGATATATAAATATATATATATATATATATATATTTATTTATATGTCGACTTTATATGTGATCCCGGTTTTGCATTTCGATGAGCCCAGAACTGGACGGCGAGGAAGCGCCATTTTGCTTTAGGAGTTTAGGGGTTCCGGTGTTTAGGGGTTTAGGGGTTTAGGGGTTTCTGGTGCTTAGGGGATTTCAGGGTTTCGGGGTTTAGGGGTTTAGCTTTGGACGCATAATCTGTTCGTAGCTCTCTCACGTCCCACGCATCAGCCTCGGTACGGGTCTCAAAATTTAATTAAAGATATCATGTTTAGGATAAGAAGCCTCGGGGCTTTATAGTATATATATATATATATAGCTATATCGTCCTCCGATCCGAAGCCAACACTTGCAATACTTGTATAGGTGTGTTTGAACAGATTGGTATAGATATCTATGCCCACTAAACCCTTAGGGAAACCCTTCAAGCATATTTCAGTTTGCATCATTAATTCGAACAAGCCCATCTGCAGCTTGTCAGGGTGGATCTGTATATTCTAGTAACAGGCCATGGTATATTGCCCATCTATAGGCCCTCACAGGGGGTTGCTGGTGTAGATCCGGGATGGAGTGCGAGTTTTTGTCTGAGACTTTTTATCGACAAAGTCGTTGGGCTCCACACGGCCTATTGCTGCCTGCTACTACGACGACGACGACTACTACTACTACTACTATTACGACTACCGCTGCTATTGCTGCTGCTACTGCTACCGATAATTATCTGCTGCTGCTACTGCCAAGAAGTACGATTTCTTGCATCTTCCCGATGTGCAATTAATCCTACCTATGCTGTGCAAAGTCATTCCTAAGCTTTGTCACATTGCATGGTTCGGCAGATCTGCTCTTTGAAGGAACGACGAGGAAGGAAGCAGACGCTCGCATGGTGTGCTTGGAGCATGTCGCATGGCGCCTTTAAACAGCATGCTGCTGGCCTGGCTGGATGATAATGCACTAGGTCCATTCGCATACGTACATTGCATCGTACCGATCGAGCATGCCTGCAGGGTGGCCGCATGTGGCTGTTGTCGCACATGGTGCACGAGCTTGCATGATTCCACACGTTCACGGCCTTTTGTGATCCGGGTAAATGTGAAGCCCTTCCGTGTCCGGCTGTGTATTCGCTTCATTCAACAACCAGATGATCAGCTGGTGCTTCTTGTGAATAATGCGGGGCCGGACGAAAGCAAGCCTGGGCCTACAAAGGTTGCAGAGCAGGGTCACAACAAACCGAACCGAAAGGCAAACTGCAAGCTTAAGTATACCAAGCTCCAATTAAATCAAGCACCTGGTGCCCATACATCTCTAAACAAAATCGCCGAGGCACTCTTTGGCAACGATGCCCGCTGGCCTACTTGATTTGGAGCAGGGCACTTACCCTGTCCTCAAGCTGAAGGCGTGGAATGGACGATTGATGATTCTTTTTTTGGCCGTTGCCCTGAAGGGGCTCTCGGAACCTGGCGATGATCTGTTGCGAAAGGAACGCCGGGCGGCGCTGGCGGCTGCCGAGTGTGTTGCTTGCATTTTCGACAGATCCGAGCGGGCTGCTCGACTGCTCACGGAGCAGGAGGCCGAGTCGATCAGCGAGGCAATTTTGAAGTTCCTCATGATTTATAAACAACTGGTGAAAATTTCGGTGTCTCGGAATTGCCCACGATACAAGATTATCCCGAAAATGCATGCATTATTGCATGTTGGGGAGGATGTCCGGGACACCCGCTGCAATTTTAGACACTTTCATTGCTTCATGGACGAAGACTATATAGGGCAGATGAAGGAGTTGACAATCAAACTGCCAAAAGTAGGCGGCGGCCTGGAATATAGATTGCTCACTCGATGGCTGCTCCGTCTGGGTGCCTCGAGACCACTTCGTGCTGGCGCAAAGTGATTTCTGCCCACTGCTCTGGGCGGTCAATCAAGATGTTTTTGTGGGTGGTCTACATCTGGCTCAGCTACACTAGACTCTGGCGAGTCTAGTGTTGCTGGCCAGCTGTAGCTCTTCCACTGGGCGTGCACCGGCTCAGCCTTCACATCTTGATTCTTTGAAGCACTTGGGAAGTTTGGCCTTCGGGATGGTATCTGGCTCATCACGACTGGTGTTGGCGTTGGTCAGTTCGGAAGCCCTCGCGAGCTCAGCCCTGGCGAGCCTGAAAAAGCTTTTCCGAGGAGAACTCTTCAACGCACACAGTTGGCCCAAAGCCTTGTCTCAGCCTGTTTACCCGGCCTAAACCCTTAACCGACCTCAGAAACTTTCTCGAACCCTTAAGCTGTGGACCTGGGCCCAGGCCTTGTGTAGATGGCTATTCTCGCTCCTAGCGCTTATTATATATAACCTTAAGAAAACCCTGCCTCAAACCCGAACAGGAAACAAATTCAGCTTTTCAGGCTGGCCCTCGCTGTTGAGCTGCATCCTCGAAGTATATATATATATATATATATCCGAATAGGGGAGTGCCCATGATCTTTTGAAGATTTCAAGGGTTCCCTTGATAAGTCCAGGGTCTTGTCTTTCAATTTCTTCGGGCTTCCTGCTGGTAGCTAGTACGTACATCACACCCCAACGAGAGCTCATAGTGCCCAAATGAACAGGAAATCCCATCGTCTAGCTTTAATTCTGTCATCCATCAGGCTTCCGGGTTCCCAAGGCTCTATACTCTCCCCACATATATATATATACCCATAATTCTATGGATCTATGGAATATGCTATGACCATGAAAATTGTGAGCGTTGGCCCATTATGGGGGTATGATCATAGTTATCGTGATCTTAACGCAAAAGCTGCACTATAAGCAAGCGTTGGATTCAGAGGGATAGTAGTTCCTTTTTGGGTTTAGGCTCCATAGTAGCTCCTTTTTGGGGTTCAAATTTAAAATCCTATAAGGTAATCCCATAAAGGAACTACTATGGAGCCGGTGGGTAGAGGGCTTTCAGAGGGTTTGGTTAGAAGGGCTTGAGCGGATTTTTGTAGTGTTATATGAAGGGAGGCTTTAGAGGGCTTTCATAGGGCATGTTGTTGAAGACAAGCCTTGTAGGGTTTTTGTGGTGTTTTATGAGGGGTTCAAAAGGCTTTCACATGTCTCTGGTCGGCTTTTGCGATGCGGCCTGAACAGTACAAAGTGTTTTTTGGCCACCTCCGGAATCACGATCGGTAGGGATCTCGCAAATACGGTA
>CAJNDT010002557.1:732357-835726 GCA_905221615.1 Symbiodinium sp. CCMP2592
AATTCATGGCTAGGATTGCATCGATCCATCTACTAATACATGTCCGCTTGCATCGTTCACATATGCCACCGGTGCTGCCAATCAAGGTCCCTAACTCCTCAGCAAGAACGGAAGGCTCTGCGGCAAGTTCCAGCGCCCCTTCGAAATCCAGCTCCCGCGACCCGGATGTTTCCCGGGAAAAGGTGCCTTTGGCTAGGTTTAAAACCTTGCTTTCCATGTTGTCGAAATACTGTGCTGGTGCTAAGATTGTGTTTTCGTGAAAGCATGGGTTCACCTTAGCTGCAGGCATACACACCAGAGCCACCGTACGTGGCTGCCGCCTTGCTCAATCATGCCTTGCATGGATCTGCTTCTTCTATCCCCGCTGCAGCCCCACCGCCCAAGGACATTGGGAACGATTTGCGTGAACATGCTCCTGCTCATGTCACTCAAGCCGATCAGCAGAAGCTGGCGGCTCAAAAAAGAGCGGAGGCCGCTGCAAAGGGCAAGGCAAAAGCGAAGGACAACGCGAAGCAGGCGAGATTCATTTGGGGCATCGGTCTTTGAACCAGCCTAGCTATGACTTCTCGTCAGGTGTACGCTCTGAAGAAGAACACCCGGCCGGCTAACGACGGTACCAAGAATGTGCAGTGGGCCGTGATGCGGAGAACGGAGGCCCCTTGGACTTGGCTGGTTCAATCTCTGTCCGTGTTGCATCCGCTGCAGGGTACCAAAGAAAAGCAGCTCTTTCAGACAAAGGACAGAACTTTGCCGGTTCATGCATCTCACGTGCCAATATGCAAGCTTTGCCTGGAACTCCAGGACATGGATATCTCCACGCAAATCATGCAACAGCTGAACGATAAGAAAATCACGGAGGAGGAAGCAGTCTCGAAATCACATGCCTGGAAAGTCTCCGGAGCTCTGCCTTGAATTCCGATGACTGAGCAAGCGGCCCCTGCGCTGGAGCCGGCCTTCCAGATCGGTATATGAACCGGGCCGACATCGCAATGGTGTTTCGATACGTTACTTCTGAGCTACGGTCAAAATCGTGCTTTAGCTTTGTCCGTCGCTTCATTTCTTCAACTTCCTTTGCTTGCTCCACTATGTCCGTGCTTACATGTGTTCTGCAGCCAGCGTCTGTGCAGGTCGAGATGCCGAACTTGCCTCCGGCTCCCTGGCTGCTGCGCCATCGGTCCCCGAGTGACCCATTGTTAGCTGTTAGTGTGTAGTTTTCAATTCAGTGTTGACAGACGCACACTTCCGCAATGTTCATTATGCTCAATGCAGCTTGTGTGGATATCTGTGCATGGACAATGCCGTATGTGCCCAACGTTGGAAGCCTGTCCCGCTTCTTGGAGAAGCTGGATGTGCTGCAGCTTCGAGAGCTGCACGGGTTGCTCCACCTTGGCATTCCATGGGTCGATCACTTAGCTGCCATACGTGTGATTCGGATAGATACTTCTGCATTGGAAAGTCGTACTGCCTCAGGTCATCCTTGAAATGACCTTATACCCACTCATCCTGCAAAACATGGAGAATGGGCTCATTCAGGCTCTCGATGGCTGAGTGTCTGTGGATCTTTCTTTCATGTGTGTGCCGATTGCCTTCTGCAGGACCTCCCAGGTTGCTTGCAGTGTGTGGAATTCTTTGCTGGTGTGGCGTCCATAGCTACGGCCTTCTCTGCCCAGGGATACAACGCCAAGGCAATGGACTTCAATCGTTGCCTGTAATGTCAAGACGCATGATCAACTGTGCCACGCAGCTGATCCTCTTGCTGCTGATGTAGTTTGGCCACTCAGGTTCTCAAATGCATGATATGCTCCACCCTCCCGGCATCGTTCTCTGCTTTGCTTCCATCCTGGCTCTGGAGCCAGGAGGTTTGGCACACTTTGCCACAGTCTGCACCAGCTTTTGCTGGACCAACAGTGGAACGCATCAACGCACAAGCTTCAATCCTTTGGGCGACGAAAGTAAGGAGTATATACGTGAAGGCTCACAACTGGCAGAGATTACATCTGCTTTGATGCTTTTGGCCTGGTGCAAGGGTTGCTGGGTTACGCTGGAAAATCCAAGATGCAGCAAACTAGAGATCTACCCATCCATCCAAGCAGTGGTGCAATTCCTGCTTGACCGAGAAGCTGACGGCTTTGAAGGAACAGCCCTTCTCAGGCATCCCATTTGTTTGGGTGATTTCGGGGCTCCGTCCCAGAAGCCGGTTTGGCTTTATTCTACATACGACCTTATGTCCACCTTCAAGGAGGCGGCTCGAAGCGGTTCGCCTCGCAGATCACGCAGTACCGATGACGGTGTAACGATCCGGTGTCCTGGTTGCAAGTGATCTTCTGGATGCGATGAACCATACTTGTTGACCTGCCCCAGAGGTACAAAAACGCGGTTGGACTGGAAAAGGTCCATGGAGGACCTGGCCTCAAAAAGAGTCAAGAATACCCAAAGAGGCAAGTGCTGCAACTCACCTACCTGATTATGCCTTGTTGCTCAGTACTGCAACTAACGCCGATTCTGCATCCGCACAGGTTTGGTCAGGTCTTGGCTGGCTGGTGGGTGAGCCATCGTCGTGAAACGAGAAAGCAAGGGACACTCTTCATGTTAACTCCTGTGGTGTTATATCTGCATTGTGCAGTGAGTCCCGAACTGCTCTAGGATGAAGCGGCGAATCCAAGCTTGGAAAGCTAGTGGAGATCTATCTCCCCAGCAAATGAAGGCACATCCATCCACGCTTCCAGCGACCCTATCCTTTAGATTGCACGTCTGTGTCTGCAGGACCAGATCCTGGCACATGCTACAGACACAGCGCTGGACTTCGGTTTGGGCGGTGCTTTGCAGTGGTGCCGTTCTGGGCTAAGTGATGGCCTGTGACTGCTGTCGCATGGATTCGGAAAACGTTTGTGAACAACATGGTTCCAGCCGCTCTACTATACGATCACTGCCGCAGCCACCCGTGACTTACCCGTGACTTGAATAACCGCTGGGACTTACCAAGCTCTAGCGCTACCGTGACTACCCGTGACTTACCCGTGATTTGAATAACCGCTGGGACTTATATAGCTCTAGCGCTACCGTGACTACCCGTGACTTGAATAACCGCTGGGACTTATATAGCTCTAGCGCTACCGTGACTACCCGTGACTTACCCGTGACTTGAATAACCGCTGGGACTTATATAACTCTAGCGCTACCGTGACTACCCGTGACTTGCCCGTGACTTCAATAACCGCTTGGACTTATATATCGCTACCGTGACTACCCGTGACTTACTCGTGACTTGAATAACCGCTGTGACTACTATAACATTACTAGTATTACTACTATACTACTACTACTACTACTACTACTACTACTACTACTACTACTACTACTACTACTACTACTACTACTACTACTACTACTACTACTACTACTACCTATTACTACTACTACTACTACTACTACTACTACTACTACTACTACTACTACTACTACTACTACTACTACTACTACTATTACTATTACTACTACTACTACTACTACTACTACTACTACTACTACTACTACTACTACTACTACTACTACTACACTACTGCTACTACTACTGCTACTACTACTACTACTACTACTACTACTACGCTTACTACTACTACTACTACTACTAGTATTACTACTATACTGCTACTACTACTACTACTACTACTATACTACTACTACTACTACTACTACTCCTACTACTACTACTACTACTACTACTACTACTACTACTACTACTACTACTACTATATACTACTACTACTACTACTACTACTACTACTACTACTACTACTACTACTACTACTACTATACTACTACTACTACTACTATAATACTACTACTACTACCACTACTACTACTACTACTACTACTACTACTACTACTACTACTACTACTACTATACTACTACTACTACTACTACTACTACTACTACTACTACTACTACTACTACTATAATACCACTACTACTACTACTACTACTACTATAATACTACTACTATAATACTACTACTATAATACTACTACTACTACTACTACTACTACTACTACTACTACTACTACTACTACTACTACTACTACTACTACTACTACTAGAACTACTACTACTACTACTACTACTACTACTACTACTACTACTACTACTACTACTACTACTACTACTACTACTACTACTACTGCTACTACTACTACTACTACTACTACTACTACTACTACTACTACTACTACTACTACTACTACTACTACTACTACTACTACTACTATACTACTACTACTATACTACTACTACTACTACTACTATACTACTACTACTACTACTACTACTACTACTACTACTACTACTACTACTACTACTACTACTACTACTACTACTACTAGTACAGGTTTGCCGATCCTCCGGCCCCTAGCGCCAGGGGTGCCGTTCCTCCGGCCCTGCTCTTCTACTAGTACTAGTACTACGAAAACCTACGCAGTGTAACAACCATAACCGGACCATAACCACTATACGTACCGTCCTGGATGCCAGGACTGCATAACCGCTATATTTACCGTCCTGGATGCCAGGACTGCAAAGATGTACTTGCAAAACTGATAAACTATTTCTGTGCTGTGTATGCAGAAGCTGAAGCCCCGAAAGCCCAAGCAGTGTTTGCAGAAGCTGAAGCCCCGAAAGCCCAAGCAGTGTTTGCAGAAGCTGAAGCCCCGAAAACCCAAGCAGTGTTTGCACAAGCTGAAGCACCGAAAGCCAAGCAGTGTTTGCAGAAGCTGTAGTAGTAGGTGAAGGTTTGGCTGCTTTGCGCCACCCCTCCGGAGGCAGAGAACGGCCGTTGGCACCTCGCCACGCCACACAAATTCATTAACACCCTTTTCGTACGGCCAGAAGCTGAAGCACCGATTGCAGAAGCTGAATCACCGAAAGCCAGGCGGTGTTCGCAATGCTGCAGCCGGTGGTGCTCGAGATTTTGGATCCCTTGCCTCCAACACCATGAAGAAAGGCTTCTTGCTGCCGAAAAATGATGCGAAGACCGAGAAACCCAAGAAGACGCGGCCACCCGAGAAGACCGAAAAGGATGATGCTCTTCAACAGCCGGCGGTCTCGAGCTCAGCCGCCGCCGAGGTTCCGAAGATCTATACCCAACCAGAGATCAACCACTTCGTGAAGCAGCTGGAGGTTATGAGACGTTGGGGATCCGACGACTTCACCTATATCACGGAATCGGGAGAAATCTTCGGCAAAGGAGATCTGGAAGAGATTGTTCGTCGCTATGGACGATAGATCGCTCTGTGCACCCGCGGCGGATGAAAATTGAATTTCCTGCCTTGGTTGGCTGCCCCAAGTTGCTCAAATGTATTGCTTTAGGTTGCTGCTCGCTTGGATCTTTGCATTCCGCTTTCTGTTGCTGCGTGTTGGTCAATGTCAGCATGGCAGCATCTTTTGTATTCAAGGTGTTTGGGAAGGGGCTCCCGTAGGCGGCCCTGGAATTCCAGGGCATGGCGAACGACCCCATGCGAGTGAAGCTGGAGCAGCTTGACGCTCTTTCGGGAGAAGCCGAGAACGACCCGGCGAAGTTCGGGCGGCTTCTGAACACCGCTATGAGGGCGGGGGCTGCTGCTGGCGGAGTGGCTGGGCAGGGCTTTTCGGACACCTTCCTGCAGGACCATTCGGGCTCAGGGAACTGGAAGAAAAGCAAACAAACATGCTGCCGCCTATCTAGGACACTCAGCAGACGGAGGCCACGATCGACGCGCAAGAGGAGCAGGACCTGATGAAAGAACTCGAGTCTCAGCTCTACGGCTGCGAGATGGACATCTCCTCCCAGGACTTCAATCCCGCCAAACCCATCCTGTTTCCGATACGCGCCATATCTGTTTCCAGGACGCCCAGCCGACCCAGTACGATCTGCCACCTGCTGACTTGCAGACAGAAGGACATCATGACTCGCGTTTTGTTGCAGCTTCAGTGTGCACATGTTCTGGTTTGTTTCGATCACAGGTACAACGGATGGCTTTGATGCCACGTTGGAGCATCTCATGCGTGAGGTCGGGCTCGAGGAACGCGAGGATGATGCGATCAGAAAATCTCCAAAGCGAGAGCTTGAAATTGATTTTGCCAGGGTCGCCAAGGAACTGGAGGATGAAACCATGTTGGCCAAGGAACATGAGGAAGCTGAGAAAGCCAGCAGAATGGCGAAGGAAAGGGAGGAAACTGAGAAAGCAAGGTTGGCCAAGGAAAAGGAAGAAGCTGAGAAAGTAAGCAAAATGATCAAGCAAATGGAGGAAGCTGAGAAAGGCAGGTTGGCCAAGGAAAGCGAGGAAGCCGAGAAAGCCATCAGAATGGCCAAGGAAATGGAGCAAGCCAAGCTGGCCAAGGAAAGGGAGGAAACTGAGAAAGCCAGGATGGCCAAGGAAATGGAGGAAGCCAAACTGGCCAAGGAAAGGGAGGAAGCTGAGAAAGTCAGGATGGCCAAGGAAATGGAGGAAGCCAAGCTGGCCAAGGAAAGGGAGGAAGCTGAGAAAGCCAGGATGGCCAAGGAAAGGGAGGAAGCCGAGAAAGCCATCAGAATGGCGAAGGAAAGGGAGGAAGCCAAGCTGGCCAAGGAAAGGGAGGAAACTGAGAAAGCCAGGATGGCCAAGGAAATGGAGGAAGCCAAGCTGGCCAAGGAAAGGGAGGAAGCTGAGAAAGCCAGGATGGCCAAGGAAAGGGAGGAAGCTGATAATGCCAGGTTGGCCAAGGAAAGGGAACAGTTCAGGCTGGCAAGATTGGCCAAGGACAAGGAGGAGGCCGAACATATGAGATCGGCCAAGGACAAGGCCAAGGAAAAGGAAGACGCTGATAAAGCCAAGGTGGAGGCCGTGCGACTTGTAAGAAACTAAGAAACCTTAACCCCTAAACCATAAGTATAAACCCCATAACCTAGAACCTCAACATTAAACCCGAAGCCTTAACTCCCTAAATTTTATACAGCCCTAAACCCCAAAGCCTAAATCCGCCACTGTCAGGTCGACATGGCAACACAGGCGGCAAAAAAATACCAGGCTTTGCCGATGAACGCGACAAAGTTGCAAAAGCTACAGCTCTTGCAGGACATTATGGCTACTGGGGATGAGGGTTGCAAGCAGTTCTGCAAGGATGAGCTTGCAAAACTGATCAAGCCGAAGGCAGCAACGCCAGCTCCGGCCCCTACCAGTGATGCCGATCCTCCGGCCCCTACCACAACGGGTGCCGATCCTCCGGCCCCTACCACCAGGGGTGCCGATCCTCCGGCCGCTACCACCAGGGGTGCCGATCCTCCGGCCCCTACCACCAGGGGTGCCGTTCCTCCGGCCCCTAATGCCCCGACCTTTGATGATGTCAGTGCGAAGATGGGTTGGTCAAGTCCTGCAACCCCACGCATGGTGGAGGCACCTGGTACGCCATCTCCTGCAACGCCTGGCAGTGCAATCACAACGCCTGGCAGTGCAAAAACAACGCCTGGCAGTGCAAGCGACGGCTTGGTCCAAGGTTCTGCGCCACTCTACAACCGAAAGAACGCCGCCATGTTCTTGAATCGCCTGAAAGGCAACCCAAAGAGGATGCAAGCCTTGCCTGATGACTTGGCAAAGTTGGTGCGGGACGAAGATTCAAAGAGCAAAGCCATCGACTTGATCGTCGCTGCAGGAGGAGACGAAAATGAGCTGGTCGGGCAGTGGACTGCATCGTCCATTTCTGTGGGGACGGACAAGGAAAAGGGAAAGATGAAACCTTTGACGGAACAGGAATTGATCGGCAAGTACGGTGCGGTCAATGCTGCGAAGGTGATGGAGGAAAAAAGGAAGGCTGGTTTGGAGGTTGATGATCCCAATTGTAAAGGGCTCAAGCTTTACTTGCACAACGAGTGGCAGAGGGAATGGACGAGAGGCACAGAAGAACGTTTCTTGCTTGCATTCATACATCGTGCATGCAGTTATGTTCGACTTCAACATTTATGTAGCATTCGTGCATTCATGCGAACGGAATCCGAGGAAGCAGTTTCACTGCTTCCGGAGAAGTTCGTGCGGGTGACGCTGCCAACGTTGCACAAATTCTCAGTGTGCCCCGGCGGGCGCTGACAGGGCCCGGCCAGGATGATGAGGACAATGTGGACATGGAGGAGGACCCAAAGCCACTTCCGACCAAAAAACCAAAGAAAGCCAGGAAAAATGAAGCCAGCGGCAAAGAGAAAGACGAAGACGGTGAAACTGAGCCGGAAGCACCACGAGTGGAGAAACTTACACCGCTGGACAAGGCGGCAGACTTAAGGGGGCGGGCCCTCTCGAAGGCCAACCACGCTGGCTCGATGCGCAAGCAGTTGAAAGGAGTCAGCTATGCGACTGAATGCCTCAAGGAGATGACCAACTTCGAGCAGGAGTTCCAGTGCCTTGGCTGCATTGATACCTACTAGATTGTTTTATGAGCCTCTGCCCCACAGGGCAGGCTACCCTGGTCTAGCCATATGAACAAGAAGTCTTGACAGACGCTCATGTGGCCCCAACCCAGTACTATACGGCCAAGGGCGATCTACGACCAGGTGGACAAGCTCATCTCTGAGCTGGTCCACGATGATGGGGTCTATCTTCCCATTGCTACCAGATATCTCGATATCGCGAAGCGTTATGAGAGGCCCAGCAAGGTAGCAAACAGCTTGATCCGAGCTGCGAAGGCGACTCCGAAGGATCCAACCGCGCCCAAAGGATCGGCTAAAGCCAAGTCCAAGAAGCGCAAAGCCGCGGAGGGAGCCTAGAAAGAATCTTGGCACCCGGGGTCGGTGCTCAGATGGGCATGTCGTGCTGTTCACGTATATTAGAATATATTAGAATACTGCAAGGTTACTGGTAACAGATCCATCTGGATTTTGCACATCTCATTTTCTTCCAGTGTCCGACACTGATAACGTACAGTTGGTGTAGGGTCCTCGCCCAAGGGCTCGAGGACCCAAGCCAGTGCTCTCGACTTTCACAATCCTTGGGGAATCGATCGTCGCTCTGGTGCCAAAAATTGCTTGCTGCAGATGCCCTGACGGGGTTTCACGTGATGGGGTGGAAGGAATGAAAAACATTGTTGCCAGGTACGTGCCCTTGACAGAGTCTGGTCGGCCTGCCTTTACGACACGTCGTCGTGGGATGCTGCTGGGACCGCAATATATGCAATAAGCATAAACACGCCACTGGAGCAAGGACCGCAGATGACTTTGACTCCGCTGGTGCAGCTTTACTGGCCCAGCGCATGGGTGCTGGAGACTCTTGACTTGGATGTATCCAAGCACGTCAGCTATATAGTCCGTGTGCAACACTCTTGGACCTTGCAGCCAGAACACACATTCTGAGGCGATACCTGTGGCCGAAACAAGCAGAATAGCATCTGCCTTCCGGCGAGATGGGGCATCTGGACTTGCCCTTTCACAAATGGCAAGCAGCGAACGGGAGAGGGATTTCTTCCGCTGGGTGAAGTTACCCATCCAGCCCCTGCTGGTGGATTTGCCTGTGTGGAGCAACACCAAAGAACGCAAGGACAAACAACTGATATTTGAGAAAACAGCTTTCTGTCTTCCCAGTGATGTTCTCTGCGAGCTTTGCAAAAGATCACTGGTGGAAACCTGTCTTATTGGACATTCGCACCTCGGCCCGCGCCTGATTGCTTGGTTCATTGTTGGTGCATGTATTGCTCATGGACGCACATTTCCTGCTTTGATATCTCAGGTCAGTAGATGAATGGTGGAAGCAAGAACGGGACCAGGTTTACATACGGGAGATCTCCCGGAACAATCCCAACTACCAGGACATGCTTCCATTACGCTTTCATGAGGATGGTGTACCAACAACTAAGAGCGAAACATGCAACTTCTGGTCTTGGACCACGCCTTTGGCTAGCCGCGGAAGCGAGATCTCTCGCTTCTGTCCCTCGGAAATTTTCGATTAGCAATATTCTTTTAGTTGGACAACAGAGCTAGCTGACCATATACATATATATATATGAGCCCGATACCTTTGGGGTCTATTTAACTAGTTTGCCATATATACAATATAAGATCCCTAGCTAAATCATATATTCCTACATATTATACTACAAGACTTACACTCTGAAAAGTTTAGCATTACTTAGGTCTATAATATTTTTCGCATTATTGCCGACACTACTGCCACTATGAATCCTGCTTAATATACATTGTCACCTATACAGGCAGGCGAATTTTAATAATTGGTACCTGTAGCAATATCATTCCGAATCCTATGAAACAGAAAGCAACAACACTCCAACCAAAATAATCATAGTAAGTATTGCTTACACCTCTGTCGGGAGCGAGTACTTAGTTTCTTGAGCCAAAGTTGCGTTCCCTGCCGATTTCTCGGAACAGAATCTCGTCGAGTTGTCTGTGCAGTCGGGGGTGGCTCAATCATCAGGTTTACTAGACCACTAGCATGTTGAATGTCACGGCAGCTAGTGAGTAGATACTTCGTTTCAGGCACCAAAGTTGCATTCCGTGCCGATTTCTCGGGAGAGAAGCTCGTCGAGTTGTCTGTGCAGTAGGGATAACTCAATCCTCAGGTTCGCCAGAGGACTAGCACGTTGGGTAGCACTGCAGCTTTGTGAGTAGCTACTCAATTTCTTGCGCCAGAGTTAAGTTCTGTGCGGAGTAATAATAATATAGCACTACAACACTGCGGTCAACAAAGTGATCCCGTGTGTGTAGGCAAGAATACTGAGAAACGGCACAAGACGTGGTCCTGCACCCGGGGCATGTGTGAACTATATAACGCCCGAGCTGCCCGACCTCGTCTGCTTGCTGTCATCGTGCAGCCTGGAGATCGTCTCTACCATCCTCCGGTAGTAATAGTAGTAACGACGAAGCTAGCCGAGCGACGACGTGCGGAGCAACACAACAACAGCTAGCATGGACAGCTTCTCTCTTTTTCATGGATGAAGCAAATATCCCAGTTAGCCTGTAGATCGTTTGTAGCTTTCGGCTAACCGATCCCCTGTGTGGGAAGGGTGGGTACTTCAAGTTTACAGCCTTTTGATGAACTTATCCAAAGTGGCCGCGCGGATGTAAAGCTTCGTAGCTGTATAAGTCAAGTTATCTGGTTCTTCAGACGTGTCCTGCAGACATGTTGTCCTGTCGAGCGACGATAGCAGGCGAACTTCGTTCTAGCCCAGATACTTGCAATATCTCCAAGTAGCAAGAGGGATGGATGGCCTAGCGCACACAGTCGTAGCTCGTACATCGTCACAAGTGTTAAATCTAGTCTCCAGTCTCTAATAATCAGAACAACTTCACACAGATCAGTCCCAGGTGCCGGGCCTCCTCAGATGAATGCAGCCCATCACCTGGCACAGACATGTATAACAATGTTGGAACACGCATAGCGTTGGGTAGCAGAATCACGGCAATCTCGTTGGATGCAGCTTCTTTTTGTTCCCAATGCGCGTCGGGAAGATGCACAAAAAAAGCTTTAGTCAGAGCCAGACTGTTTCACACCTGCTGTACGTAATGTGTGCATGCGTCTGACTGACAAAGGAGTCACACGCCCTCGCCTCTTCTGAGGCTTGGAAGATTTCGCAGCGGGCTTCTTCATAGTCTTCATAGCCCAGTTCCGCACCAATTTGACTTCGGATTGCCTGGACTTGGCAAGTTGAAGTCGAGCTTTGCTCTGCACTCCATCCGTGTGCTGCTCGCTGCACCACGCATCCCATTCGGGTACGCTCCACAGCGACTCATGCAGCGATCTACCTATCAGCATGTTGGCACTAACCACATGCGACATAGGATGCTCTGTCGCGAGGTAGTGAGTGAGCATCTTGATATACTTGAAATAACGAAGCTTCAAAGCGAGTGTGGACCGGTGCATCACGTTAATGCTCCGCGTCCATGAGTTAACTTCTGCGTGCAAGGCCTCATTACTGGCAGTGCCGCTCGGAAGGAACCATAAGTATGATGCATGCATAGAGTGCCGCACTCTCACATTGTTCATCAGCCATTCCACCCGATCTGGTGCGCACGCAGACCACAAAATGCGATATATTTCTTTGTTAGGCCCAGGAGCCTTCCGGACGACCTCGCCTTTGTATCGTCGGCATAGGGCAGCAATCGATTTTATGAAATCAAGTCTGTGGAGGAAAGGTTGATCCTCTTGTACATGATCCAGGATGCTGCTGGCGTCACGCTCTGACATGGAGAAATCCAATATCATATCACGATACTTCACCTCCTCCTCGTTCAATGGCCTGGCCATTGCACCGTCGTAGAATGCAAGCCAGTGTCTTGCATCGACCCTTTCGTCGACGGCCGTGCACTTTCGCAGGATGTGTCGCAGCTTCTTGGAGCCAGGACTCTTCTTATTCCAGAACCCGTACTCATATACAATGGCAAGATGAATGGGGTCCAGCATGAGCGCTCGCAAATTCGGGCATACAGACCGTAATTCTGTATACAGCTTTTCCGATGGACTGTCTGTTCCTACATAGTGCACTGAGACGAGTTGAGCTTCCGAAAAGTTATCCGAGATGGCGCCGACGATGTAGTCCGATGATTCCTTTGGAAGAGGTTCCATGAGAAGGACAGCTCCGGTGCGACCCCGCACGGTCAAGAGCCGCCGCCATGCCACGTCGTCCCCGAACGGAGCGTCGTTCCGAACTTGCTTGGAAGCTCTGTAAGGAGCCTGTCCCATGATTTTCATGCACAACTTGAGAGTGGCATCCATGCTGATGTAATGCCACTCATCGTGCTTGGAGAAAGCCGTAAGCATCTGCTCCATCTTGTTCTTGAAAGCTTCGGACGTGGTGATATCCTCCAACATAGGCGTCCAGTGGGGAACCCTGCTGGGGAGAAGTGTAGAAAGTTTACATCCGGACTTCAGAGCCTCGATGTGACACCGTGTAGCCAGCGTCCGCACCTGATGGAGCGACGGACGATGAGACTACATGTACACTTGTTATGATGATAGGCAGAAAAGACTAAGCCGCTGTTAAGAAATATTAGTCACTGCCTCAACATTATGTTTGTTATCCGCTCAGTTGCCTGCGCGTGACCAAGTACCATCTCTCGTAGCAGCAAATCCGCAAAGGAGTGCGTGTAGTACATGTTCTTCACTCTTCTGGCTTTTATTGTTGTACCGATACTTTCCAGATTCACATACCGAGGACCAGTGGCATCCAAGATCAATCGTATTTTTTTGTCGATGGAGTTGCGGTTAGACTCCAGTGATGGCTGGATGGTGGCTCGCAACAACGATGCACTGGATTGTAGAAGCTCTTCCACTCTGCTTTGTGATGAAGCACCATGGTCGTACAGTGACAGGATGACTTTGATCTGCTTCGTACCAGAACAGACGTACTGATTCTTCTCGGTGTGGTGGTTGGTCATGTGTGTCCGTAGTTGTCGCAGTTGAGCAAATGAACGAAACAAACAAAATGGACAATGTCTCCGACCGCCCTGTCGAAGCGAATTTTCCTTCAACTTGTCCAGAACGTCCTCCACTTCTTGACAGAGTGACTGAAGAATCCCGTCAGATATGACAGGAGTGTTTTCGTCTTCATCATCGTGTGTTATTTTTCCAAAGCCCTTGTCGATGTCCATGTCTGTCTCCTCGTCGGATGTGCCAGAGGTAGCACCTGCGACCAAGTCCAACAACAATGTAGACTTGTCATCGAGCTTATCTTTCGCGTCGCGTTTCCAATGTGAAACGACAGTTGATCGATCCACAGCTGCAGCACAAGCTTCCTGGAAGGCACCTACGGGAATCTTGTATACGACGTTGCCATCGATCAAGGTAGCTGTGTCGCCTTCCAGCCGGACCGACAGGCAATGTGGCGATCCGTTCCCTTCGTAATGCAACAGAAAGGTTTTCACATGGGGCTGGGGCAGACCAAGACAGCTTACGATGTCGAGACCACACATGGTGGCAACCGAACGATAGGTTCTGTACCTGGTTTTCTTGGCCTCTGCATTTTCTGCCTTGTCATCGTCAAGTACTGCAGCGGCCACAGTCGTTCTGGACAAGGGATCCGAATGCCACAAACTGCATGGAATGCAATTGCCAGCTTCCAGAAGCTTTGCGGGCACGTTCGTCAGGTTGTTCGCAACGTTTCCACGAGTTTGAATTAGATCTATTAACGATCCATGTGTCTTAACCATGATCTTCACGTCGAAGGAAGTCCTGTCTTTGACGGCGGCTTGGCATTTCCGAATGTAGTCCTCCGAGTTCTGAACCTTGTCAGCCGACACCCGGATGCCGTCGAAGTGCAGCGACAAGTGCTTGGGATTGTCCATCAGAACGTGCTCGGACCAAGCCTGGAGGATACTGTCTTCGACTGCATGCCACATGAGAGACATGATGGTGGCAGAAGGGAAAGACTTCAGCTTGTTGTCGGCCAAGCTCATGTAGTCGTCGTGAAGAATATTGCACGCCACCCATCGAACATACAATGCAATCTTTTGTAGCTTCTTGATGAGCTGATTGTCTTTCAGCTTTCCTGGTGGAGCACCACCGTTGAAAACGGTAGTGATAATGTCTTTGCCTTCGGAAATCTGCACATTCAGCTTGGCCACAAAGTCTGCACGTCTGTGGGTGACTTCGTCAAGTACTTCTGCAAGGTCATCAGCCAAGGGAGGATCAGGACTAAGTTTCTGCAGAAGTTGATGGATCAGCGTCAAGCAGCAGTTGTGGATGTCCAGATCAACGGTGTGACCGTCTACAAGATACTTCTGCAAGCGACGGGATGTGCTCTGAGCACTGCCCTTCGGGCCGTACCGACGACCATGGATGCTGTAGTTCTGCTTGTCAGAATACTTGTACTCAACCGATGTAGCCGACATGGATGATGACGAAACGGCAGCGTTCCCATCTTCATTCACTGACGTCTTCGCCAAGATGCGTCTCTTTTGCGACGATAGCAGAGAAGTCACGTGTTCGGAATGGTCCTCGAGCTTCTGGATGAGTTTCTGGTACTTCGTCGTAAGTTCATCCTGTTCCAGACTTCTTCGTCCTCGTTTTGAAGCAGGCAACATCGCTGTGTAGTACATCTTCATGTTGTCATCGTTGATGGATCTGCCTCCACATCTGTAAGCGTAGCTTCGAAGCCGGCCTAGATCATGTTCTTCCTGGAACTGCATTCTAACCTGGCCCGCTTCAGTTTGAGGACATACTTCGTGAAACTTCTTTTTGAAGATGAACGAAGGAATGATAGCACCAGGTCTTTCTTTGCCCGTCTTCGGCTTCGCGATGCCAGTGCGAACCACCTCTTGCTTGGGCATTTCGTCCCACATGGCCTGCTTCGACAGGTTCGGATGTTCTCCTGCTTTGCAAGGCATTTTTTTGAACTCATAGAACGTCATGACTTCGAGGTCTTTGTCGAGCATGTGCTGTATCACCGAGCTTCTGAGATTTTTCCAGCTGATGTCCCGATCTTCCCTTTCTGCATTACTATCAGCATCGCCATCGAGCAAGTTGCCGAGACCTTCTTCCACTTGCTGATGTCTTTGTCGCACAGGCAAGCCACATGCATTTCGCATGACATCCTCAGTCAAGAAACCGTCTCCACCATTGCAGTAGTTTTCTATCAGCTGATAGCAGTCGTCCTTGCTGTAATCCCGTTCAAACGCCCACTGCAACCGCAATCCTGCAATGGAGGCCTGAGATGTGGACAAAAACTTGTTCAGACTGGGGTCTGCTTCGAAGATTCCGTCCTTCTCATGATCGATGTACTTCGCTAAGAACTTCTTGTGGATGAACCGAGCTTTGGATTTCCACACAAAAGCTCTCCTGAACATCGAATTGAAACCGCTGCTCTTAACGCCGGCAAACTGCATCATGCGATTCACTTCAAGTCTAGTCCATCCGACCGTGTGGAACATGCGAGTGGTGTAGCCGTACGGCTTTCTTCCCATGATTCCGTCAGCTGATATAGTTTTCTTGTAGAGATCGATATGCAGTTTCTTGCTGGTCTCCGGTGCTTCCTGGCCTGTCATAATGAAACATCGTGCAAACGTTTCCACCTGCTTGCGAAGCTCTTCGTCGAGGTGCCATATGTTGGGGTCGAAAAAGGTATGGTTTTGCTTATACATCTCGGATAGATGCAACGAATATAAACTTTGCCCCACTCCTCCAGGTGATATGCCAATGAAGCATCTGTCCACATTGTATCCGCGCTTGGCGATAGCCGTGGCTGCTTGGAAGCACTTGAAGACATCTAGATTGCACCAGAATGTCTGCTGGTAGAACTTCTCGAGACGCTCCAAGTTGTTCTCCATAACTGGATCCAGCAAAGGATGAGGGATGCGAACATAGCAGTTGTTGGCTGGACTCTTTTTGACCACATCGATCGGACTATCTGATCCTGGCGAATCGTACACGAAGCATACGTCGTCGTAGGTGACAGAAGATGATCTTTGGTCTTCTGTTTCGCACCATTCGACCAACAGAGAAATCATCCGAGTCTGCATCAGCTCAGTCCTGATGTGCCATGATAGTTTCCATGACTTTTCTGCCGCGTCTATGGTCCAAGTATTGTCGGACGCTGCTTCGGCTTGCGCTTGGTTCGCCACCTCATCATCAGCTGCATCTAGCCTAGAGGGGTAAGCTGCAGTCGTGCTACGCCTGTTCACTGCGTCTCTACATGCTTGTAGGAAATCATCTTCGGTCTCGAAGCTTTGTAAATCGGAAACAATGGCACGGGCGACAGAGGCAGCTCTGCGGCTGTTCTCTGGCTTCATGCGCCGGAGGATGCCTTCCAGGTAGACAAAGAAGTCGTGGACCCGATGGAGCACGGCCTCTGGCGGGATGCCGCCGAATGGCTGAAAACAACCATCGCCATCGTATATGTAAAGGAATCCCTTGTGTACCCTCAAGTGCCGATCACCCTCGACCATCCAAAGCAACGCAGCCGAATCTGCAAGCATGGGCTTGTCGGAGATCTTACCTTCGGTCAAGTGGGCTGCGACTAGCACAAGTCGCCTGATCTGGTCCGAGACGTTTGGGAAATCCATTCTCAGTTCCTGCAGCGACTTCTTCGTGCTGTGCAGAATAGTGTTTGGTTGAACACTCCTGTCGGCTACTAAAACATCCAGTGTGGTTCTCAGAATGTCATGAGATCGCTGAAACGTTGATCTGAATCTGTCGGAGTGTTCTGCTGCACCTGGTAGAAGACGACGCTTCTTTGCCGCCATGCGGGCAGCATCCGCTTCATCTTCGAACATGTCCTCGAACATCGCTTCCAGATCTTCTTCGACACGATAACCGTTTGACGCTTGAGTGTTCGGCAATATCTGAAATGGTTGCGTGAGACTTGGCTGACCGGTCTCCGTCTCTGGGACAACAAGCCCTTCTCTTTGTGGTTGCGGCGCAGGCTCCTGAGGTTCAGGTTGTACACAGACAGCTAATTTTTCGTTTCTTCTACATTGCATCAGAGCTGAAACTTCATCTGCAAGGTCAGGCACATCATCCACGAAACCGTCTGGTAGATACCGTGGATGTATGCATACGACTTTCATGCCAGCCACCTTCACGTGGTAGTACTTTTCCAATATCCACTTGTAGATATTAAGTTGGAGTCTGTAATGGTGACCTTGCGAGTCGTTGATTCCTTGTAGGGGGGCATGCATGGTCTTGCCGTAACTGTTATACTTCTCCTCCAGCTTTTCGCTGCGCTTCCAGTCCAGGAGGTAAAGCACGTCGTTGTTGACGTCTTTAAGAACCATGTCGATCGAACCTGCAACATCCTCTTCCGGTGCATATATACACCACTCCGTCCTGTAGACTACCGCATTCTCCATTTGACTCACAATTCTCACCGCAGCGTTCAGTTCGCCTTGCATCTTGCCGGCCATAATCTGGTAGCCATTGAAGAGGTGTTCTAGCATGGCGTGCATCCATGTGCCTGAGTTGGAGGCGCAGTTCTTCTTAGTTTCCCAAAGCAAGATGATCTCGTTGTCGTGCAGGAC
Organism: Symbiodinium sp. CCMP2592; assembly: GCA_905221615.1. Taxonomy (NCBI): domain Eukaryota; class Dinophyceae; order Suessiales; family Symbiodiniaceae; genus Symbiodinium; species Symbiodinium sp. CCMP2592. The sequence continues at coordinate 750,312 of CAJNDT010002557.1, forward strand.
GAATTGTTCAATGACTTTGTCCAAATCCTTCAACTCTGAACGGGATATACAGAAAAGTCTACAGATCTCATCGACGTCAGGCTTGTCTTCTTGCAGGAGTGCAACCAGGTCTGCTTGATATCTGAAGTCCAAGCCCTTGAGCATGCCCGCGATAGAGGAAAAATTCATCTCTGCATCTAAGTATTCAGACCGAGGCCATCGAGTACCGTTCTTCATCTTGGACAATGCGAGCAGCGGGTCAAAGTCCTCCGAATACTGGTGGATAAGAGTCGTCACCTGAGATATTGAGCGATGGTCACGTGTAATGTGAACTAAACACATAAAGTCAATACACATCGCCTGGTGCTACTTAGTGACACTGCATCCCACTTTCACACCTTTGTAAAAATAAGTGTGGCCCTCCGCCTCGAACTGCAAATGTGTATCGAGATCGCAGGAGTTGTGACTCGCCAGCTCGGTGCATGGCCGTAGCACGGCAGTGCTGGCCGTGTCATGGTCGTCAGGCACCTGGAATATGGGAGTTTTCGCATTCTTCTGCCAGGCGAACGTACCTTCTTCGGTAATCTCGTCCACATCCATATTGTCACTGGCCTAGTTCATTGTTTCTTGTCGCACGAACAAAGACATGATTGTGTGGGAAACAAAAGTACATGCACTGTTGCACCCAAGCGGCCGAACCCCCTAAGAAGTCCACATCGTGCGACGCCGCAGTATCATCAAGATCGGATATCAAGAGTTCACCACCCGTGCCAGTGCCACGGCTTTCATGGGTTAGATGCCCGACACCTCCACGTCTAGATAGCGCTGGCCGGTTGTTCTCAATCCCGTCTTCTTTGAGTAGTCGCGTCGGCACCCTGACAGAACGGCACCACTGCTCCCACTTCCTCTTACTGACTGAAACATCGAAAGGGGACGGCCATAAACTCACGTCGACTGCCTCATGGAACGGGATCAGTTGTCTCATAAGTCTTACAAGAGCTCCCAAGTGCTTCACGCCTCGTTCCAGGTGAGTCAGACTTTGATTGGCCTGCGTGTGAATGACGACGTCTGCCGGAACGTAGGGCACCAACTGCCGACTTGTTCGCGTCGCCATTCCGAGCTGTCGAAGCCATCCTTGATCGTCTGCAGGCAGAGCAAACGGCGATGGATACAGATTCCACAGCCCAGGAAAAGACGTTAGCTCATGCAAATGCCGAAGACAGCACATTTCCAGGAGTTCAATCCTTCGAAGAAAGACATATTCCTGAATAGCTCCAGTCAAGCTCTGCAAATGCTCCACGGGCAGGCCTCCGGTGGCACGGTCTGATCCACCCAAAAAGTCAGAAAGCTGAGAAACGCAATTGGGACATCTTCGCTCTGGCGTTTCTTCCACATGGGATGCGCAGACCCACGTAGTGCATACTGGACACACACACCAACGTGGCATCATTATGGTGTGCTCTTGACGGCAGATAGCACACCGGATCGAGGCGTTGAGTTCAATCAGTGAGGGTCTGGCAAGGATTTGTGGCTTTGGAGAACTTCGATGGGCTGGTCCGAACCACACAAAAGCTCTCCTGAACATCGAATTGAAACTGCTGTTCATAACGCCGGCAAACTGCATCATGCGATTCACTTCAAGTCTGGTCCATCCGACCCTGTGGAACATGCGAGTGGTGTAGCCGTACGGCTTTCTCTCCATGATTCCGTCAGCTGATATAGTTTTCTTGTAGAGATCGATATGCAGATGTGTGTCGAGATCGCAGGAGTTGTGACTCGCCAGCTCGGTGCATGGCCGTAGCACGGCAGTGCTGGCCGTGTCGTGGTCGTCCTGCAAATGCTCCACGGGCAGGCCTCCGGTGGCACGGTCTGATCCACCCAAAAAGTCAGAAAGCTGAGAAACGCAATTGGGACATCTTCGCCCTGGCGTTTCTCCCACATGGGATGCGCAGACCCACGTAGTGCACACTGGACACACACACCAACGTGGCATCAATATGGTGTGCTCTTGACGGCAAATAGCACACCGGATCGAGGCGTTGAGTTGAATCAGTGAGGGTCTGGCAACGATTCGTGGTCTTAGAGAACTTCGATGGGCTGGTCCGAACCCCCAAACGAAAACTTGAGATAATGCAGGAGCCAGGCCTTCGTCAGACTCTGTTACCCGAGCACGCAGCACTCCTTCATTGTTGAGCGCAATGGCAAAGAAAGTTTTGTTCCACCGGATCTGAAACCGGTTGCTTTGGTCTGGGAGCGGCGCAAACCGGCTTGCCCGACCATCGGAGTGGGTGAATTGTCGTTTAGACCCACGACCAGGTAATGGCATCTGTGGAAGACCATTATCGATTCTGCAGTAGAATCTCACGTTGCCCCGCCATTCTCTCCCGCCGATCATGAGTCCCTTCAGTTCTGCAGGCAGCACTATTCGAGTCGCCACACCCGAAGTGGTTTTTCTGGAGCGGAAATCGAACATGAGGAACGGATGCTGCGGAGAGCCGCGGAATTGAAACCGGGTGTCCCGTTCAGTTCTGCAACTTGCTGGAAATGATGAGAACATACTCAGCTGCTCAATGTGACACAGACCCATCTGCCAAGCTCAGCAGATCCATCTGCTCCGAGGCGAGCTGGGAGTTGAAGATCTGGTTTGGTCATGTCAACGACCAACCTTGCCAGTTCTTCTTATCTCGAACCATGGTTCAGCGTCCAGAAGAGACTGTAGCAGTGCATGGAGGTAAGCATGGTCGAAGTAAAGGACGGTAAGTGTTCTCATCACTCTCCCATCAGAAAACATATCGCGCTGGCTCTAGTCTCACTCCCACAGTATCATCTTCGATGCCCTCACGGACCCCACCACAGCGATCCATGTCGCTACGATATACGAGGCGTCTGCACATACACATCTGACCTGCCATGTAAGATTCTCTGCAAGCTGATCATGGAATGCGGGGTCCCAAGACCTAGACTTTCGGAACCATCGTATCAGAGTCGTTGTCGCACATACTTCATCTCCCAGAAGAGAAGCCATCCAAACAGCAATTGTCAATGACCGACCGATCGCCTCAGGTCTTCACATGCCAGGAATCTCCTAACATAATCTATGTCTGAGCAACATCACAGATACGGTGTTGCGAAAAGGAACATTCATATAGATCATCCCAGGGGCATGTAAGACTCCTCTGTAAGCTGACCATGGAATGTAGGTCCCAAACCCAGAGCTTTCGGACCATCAGTATAATCAGATTCCTGTCCGATGATACTTCATCTCAGCAAAGAAGCCATCATCGTCTGACTCTCCGGCAGTGATGCCCTGCACTGTAGCGGCGCTGAGGTTGCCATCAGGTCCGAGTGGTTGGGCCTCAACGTAGGGAGTGATTGTCTTCTGGCTGCTGGAACTGTAGCGAAGTCCATGAGCCAGAATGTACGGCTGCGCTGTCGATGGTTTTGCCCGCCCACACAATCGAGATGAAACGAGTGATGAGCACGTATCGCAAAGCCTTAACCAACTGCGTAAGTTTGAAGACTGCCTTGAATGAAACACCCAGCATGATTGCAGGCTCGTCATCATATTGTCTGCTGTGCGATGGGTCCTGGTTAGTGTCATAGTTCCATCTGAGTAATCGCAAGCCCTGGAAGTGTCCGTCACTATAGAGGATTAGCGGCCCGGCAACGTAAAGTCCAGGATTGATGTCACGTGCGATGGTATACCTTACGACCACACAGACGCATCAACAGTCGTGGCATGACGCTAAACTCGCATGGTCTATCGATCCCCAGCCACTCGAAGGGTTTCAGCATAGCAGACCCGTCGCGGATGCCCAGAAGGACCGCTGGTTGTATATGGGATCTTGATGCCCAGATCACGACACGCATCTACTAGGCAGGTATCCACGACCGAGCATCGCCTGCAGCTCAACACATGAAATCTTTCTTAAGTACAGAAAGAATCTGTCTATGAGACATACTCCTTTCTTCCTGCAGGTCGCAAACTGGCCTATAACATATTTCTGGAACGCCGTGGCCTGTGTCCTTCTGAGAGTCGCGAGCTTGCCGTCTTGGCAGATCTGTACCTCTGGAGAATGCAAGGGGCAGGCCCAAGGACTTCGTCGGTGGCGCTTGTCCGCAGCCTCTTTGGCAGGTGCTTGCCAGCATGAACAAATGGAGACCCTAACATAGATGTCTGGCCTGTTCATTCTCGCTGAGGCAGGCCACTTGATGCGGGGTGGTCCTCTCGTCCTCTGACAAATGATTGAAACGCTTCCCCTATGAGCGTTATGCTTCAAACGATATAATGTCTGACGACACATGCTAAATTGTCCTTCTCCCACGAGGCGCAGTGTCTTGCTGGTGCTGGGGAAACAGCAATTGTTGATGACAATGCGATCGCCTCACATTCTTCACACGCAAAGGAAGACATCATATAGTGTGTGGCATCAGGATTTAAGTGCTGCTTGCATACGAGTAACACCAAGAGGCGCTGTCGCGCGTTCTCTGCCCGATGTGGGCGAAACTCGACCCTGAGTGTCCATGCAGTGTGGCTTGCAAAAACACAAAACCTCGACTTGCACATCTATAGCCGGGCGGCATCCAGCGTCGGCTCTGCATTCGGCCAGCTCAGCTTGACTGTACGCTTCATGTCTTGCCTGGGACGCCAGTCGAGCACACAGTCCATTGGATGTGCGAGTACAATATGGATAAGATACGTATATGTGCAAACTATTTGCGGCGGAGTGACTCTCTCGTGGATTCGTTGAATGAGGTCCGACCCTGCAGTGCTTCGTTTTCATTCCAAGGTGCGCGCATCATCACACGACATTGTGTTGCTAAAAGAGAACCGATTAGCGATAGATTAAGTCCAGGTGCACCAGCCCGGCGCATGGTCGCAGCCCCGCAGGTGAACGTCATCACCCGGTTCGAATGCGACCGAGAGGATTCCAACCTGTTTAAACATGACTCCTGCGGCGTCGTCCGAAGAAGAATCAAACACAGGCGAGTGGTGTGCCTTGGCGGCAATCGACTGGACGGGAGACCGGTTTCGCTGGCAATATGCAGTCCCACGGCCTTCGCTGAACCTGAGATAAAGAACTCTAACTATACAGCCCTCGCATGTCTCTTTGTGTATGAACACATATATTTCAGTCGCTAACATGCACCCAAGTGACGTGAACTTGGCAGCTGTAATGATTACGGACCGTCCGAATGCCAGCAGTGCTGGGCTCATATCGGAGAAGCCTTCCGGGAAAACAAGCAGACGATCATTGCGTTTTACAGCTTCGAAGCAATAATCACCGAGGCAGGCCTGCTGGATCAAAAGCCATAGTGAATATGGCTGAGGTTCCAGGTGTGAATGGGATACACGGAAAGCTAAGAAAGCTGATGCTCAAGCAGAAAGCTACGGCATCATGCACATGCACGTGTATGTATACGTGTGTGCATTCGTATGACAGCTGCGCCGGCATGTATAGAAGTTGCAGCAAAGCTCAAATGACAGCTTCTCTTCGCAATCGTGTTGAATGATAAGTCGGCCTGGACAATGGTCACCATTGGCCCCCATGGCAAGCAAGCCTGAAAACAGAATGCAATTAATTCTGTTCTACGCCAGCATACTTCGTATAAGTAAATACGGCAAGCGCGCACGGAACATAATTCAGTCCAGCCGGTTGCATTATAAGTGTTAGAGACCAGCGCTCGCGAATAGTTACAGGACGACCGCCGAAATGAATGTATCAGCTGCCAAAGCGATGTGTGTGATGTATACAAGACTTTGCCAACGGCATCCGCTACCAATGCCACACCACGCCAGTTCTGTTCAGTCTTGAACCAATACCATTGACATCAAAGCATTCCTACATGTATGACAGCCACTGCCACGAATGCGGAGCATTCATACGTGAATGTTGGCCAATGCCATTGACATCGGAGCATTCATACGTGTATGTTGGCCAATGCCATCGACATCAGTGCATTAGTAAATATATGCATCTCGCTTGGTAGGTTATAGCTTCGTAGTAGATGGATGCCGTTACGACGACTGTCCTTCCACAAGCACCTGTCTTCCACACCGCCCCCCGCCTCCAGCGCATCTTCCATCTTCGTGATCAGGTCTGCCCTGTCACGTGCGGTTTACTTCTTATCGCTGCGGCTTGTAACTCTCTGTGCGCTTCACTTGTTTTTTTGGGTGCATGCGACTTCGCCGTCATGCATTCTTTTTGGCCCTAGGGGCCCACTCGCAAAAGCCGCGCTTGGGTTTGTGCGCCTTGGTGGCACTCTTAAACCCGCGACGCAGCTGTTCGCATGCGTCGCAGTACCGCGGGTCACTTTGCAAAAAACCTGGGTAAAGCTCGCCTTGGGCGTTCGGCTTACCCTGGTGCAGTGGAGCAAACTCTCCGGGAGGGACAAACGGGCGGTCGTCACCGGTCTTCCGAGTTCTGGTTCTCTTCTGTCCTCCCTGCTGCTCTGGCTTGTCCTCCTTCTCCTTCACCTCTTCCGCCTTCCGCTTCCCCTTGCCCGGAAGTGCCTTTGGCAGTGCCGGGGTGGGGGGCGGCGGTGGCTCCTTCTTCGGGGAAACCACCGGTGTTTCCTCCGAAGAAGAGCTGTCCTCGCCGGTAGAGGAGCCGTCCGTGCAGCCCTTGGCTACCGGCGACGGGTTGAACTCCACGGACAACTCTTCGCCATCAGCCTGCCGCGCTTTCTGTGATTCCCGTATCTTGTCTGCCAGGACGTGGAGTTTGTTCACGGACTTTTTGAACTGCTGCCGAAGAGCTTGAGTTCTCTTCGAGTGGTCAGCACGCATGCTCCGCTCCGTTCGGCGTCGGAGTTCCTTTGCCTCTTCCTCCGTGATAGGCGGCATGGCGCTGCGGAAGACAAGGATAGGAGGCTGCACGGATCCGCAAAAGGCTCATAACATGATACTGTTGTGATTCCTGCTTAACTTCATGTCCTTGCAGATGCAGGCACGCTTTGCATACCGGAACACATGAACCTGCAGCTGACTTATACGACATGTCCGATAAACAAGCCGTCCGCGCCTGTTGACATCCCAAAGGTAATGCAGATGTTTCGGCGATGACCTTGCAAGTTTGTGGCATGGCACACTAAGTCTATAAGTAGCTGTGTTGACCAATGATTATGCTACATTAAACTATATTGTATATTATCTTGTACTATAAAGCAAAATAATTCAATACTTGCCTGTTCTCATACAACAACATACTATTTAATCAACCATGAGACAACACAGGAATATTTTGTGTTGGTGTTACGAATATGAAGAAAGTAAAGTATGACACAAATGACAAACATGATAAGGATGACAAGGGTGATACACATAAAAAGGATGATACACATGATAAGGATGATACAGATGTTAAGGATGCTACAGATGATAAGGATGATACAGATGATAAGGATGATACAGATGATAAGGAAGATGCAGATGATAAGGATGATACAGATGATAAGGATGCTACAGATGATAAAGATGATACAGATGATAAGGATGATACAGATGATAAGGATGATACAGATGATAAGGATGGTACAGATGATAAGGATGATACAGATGATAAGGATGATACAGATGATAAGGATGATACAGATGATGCGGATGGTACAGATGACAAGGATGATAAGGATGATAAAGATGATAAGGATGATAAGGATGATAAGGATGATAAGGATGATACAGATGATAAGGATGATACAGATGATAAGGATGATACAGATGGTAAGGATGATACAGATGATAAGGATGATACAGATGATAAGGATGATACAGATGATAAAAATGATACAGATGATAAGCATGATACAGATGATAAGGATGATACAGATGATGCGGATGGTACAGATGATATGGATGATACAGATGATAAGGATGATACAGATGATAAGGATGATACAGACGATGCGGATGGTACAGATGACAAGGATGATAAGGATGATAAAGATGATAAGGATGATAAGGATGATAAGGATGATAAGGATGATACAGATGATAAGGATGATACAGATGATAAGGATGATACAGATGGTAAGGATGATACAGATGATAAGGATGATACAGATGATAAGGATGATACAGATGATAAGGATGATACAGATGATGCGGATGGTACAGATGCCAATGATGATAAGGATGATAAGGATGATACAGATGATAAGGATGATAAGGATGATACAGATGATAAGGGTGACAAGGATGATACAGATGATAAGGATGAAACAGATGATAAGATAAGGATAATAAGGATGATAAGTATGATACAGATGATAAGGATGATAAGGATGGAAGGCGGGAAGGCAGAGGGGCGAGTGGTGGCTGGGGGGCTGGAAGCGCGGGTCAAAGGAAGGTGAGGAGGGTGGTGGAGGGGTGAGGGTGAAGATGTGCTGGGGGCAGGGTGAAAGGGATGGGGATGCAGGGAGAAGGCAGGAAAGAGAGGGAGGGCAGGGAAGGGCAGGAAACGAGGAGGGAGGAAGGGAGGGAGGAAGGGAGAGGGGGGGTGAGGGGAGGGAGGGAGGGTGAGGGGAGGGAGGCAGGAGGGGAGGGAGAGGGAGGGATCGATAGCACCAAATTTTCGGAAGCGGCTCCTTTCAGACAATTTGGTGCTATCGAACCGCGCCTTGTAAAACACAGCGGTTCGATAGCACCAAATTTTCGGAAGGGGCTCCTTTCAGAAAATTTGGTGCTATCGAACCGCGCCTTGGAAAACACACCGGTTCGATAGCACCAAATTTTCGGAAGCGGCTCTTTTCAGAAAATTTGGTGCTATCGAACCGCGCCTTGGAAAACACAGCGGTTCGATAGCATCAAATTTTCGTGGTGGGTGGGGTGGGGGCGTGGTTGGGTGGTGGCACGGGGCAGGGGGCAGAGGGCAAGGGACAACGGGGCTGGGGAGAGAAGGCGTGGGAAGGGGTCCGGGGGGTAGGGGGCTGGATTAGGGGTCGGGTGGTGGGGGGAGGGGTGGGGGCGGGGGAGGGGAGGCAGGGGGGGTAGTGAAGGGACGGAGATGGGGCTGCGGGGGGGATGGGGGTGGGGGAGGGTGGCTTAGGCCCTAAACTCTCAAGTTTGGGAAGGGAGGCACCCTCCCTCCCTCTTCCCTCCCTCCCTCCCTCCCCTCCTCCCTCCCTGCCCCCCCCCCTCCCCTCACCCTCCCTTGGAGTGAAAAAACAGTTTCCGTCCCTATTTAAATAATTTAAATAAATCAAATAATTTAAATAATTTAAATATTTAAAATATTTAAAATATTTAAAAAAACAAACATTTAAATTATTTAAATTATTTTGTCAAGGAAATAATTTAAATAATTTAAATACGGCTGTCACATTTGGTTAGAAGGTTTCCACCCTATTTAAATAATTTAAATAATTTAAATATTTTAAATAATTTAAATAAGCCGTATTTAATTTATTTAAATTATTTAACTTATTTTGTAAAGGAAATAATTTAAATAATTTAAATATTTATATCATTTAAAATATTTACATTATTTAGATTATTTAAATTATTTAAATTATTTAAATAGTCCTGGAAAGGTTGTTTTAGGAAAGCTAACTAACTATTTAAATTATTTAAATTATTCAAATTATTTTGTCAAAGAAATATTTTAGATAATTTAAATAATTTAAATACGGCTGTCACATTTGGTTAGAAGGTTTCCACCCTATTTAAATAATTGAAATAATTTAAATATTTTAAATAATTTAAATAATTTAAATAAGCCGTATTTAATTTATTTAAATTATTTAAATTATTTTGTAAAGGAAATAATTTAAATAATTTAAATATTTAAATCATTTAAAATATTTACATTATTTAGATTATTTAAATTATTTAAATTATTTAAATAGTCCTGGAAAGGTTGCTTTAGGATAGCTAACTAACTATTTAAATTATTTAAATTATTTTGTCAAGGAAATATTTTAAATAATGTAAATAATTTAAATACGGCTGCCACATTTGGCTAGAAGGTTTCCCCCCTATTTAAATAATTTAAATAATTTAAATATTTTAAATAATTTAAATAAGCTGTATTTAATTTATTTAAATTATTTAAATTATTTTGTAAAGGAAATATTTTAAATAATTTAAATAATTTAAATACGGCTGTCACATTTGGTTAGAAGGTTTCCACCCTATTTAAATAATTTAAATAATTTAAATATTTTAAATAATTTAAATAAGCTGTATTTAATTTATTTAAATTATTTAAATTATTTTGTACAGAAATATTTTAAATAATTTAATAATTTAAATACGGCTGTCACATTTGGTTAGAAGGTTTAATTTATTTAAATTATTTAAATTATTTTGTACAGAAAATATTTTAAATAATTTAACTAATTTAAATACGGCTGTCACATTTGGTTAGAAGGTTTCCACCCTATTTAAATAAGCTGTATTTAATTTATTTAAATTATTTAAATTATTTTGTAAAGGAAATAATTTAAATAATTTAAATATTTAAATCATTTAAAATATTTACATTATTTAGATTATTTAAATTATTTAAATTATTTAAATAGTCCTGGAAAGGTTGCTTTAGGATAGCTAACTAACTATTTAAATTATTTAAATTATTTAAATTATTTTGTCAAGGAAATATTTTAAATAATGTAAATAATTTAAAAAATATATTAAGCGGTATTTTTAATTTATTATAAATTATTTTTAAAAATTATTTTGTCGCAGGCAATATTTTAAATAATTTACAAAATAATTTAAAAAATACGGCTGTCCCACAATTTGGTTAAAAGTTCCACCCTATTTAAATAATTTAAAAATAATTTATTTAATATTTTAATAATTTAAAATAAGCCTTATATTTATTTATTTAAATTAGTTAAAAAAAAAAAATTATTTTTGTAAAGGAAATAATTTAAATAATTTAAATATCTAAAAAATGTAAATTAATTTGAATTATTTTAAATTATTTAAAAATTATTTTAAATAATTTAAATTATTTAAATAGTCCTGGAAAGGTTGTTTTAGGATAGCTAACTAACTATTTAAAGTATTTAAATTATTTAGATTATTTTTTAACGGAAATAATTTAAATAATTTAAATAATTTAAATAGGCTGTATTTAATTTATTTAAATTATTTAAATCATTTTTTACAGGAAATAGTTTAAATAATTTAAATTATTAAATTATTTGAAAAAATTTCTTTTGAAACATATTTTAATTAATTTAAATATTTTAAATAAGCCGAATTTAATTTATTTAAATTATTTTGTAAAGGAAATAATTTAAACAATATAAATATTTAAACTATTTAAAATGTTTAAATTATTTAAAATATTTAATTTCATATTCATATATATAATTAAATGAATGCGTCAAATGGACCCTAAAGGAGCCTCTCTCATATATATATATATACACATATTATATCTATCTAGGTATAATACATGTATATGGGTACATCCTATAGAAACGACACCGGCCGGCAGGGCACCAGTGTCTGCAATTGAGAAAATTCGCCTCGGCCCCGGGCGAAGAGGTCACGGGTTAAAGGACTTGACGCCGCACTCTTCTGCACCCGCCCCTTCCTCCCCCCTACTAGACAGCCGCGCTTTTTGCAGAAGACTGTAATGAGACTGCAAGGTTTCTGTGCCTGAAAGTTCCCTCGGTTGGTGAACCCCTGCTCCTCTCGCACTGCTTGCTGACCCTCCGATGCCATAGCATGCGAGCTTCACGCTTGCATCAGGGGCTGCGCTTTCTCTCTATACGCTGCGGGTTTAGGGTTACGGGTTTAAGGCCAAAGGGCCTTCGTAGGCTTTCGGGTTGCTGCTTGGCGAAACAATGCACCTGCTTCAAGCACAGCCGGGCCGCGGCGGACGATGCAAAGCGTTTAAATTAGTAGAAGTAACAACATCACAGAGCATGCGTGTGTATATGTATATATATATATATATGTGTATATATATATATGTGTGTGTGTATAACTAGAGACATCGACACAGATTTGGTCATATGCTTCTACTTATGTTTGTATACATGTACATTTCCTGTTGCATGCCCAGAAACAAATGTTAAGGTTTCCCTTGGGGTTCGCGCAAACTATATATATATATCGTGTGCTGCGTATACATGCATTATATATATATATATATATATATATGCATATGAGCGCAAAGTCAAGAACATGCACACACTCCCGCATGCCATGTTCTGAAAGAGCCACTACCTCTTACTCCGACACATTTGCTGATCCTGTTGTCATTAGGATAGATGCTATTTCGTAGTGGGCGCCGAACTCTTGTTGGCCTGCATTCCTGTGATACGTATGTTTCAGTATTTTAGGCTCTGTTGCAGGAAAGGCACCGCACGGTAGCCACCGCCAACAGGCAGAAAAGAAGTGGCGACAGCACTGGATATCTCGGGCTGAAGAGGATGACCAAGCGCCTTAGGTTTATACGGTCTGTGCGGAGTGTAGTTACGTTTGACCCTGCACAAAGCTGAGCAGCATGCATACTTCAGGCATGACAGTGGCGATTCGAAAGCCCTCAGTAACTTGGCTTGCTCATCACTTGACAACAGTGTGAAGCATCCACATGTTTCACTTTACCCAAAGCCAGGAACTAATCTGTAGTGAAACAAGTTTGCGCATCGGCAGCTGTTTCACATCAGGCAGGCAGCTTCGCGGTCGTTTGACAATACGACGACTGCTTCCTGGAAGCAGAACTGCTTAAAGCCGCGAAGCCCTTGTTGGTCTGAGCCAGCTCTGATATTCCCCCTGCGTGTTAACGGGAAGCTGGGAAACTGCAGCAGCCTTCCTTCAAAGGGTTCAAATCTTCAAGTTTATGGCGAAGTGGGGAGCCGGAGGGTTCCAGGGTGCGGGACGTCTCGTGCACACATTTGACAAGTACGGAGAGGTCAAAAGAATGCGGTGGTAATGATGCAGCAGATAATGACGGACAAAAATGAGAAGAACCACGAGGATGCGAAAATATTGTTACGCCGTTGCTGCTACACCTCTGAACATGACGGCAATCAAACCCCGAACCCAAAGCTACACCGAACCCTAAGCCCTAAACATTTCCGTGATAAGCGGCTCCTCCACAGCGGCCCAGATGTTGAGTGCCGCAAGCGCTATCCTAGGATGCGAGCCCCAAGCTAGGACATCATGTGATATAGAAAAGCAGACAAATACTAATGGTTCTACTAATACTAACAAGATCAACAATGATTAATAGTGGCAGCCAAAACAACGGTGATGATGATTGCAACAGGAGAGTAATCAATAATCATCGTAGTATTAGCAACTTTGGCTGTAGGGCTTTCGAAAACCATGTCCGACCGGCAAAACCAGGGATGAGAAGAATAAGGCCGCCTAGGGCATAGAGCGACAGCAAGGCTACCGAACCATGGCTGCCATGACTGTTGCTTCGAGCGGCCAGCAGCCTCCCTTGCCCTCCTCCACTTCTCAAACACATGCCGCGGAATGCCTCAACATTACTTGGGGCTCCGGCCACCTAAACGTAGGATACCTGGCCACATAGTAACCTAGTAGGTTCCAGCAGCCCGGAGGACTCATAAGCAAGCAGCATCTGTGGAAACTATGTGCATCCTCTAAACAGGCCCACGATGGATAAGGCCCAGTTGCGTCCCTGCCACACCTCAACCTGTTAAATTACCCGGCCCGCATGCTCAAACAAGCTGCATGAAACTTTATGACTCAGAAACGCAAGTCTGGGACGAAATCCCAACGCCAAGGAACAAGCCAATGAGTGACGTGCTGGCACACAGAACCATGAAAGCCTCTCAGGAGTGTCGTATAGGGTTGGTTAACATAGGGGCTTGAGTATTTAATTAGTAGGGTATTGGGGTACATGTTTTAAAAGTGTTATCAAGAACTCCAAGTTTTTCTCTGTAACCAGTGTAGGAGGATCTGGCAGACGGAGGTTGAACCTGTTTGACTCGAGCTCTTGCGGGCCATGACAGAACCGTCTGCACTTGACTTGGATGCCAATGCCCCTAATTCACTCTCCGAATCCAGCCCCAACTTAACCCCAATTGAAACTCAAACCCATAGCCTGAAGCCTGTACCAAACCGAAGATCCGTAGAACCCTGATCAACACTAAAAGTGTGAAGGCCCTCAGTGCTTTGCCTTTGCGCGCTTCTGGAGCCGCACGCCCTCAAGGTCGACATCCTGCTGGCGTTGATTCACTTAAACCCCACACAAAGGACGGAGCCCTGAAAGCCGATAACCGCTGAGAACGAGAAAACCCTTAGAGTAACCTTCTACTCCCGCGTAGAAGCCCTGACTGGTACGGCGCCTATAGTGCAGGAACCCATTTGGGAGTTTCCGAAAATAGGGGACTCTGATATAGCACCCTCAAGAGCAGGATTCTTATTATAAGGATCCCAAGATACAGTACCCCTGCTGTCCGGAAAGTCCCATTTAGTTCCAGGGGTTGGGGTTCTGGCGCTCTGTCAGCGACTCACGACGTCGACCCTCCTTTTGCTCTCTTCTCAACCCTCCTTAAGCCATGAGCCCTGTTTTTTTTTTTTTTGTTCGAAGGCTCCTTTTGTTTGGGGTTTAAGGCTTTTCAGGGATCCTGAGCCTCGTATCCGCCTTGATCCGAAATTTCCCGCATCACGAAATAAACAACCCGCAAGAGTTCCGGATTCAACGCTTCAAGCCAAAGGCCCTGAAACGAAGTTTCAGAACATCCAAGCCCGATACAGAAACACGATCCAATTCTTCCAAATTTTAGTCGCAGCATGACAACCCCATACGATCCAAAGGAAATACGGGCCCTACACCCGAATACGATCCAAGGGAAATGCAAACCCCAAGCCCGAAACCCTATACACCAAGCCCCAAAACCTATTGGAGGTGGGTCCTCAGGCACGTCCAGCCACGACGGCACGAAGCTTCCCCGACACTGCGACTGAAGCTCAATGCCGCTGGCCATGTGTGATTGCGAGGGAGGCCCCTTTCTTTTATGGCTTTGGGTTCAGGATTAAAATTTCAGGGTTTCGGATTTAGTCTTGAGGGTTTAGGGCGTCGCTTTGTCAAGAGTCGGGTTTTGTAGGGATCGCCGATTGGATTTCGAGGTCCGTTTTGTGGGAGACTTCTCACAACCCACTCGAGGCTAGCAAACTGATCGGGGCCTTATGAACAAGATTGTTAACGACTGCTACTTTAGTTTGGAGGTCGTGATGTTGAGAAAGGGATGGAAACACCGAAGCGGGGATCCTTGCCATGGTAGGGATTCACAGGACGAATGCCCGATGTGGGCTCCATCATGAGGGGGCCGGTGATCTTACTGGTGCACTGACATCGGTGCGGGCACCTAGAGGGAGGGACAGCTTACGCCACCTACCAGTTGCGGGGACACAACTAATTCATCAACCTGCCCCCCCCCCCCCCAAAGACTATGTTCAGAGATGTTCAGGAAAAAGCAAGCTCAGAGATCTGCGGAATAGGGAGGGGCGCTTGTACATGACTGCTCAGAAGCCGTGGGAAAGCTTCGGATTTCTTCGGCTCAGCCCGGATCTGAAAAACCGACGCTTGAGCCAGGCGATGACAAAGAGCAGTGAGTGCAACCAGTTTCAGTGTCGCAGATACTGAAAGAAGACCGCACGGAAAGCTAGAAACTGTTGGCGTTCCGTTGCAGACCTGGGTGTAGGGTGTCTGGAAAAAGCGTGCTGGGGAATTGGCAGGATATTCCATGAACCCCTCGAGCCTCAACCCCACCTGATGCACGAAAGTGCCTGCAGGATCTACCCTAAGCCCCTAAAGCAACACTCTAAACCAAACCTGAACTTAGATCGCAGGCCGATGGTTCGCGGTGTGGGTCCCGGTCACGTTTTGGATGTTGAGGTGCTGCACGACTCCGCTGTTCTGGCAATATTACCCGTTGTACTCACAATCCGGACCAAAGCCAAGAAACGACTAGAGTCCCCTATCACACCATACAGCCTAAACCCTAAGTCAAGGGTTCAGGGTTTAGATACAATGCCGACCCCTAGCCTGAAATCTCAAAGCTGAAACTCCACGGCAATGATGTCTACAGATCCCCCGCACTGCGCTCTTATGGTTTAGTGCATGCAAAGGAATAAGGCTCAGGGAACAGCCCATTATACTATATGTATATTATTTAAGGAACCCCCAAAGTAGTATATAGGTAATTGTTGGCCCATATATTGCACTGCCATCTGTCTTGAGCCTCAGCAGGTGCGGCATGCGCCCAGGACTCGCGCCACAGCCTCTCAAAGGCCTCCGACAGGACTTCTCGCTTCCTTGAGATCCTGGCTTCTACTATCTATGTGTGTATGTATACATATACTAAAACATAGTTATGTATATGTACATATACATGTATACATACTCACTTCTTTATTTATTTTATAGGGATAGAGATATCAATCTAGATCCATCTATCTGTGCTATGTGTGCAAGTAGGTGTTGTGCTCAGGGCCAGGGGTGCTTCAGGCCTGAAAGGTCTGTAGGGGTCACGACAGTTTGGGGCTTCACGTCTTCAGAGAATTGGTCTCGCCTACATTTCTAGCACACAAGCTCTAGGTTGCCGTACAGTGTTCGGGTTCACAGCACAGCCGAAAAATTGCGTATTTGCAATAACTTGTTAGGTCTTACCCGCGTTTCGGACTCCAGCCGATTCTGGCATATACATGTGCAAGCTTCATGCGCCAACTTTGCTTGCACCTGTGTAGCTCCGAGAAGCGTAGACCAAAAAGACAAAGAACTGGACTGCTTTTTTGAAAGAAAACTCTCTCTGTCTCTCTCTATCTCTCTCTCTCTCTCTCTCTCTCTCTCTCTCTCTCTCTCTGTATCTCTACTAATCTCCACGGTGAACAGCTGAAGCCTTTGGGCCTTGGGACGGGGCCGACTAGGCTCTCGGAGTTTGAAGCCTACCTCAGTGTTTTAGCGTGTAAGACTCTAGGACATCTTAAACGGTTGTGCATGAATCGGAAAGCAAGCAGCACCGGGGTCGAATTGCACATGGGCAGTGCGATTCCTTTGCCTTCCAGGCCTGAACACCATCGTGGACCACGAGCGTCTCAACCTTTGAACTCGAATGTAAACAACTCTACGTCACCTGTATGCAAGCCTATGATCTCTTAACGCCTCTCTAGTAGTTATCGGCCTTCCTGAGCTCCGCAAGGGCGATGTAGCGCCGGCATTCGCGCAGGAGAAGCTGGCAATACGCTTCGGGTTTGAGGTTCATAATGTTCTTGGAGTTGGGGGTTTACGAGTTCAATCTTGGGATTGTAAGGGCTTCATTATAACTAGTCAGGGTCCTAAAGCCCTAAGCCCTCCGTGTCGAAAATCCGAACACCACCACACCCACACCCTTGTCTGCAGCCCTCTCTGAGACCTTAACGGTCCCTTATAGTAGTAAATCCTAAACCCTAAACCCCTAAACCCTAAAACTCTCAGCCCACCGGCCCAGGGACTGTACCCGCGCCAGACAACTCGAAGCTTGAAAGGGCACAAGTCGTGGTAGAGATCGATAGAATGCAGTATTAAACGTGCAAAGCAATGGAGAAGCTTATGGGGTTTTGGGGTATTATACCCCAAAACCCCATAAGCTTCTCCATTGCCTCTTGTGATTGTGCGCCGGCGGTGGACGGCTCGACGGACTGCGTCGACGGTTCTCATAGGCTCGCTACGGGCTCCGGGTGTAGATCATGACCTTACAGACAAGTAGACTACATGCCTGTTGAAGGTATACATGCTGAAGGATCTCTGTGAAGCTTGCGGCTTGTGTCCTCATATGAGAAGGTTCCATGCTGCGTCGTTTGAGTTCAAGTGCACACGGCTATCTTCGAGCCCCCAAACAGGACCCGTAAGCCGTCTTATCTTAGAGCTCGAACCTGCTGCTGGCTCAGCGCAGGCCCTGTTGCCGACATGAGGCTTGAGCTCTGTGTATATGGATACTGCTCCTAAGCGTAAGGGTGCTGAAAAGTGGCTGTTGCCCCAAACACTAAACTATAAGCTGCAAAACTTAGTGTGCATCCTCCATTGTGCTGAGCCTTCCAACGCACTCTTCGGTCTCGAAACCTCAACTACGAGCAAACAACCAACTAAAAATGGACCCTTGAAGATTGAATCCCTGTACGAGATGTGCTTCTGTACTTTATATCTTTGTAGCTCTCTAGTCACTCTTGTCGACAATCGTTGCGTGGTTCATTGGCATGCAAGAAAGCACCACGATCGCAATGCCTCTGAGCCAGCGCGGCAGACGACTTTGTGGGTGTGACCCCGAAACCCTGAATTCGAGGGTTAGCGACAGATCATTCCCAGGAGATTCATTTGCACAATCACAATGGAATTGCCCATGGCCGAAAGTAATGGGCCATCACTGGCCCGAAGCACAGCATAAGCAGTGTCTGACAATTAACCCCATCCGAAGCCCGAAATCATAAACCTGCAAATCCATACTTAACAGCCCAAAGACTTGAAGTAATCACCTGCCGTTCAAGCAGCAGAGGTAGACCCGTCATACTTGGTGCCACTTTCGGTGTGAGCAAATCCTGACTACTAACCTGATCATTGCAACTGGCCGACAACATGTAACTTTTTACGGCCTCTAGACCCCAGATTAGGTACCAAGTGTATAATTGGAGTCTTAATGTAAAGTATGTACTGTATATGTATATATGTTTTCTATCTATATATATATGTATATATACATATACATATGGTGTATATATATATATATATATATATGTATATATATATATATATATGCACACATACATACATATATATATATATATACATACATACATCCATACATACATACATACATTCATACATACATATATATATATATATATGCCCCAGAGCATCCCCTCAACCCGACTGCTCAAGAAGAAGCTCGCAACGCTGATCCGAGCTTAGGCGTGGGCTGTCCGGGAATGTCCACCTGCCGGAGCATGCCACACTTCACATCCTGGGCAAAGCGACAAAAGGGCTTGGGGTTTAGGGTTCGGTTTAGGGTTCAGGGTTCAGGGATTAGGGTTCCGGGTTGAGGGCCTAGGGTGTAGGGTGCAGAGGGTTCAGGAGCACGAGTCAAGCAGGAGTTCGGGAAGATGCTGTCCCCGGTTCATCCCACGGAGCCCAAAGAGCCTCAAGAAGATAATGTGGTTCACATACTATGATGTAGGGGCCTTAATGGTTGGAATAGGGTTTTGGGGATATTATACCATATATATAGTTCTAATCCTGAACGGGGCATCCTTTGTTGGGTGGTGAGCTCTTCTGGTTAGTGGCCTTGGGCCACTAACGGTTTCGGGGTTTAGCTAGGCTTTTGGGCACCGGGGTTTCGAAGGATTTCCACGAAGTTAGGACCAGGATTTCTTCACTATGTATCCTTAGGACGAAACGTAACTTCAGTTTCGTATTCCTTCACAAGAACTGTGTAAACGGTAACCTGCGACGGGGCCAATCAACCGAAGACCTAGACCATGCACTCATGAAAGCCCGTGACGTTCAGCCATACTATCGGCTACACACGGAACACATCTCATTCTCCGTGTGGCCAGGTACGCAGCCCCGAAAGGAACGACAAAGTCTTAGCTTCATTCAAATGTTAGATTCGGACTTATAGTCACGTAGGGACTGCAATGGGACGGAGAATTACTCAGACCTCCAGATTTTTGAGGCTTTGGGCATGGGTCCGGCAGAGAACCTTTTGTAACTCCCCCGCATGGGTCGCCATGACGTCAGCAAGGCCAAAGTGAAAACTGCCTTCGGGGGAAGCTTGCTGAAGCAGCGAATCATTCCGCTGGTGAACTGCAAGCTTGCAGTTGCCTCCTTTGCACATCTGTGCACGACACCTCTAGTATAGCATATTAGAAGGGGCCCCCACCATGTAATAGTGACTATAAGGATTGTATTAGGGCCCGGTTATATTCCTATTATACCACTATTACAGGGTGAGGGCCCCTTCTAATAAAGAGCTCATGTTTCATGAAGCAAGAATCCGGCAGCTTCAGCATCTCCCCCGCAGGCCAATCACAGCTTGCAAAGGGAAGAGCCTGGTAGGCGGGAAAATCTCCATGCCTTAAGGACCAAATGACCCTTAAAAGTATGGGCCCTCTACCCTTATACTTTAGGTCCCTATATGGTGTATCAACCTCCAAACCTTTTAAGCCTAATTTCGTCCTTAAGGTGGTGAGACGTGAGCCAACTTAAGGGCCCAGGACACATCACAGATACAACCGATATGGGAGTTGCCGAAAATGGGGGATCCCAATATGGTACCCTAAATAGTAGGATCCTTATTTTGAGGGTCCCAAAATAAGGTACCCCTAATTTTCGGAAACTCCCATATGCAGGGACCGATCTTGTGAGCCTCGGGCGTGAGGTGCTTGGAAGAACGACGTCACGGACCTTCGGTCGACATCTTGCGCAGGAGATGCAGGTGGCCATGGACAGGCTTGCCGCCATTCCTGGCTGCTGTTAGAGGCTCGTGTGGTTTGCGGTCTAAGGTTTAGGTGATTAGTCATTCCTCAGAACAGATTATGGCTCCTGCCGACTACCGTACAAGAACAGCCGAGAGTCTTTCGCAGCACGACGTTGGCGCGCTTACAGAGTCGCAGGCCGCATGCCTGCAACAGAATAGCTGAGGATCAGCCAGTTTCAGAAAACAGTTTAAAGGACAAACCTTGGGTTTCGGGTTCTGGGCCTTCTGAAGACCGGATCGGATCTCGAAACAAGTGTCCTGTTGAACGCGGACGCTGATTCAAACATCCCCAATTCCGTCGAAGGACCCACACCCTCAACTAAAAACTTGCATCACTTTGCCCTTACTGGCACTACGGTACGGCTTCGGCAGCCTGACCCTCCTGGTATAAGTGCTTTGAACCCTTTGGAATACCTCTCATCCCGCTGAAAATCCGAGCGCCTCAAAATTGAAAGCCCAAAACCCCAAATGTAGGAGATTTTGGGGGTACATTATACTAATTAAGGAACCCTACGGATAATGTTAGAAACCCTGACCATGAACTCTAACAGGCAACAGAAAGCACACACCGAACTCTACACCAAACGGCAGAGAAAGCAGACCACTAAACACGTCGAACTGACTCTGATACTAACTCCTGCAACATAACCCTAGACCTTACCAACCCTAAGCCCTAAATCCTCAACCCTAAACCCCTAAACTCTCAATCCTAAATCCCTAAACCCTCAACCCTAAACGCTTAAACCCTCAACCCCAAACCCTCAACCCCAAATCCCTGAACCCTCAACCCTAGACCCCCAAGTCCTCGGCAGTAGACCGGACGTATGAGGCGGTGTGCCTACGGGCTTATCGGGTTCTACAGGCCTTTTGGGGTTTAGGGTTTTTAGGGCTTTAAGGGCTTTGGGTTTATAGATTCATGTGGGTTTAGGGTTTCGGGTGTAAGGTTTAGGGCTCAGTGTTTGAAGGGCTGTAAGGGTTGCCTGTTGGAGGATATAGGGGTTATTTATCTAGGGTTTTGGAGCATACCAGGACCCTGCAGGTACCCTCAAATAGGGGTATATGGTCCCGAACAGTAGGTATATAGGGTCGAAGGAAGGTCGGGGTAGGCTATTGAACGAACTTGGGATTGGGCTTTTGCGGTTTAAGGCTTTGGGTTGGGTTCACGGTCCAGCATGGGGTTCGATAGCTAAGGGTTCTGCTGAGGTTCAAGCGGGTCCAATCAGAGGTTGTTGGAAGGGCCTCCGTCTCGTGCTGAATTGGAAAGAAAGGCACAGAGAAGAGGGAAAGCATGCTGCTGAAGTCATTTAAAACGACCTTGAATAGTTTTGGGGGCTGGGCCGCCTCATATCGCGTTGGGGGTGGAGAGGGGGAAAAAGGTAAAGCCTTGCGCTAACAGGCTTTGACGCGAGACGCTGTCGCCTAAGCTCTATTCCCCGGCAAACCCTGTCTAGGCGATGTACACCCTGTTTGCATCCAGGTCAATTGCGGGAACCTCAAAACCCTTTTTGCTGCTGCAACCTCAAAACCCCAAACCCCTAACCCTGAAGCCGAATAGCCTAAACCCCGAACCCTAAACCCCGAACCCTAAAACCCCAAACCCTAAACCCCGAACCCTTAAAACCCAAACCCTGAACACTGAAACCCTAAACCCAAACCTGCCGGGGCGCATATACCGGCCAGTCTCTGCCAGCTTGTAGCCACCCTCCGGAACTTTGCTTTCCTTCTCCTTGTTCCACACAGATTCAACACTAACTTTTCAAAGTTATCAAGATACAGAGATAGATGGACATCTCTAATGAGAGGTAGGCAAACAGAAAAATGGCTCATGAAGTATAAGCTTGGTTTTTGGGGGGGTATTTGGATGAGGTCTTGGTGCTGCGCTACCCGGCCTGGTTGGGGACTTGTGATGGTATTTTACGTTGAATGACCTGGGCTCCTTATAGGCTTTGGCATCGTGTGTTTCTCGGTCATGAACCTTCCGAGCTTGAAGCAGATTCAAGCCTAAGCTGCGGGTAAAAGCTTCGGAGATGAGGGGTTGTCGACGGGGAGTAAAGGCCCTGGTCTGAAGAGGTTAGACTTCAGCACACGGGTTTGGAAACTCTGAGCCCTAAACTGTGGATGATTCACTCGGGCCTTTGTTGCATTCAACAGCCTTTCTGAACGTCAAGAGCACTGCAAAAGACCCACCAGTACTATTCCTGGTCTTTGTTACAAGGTCCACGCCTGAAGTTATAAGAACCCACAAGACAATCTGGAGCCCACCCCGAGCAATTGCTGCTGAAGTTGCATTGGCGCTGCCAGCACGAGGCGGGGCCTGGAAAATTGCTCTGTTTTGGCTTCGTAGCTGCACTTAACAACCGCAAATTAACTACCCTTCCTTCGCACTTTCCATATCATCATCCGGTCCGCATACCTAAAACCTAAAATCCAACATCAGATTCGGATCTCGATCCCGCGGACCCTAAACCCCAAAGCCCTATATAAACCCTAAACCCTATAAGGACCGGTTCCTTTTTTGGGTTTAACCAGTTTTATATGAGGTAACCCCAAAACGGAACTGCAATGGAGACTTTAGGTAAACCCTGAACCGAAACGGTCGGACCCTCATTTCCAGCCCCTTCGACACCTCGGTGGAGAAGGCGACGACGCCCTGAGCCGTCAGCGACCGCGAGGCCGCAGAGAGGGCGGGTTGCAAGTCGCCCACCTCTGGTGCTTCAGGGATTCTTGGCGTTTAGGGTTTAGGGTTTATAGGGGTTCAAGGGCACTTGGAGTTGCAGGTCGCCCACCTCCGGTTGGTTCAGGGATTTAAGGGCACTTGAGGTGGTTCCTTCTTGGGATTAGCTTATAGGATTCTAAACATGAACCCCAAAAAAAGAACTACCCCTGGTGGTTCAAGGATTTGGGAGTTTCCGAAAATAGGGGACCAATATAGTACCCTAAATAGTAGGATGCTTATTATAAGGATCCCAAAATAAGGTCCCTAATTTTCGGAAGCTCCCATGTAACGGCACTTGGGGTTGGGGCGTTTGAAGGCGTGCGTAGGGATTTCCAGAGCTCACAGGAGGCCTATGGTTTCTGATGGGGTTGTAGTGACAAGCTTTGCAGGGTAAGCAAAAGGGTTTTGTGGACTTCTACTTATTTTGCACGGGTGGGCTTGCTGATGGCTTCGGGCAGTTGGGGTTTCAAGGTTGCGGGAATCTAAGCACTCCACGGTTCAGGGTGCAGCGTTTACGGTTCGTGGCTATGGACACAAGACCTTGTTTCGGAGGCGGAGCAAAGACCCAGACCTTCCAAAATCCATTAATTAAGGAATATACCTTAAATTAGAATAAGGTCCCTAATATGATTTAAGGTATACTCCTTAATTAAAGGGTTTGGGAAGGTCTGGGAAAGAGGTCTAGGGCCGAGAACGTTGGTCGCACGCGGTTCCTCTGCAGGGTGGGGCTATATACTGCTTGCTGCCAGTGCTGCTCTCCTCAAAGTGACAACCGGTATATTGCTCACCAGTGCTCGAAGGAGCCCGATATCCGATATACGTCCATCCCAAATTCCTCGTGAAGATCCTGCTTCATGTAGAACCTCTAGGCGCCTCAGTACTTAGAATAGAGTTTTTGGTGGTATATTATAACATATTCTTAGTAAGGGACCCCCACAATAGCATAGGTGAGTATTAAGGCCCCTATATTAAGGTTCAAGTGCCGCGGCCGATAGCGTGGAAAAGTAGACAAAGCAACCAAACCACTGAGGAGGCTGCGTATACAAAGACATCTGCGGCCACGACGAGGTCGAATCTAGTTGCCTTCGTCCAAAGCAGCACGAGATGCAGCTGGGAATGGAGAGCAGCTTCGGTGACGGTGATAACCATGAAGTTGCTGATGCTGGTGAGTCATGATTGTTCTTCTCCTGTCTCTGCAGCTAGGATTTTCTCCAAAGAGTCCTAAGTACCTATACTAGCAGAATGTAAGATTTACATACTAGGGATCGTTATTATGATTTCGGAGAATATCCACCTTAAGAATACTTAGGACCCTTTGGGTAGGGCTTAGAGCAGTCTCACGCATGGGCGTAGCTGCAATCAGCCCAGAGCACTTCATTGCCGAACTATCTTGGGGTTTAAGGGTTTAGGGCCTGAGCCCTGACGGCCTGGTCGTCTTCTTCGAAGATATCTACCAGGTCGCCACACACGAGCTTGCTGTAGCCGCGATCCTGATGAGGGCGGGAAAGCTCCACTTCAAACATGCAACTGGTTGCTGATGCAGGGGCATGGTCGTCAACGGAGGGGAGTTCTACGCATAGTATATGATACACACTATTTGGACAAGACAGCGTCTTCAGCCAATGGCCTCAGGTCGTGGCCGAATATTTTGTTGCGAAGTCCGACAATGACAACGAACGTTCCCCTACTGAAGCAGCTCATTAAATTCTGATTTAAGTAGATCTGCTTTGGGCTTGTGTTTCAAGGCCTGGAGGGTAGGACAGTGTGGGGTTGGGGAGAGGTCCGAGCCATGCTGAGGGAGGGAGTGTGTGCGATGCATTGCTACTTAGACCGGAGAGCCACAACACAGTGTTCTGTGGAGCGCAGGTTTAGGGACTTGGGGGTTATAGAATGTTTGAAGAGTTAAGGGCATGTGACCTCGCAGGCACTTCTAAAAGTTGAGTCATCTGAGAAGCAGCGTGGAGTCATGGATGCTTGGGAACTTGTACGAAGCTCGTGTTACATCATGTCGAAATCCCAGAAACCATATCCACACATGAAACCAGCAACACAAAAAAAGTGCAGCAAACATGAACGCGAAACTCGCGAGCTGCCTTGTCTTTCGCCACTTCCAACATCTTCGCGGAGAGGTCGACGCCCTCACAGCTCACAGGAAGTCATCTCCTAATGGGTTCGAAGAGTATCTAGGAAATTTAGGAGCCTGAAACAAACCTACGGACCCAGTTCACCCTTAGAGCCTCACACCCCCGAAACCCCTGAACCCTCAACCACCGAAGCTAACCAGAGGCCCCAAAAGCCGTCTAAAGAAACCCCTTAGTCATATTCCCCACTGAACCCTGAAATCCCAAACAATTCCTAGGCTGAATTGTATTGTTTTGGCCTCCAGGTGTTGCACGCCCAATCGTCTCAAAGGCGGGCCCATCAACCTTGGTAGCGTAGGGCTTAGGTACTGCGAATTGCACAGAGCGACCGAGTAGAGCATACTATAGGATTTATTGTGGTATAGTGTCGCATAGTACCGTATAGCAATGGGAATGGAATGGAACGGAATGGAAACAACAGACTAGAATCATCATATACCCTTCTGCCCATAAATACCACCAAGGCCCACTAGCAACATCATCGCCAACACAGCCACGAGGATCCTCGTGGAACAACAACACAACCACTACCAGCTCAAGTGCGACGGTTGTAATCAGCCGGTCGACGACTGCATCACCTCTGCCGAATCTCTCACTGTCATCATCGCCATCATCATCATCATCATCCACTTTCCATGGGTTCATCATTTGCAGGAGCATCACCATCCAAAGATAAAGTCATAATCAGGATTCATCCTCTTCTACAAGATATGCCTATTCACATCAACATCCTCGTCATCGCCACCGATACTACCATCTATGTTTGCGGCTCTTTCCGATGACCTGCCATTTCAACACACCACCGCAAGACCACATGCCACAAGTTGGCACGGCAAGCCCAACACAAACACAGAGCTCTAAAGACTCTAAAGGTTGATACCACACAGACAGAAACATGTGTTCTGTAAGCCGGTTCGCCGCCAAAGGGGCCTTGAGCCTGGTTTCCCAGCTCTACGTCCTGGAAACCCTAAACCCCAAACCCTACAGTAGAAGCCAAAAAAAATGGAAACCCAATAGCCGCAATCCTTAAGAGTAATGTACAAGGAATCCCAGCACTATTTGTCCTTAATCCGGTTTCCAGCCTTATGGGGTTTACTGTAGGGGCTTATAGGGTTTAGGGTTTGTAGTTAGAGTTGATATGGGGTTTATAGGGTTTCGGTGCTTCAATCCAGGCGAGGCATAAAGGGGTACTGAATAACCCCAAGGGTCCAAGTACCTGATAATCATATACTCTCCAACATCCTAACCTTTTACGAAACCCTAAACCCTAAACATCCCTAAACCCTAATTAATGCTTGGCTCAGGCAGCCCAGTTCCGCAGCCCAGATCCGCGCATCGGGCAAAGGGCTCGGAGCCAAGGCTCTGAGCTAACAGGGTCTCCTCTTGCAAAAGTTTTAAGAATATAAAATTATAAATGTGTATATATATATATATATATACAAATGCACATATATGTATAATGTATATATATATATATACATACATATACATATACATATATAAATATATACTATATACATATACACATATATACAATATATATATATATATATATATATGGTCCCCCCCCCCCCCCCAGTTACCAATACATTCCTGTGTTTTCCTTCTGCAGGCAGCACCATGAGACAAAAACAGAGCATTCGAGCACCCTCTTGGCTGAGACTTGTGACAAGACTCTCCATGAACGTTTTGTGGCTTTAGAGGGCGCTTGCACCACTTTGAGTATAGCAGCAGGATGCTCAGCACTTGAGTACTCGCTCTGCATCACACTTCTCCGCAAACTAGAAAAAGCGCTGTACTGTCCCAAAAAACCAATCCTTTTTTGCAAACGTGCTGTACTGTCCCAAAAAACACAAAAAAACAATCTTCTACAGTCTTGGAGCAGCTGCCGTGTAGGGGCCTCCAATAGATTGGTTTTTTGGGGACAGTACAGCACTTTTGCAAAAATGGATTGGTTTTTTTGGGACAGTACAGTGTTTTTTGTTGCTTTTCTTGCAAAAGTGCTGTACTGTCCAAAAAAAAACCAATCCTTTTTTGCAAACGTGCTGTACTGTCCCAAAAAAACAAAAAAAAACAATCTTCTACAGTCTTGGAGCAGCTGCCGTGTAGGGGCCTCCAATAGATTGGGTTTTTTTGGGACAGTACAGCACTTTTGCAAAAAAGGATTGGTTTTTTTGGGACAGTACAGTGTTTTTTGTTGCTTTTCTTGCAAAAGTGCTGTACTGTCCCCAAAAAACCAATCCTTTTTTGCAAACGTGCTGTACTGTCCCAAAAAAACAAAAAAAACAATCTTCTACAGTCTTGGAGCAGCTGCCGTGTAGGGGCCTCCAATAGATTGGTTTTTTGGGGACAGTACAGCACTTTTGCAAAAATGGATTGGTTTTTTTGGGACAGTACAGCACTTTTGTTGCTTTTCTTGCAAAAAGTGCTGTACTGTCCCAAAAAAACCAATCCTTTTTTGCAAAAGTGCTGTACTGTCCCAAAAAAACCAAAAAAAACAATCTTCTACAGTCTTGGAGCAGCTGCCGTGTAGGGGCCTCCAATAATAGATAGGATTTTTTTTTGGGACAGTACAGCACTTTTGCAAAAAAGGATTGGTTTTTTTGGGACAGTACAGTGTTTTTTGTTGCTTTTCTTGCAAAAGTGCTGTACTGTCCCAAAAAAACCAATCCTTTTTTGCAAAAGTGCTGTACTGTCCCAAAAAAAACCAAATCTATTGGAGGCCCCTACACGGCAGCTGCTCCAAGACTGTAGAAGATTGTTTTTTTGGTTTTTTTGGGACAGTACAGCACTTTTGCAAAAAAGGATTGATTTTTTTGGGACAGTACAGCACTTTTACAATAAAATTAACGAAACCACTGTACTGTCTCAATCAAACGATCTTTTGGAAGGTTTCCGTCACGCGCGCGGCGCCCGCGCAAAACGCACTGCAGATTTTCTTCTCGCGCTCTGTTAGCTTTGACTTACAGCAGATTTTTGTTTTGCCGTCAACTTGAGATCTGGTTTCATTGTAAATTATTCTACAGTGAACTCCAGAAAGTTGAAACATCAGTATCCTAATGCCCTTATACTAAAGGCAAAGTAAATCAAACACTAATCACCCTAAATCAATGTTCCAACTTTCTGGGGTTCACTATGATAATGTACCCTTATTTTTGTAAGTGTTTGTTGGAGATGGTAGAAGGGTGTGTTTTGTTTCTGGTTGCCAGTCTCACTGACGTTTTATGTTTAAGGTTTTGAGTGTGATATTTGATTACTTCAGTGAGCACTGTTTACGTGTGTTAGGTAAATGAGATAGACTGATGTAAGTGAATGATATGTTAATACTGTGTCCTTAATTACATCTAAACCCATAAATATGGGTAGCTTTTTGATTTATGATAGGATGGAAAAGCTTGCTTAAGGCATTGTGGCAGGAATATGATGAATAGCATAAGGGTATGGCGGTAGTAGTATAACCGGATATAGGTACAGTGTAATCGTGTTTAATACTATGGATTGACTAGTAGTGGTAGTAGTAGTAGTAGCAGTTGTAGTAGTTAGTAGTGATAGTAGTGATAGTAGTAGTAGTAGTAGTAGCAGTAGTAGTAGCAGTAGTAGCAGCAGTAGTAGTAGTAGTAGTAGTAGTAGTATCAGTAGTAGATTGTAGTCGTAGTACGGTTCTTGTGATGGTTTGTTATGACCATCTTGATAATAGTTGGATATGTGACAGGATTTAACTTAATATCATGATACGAAATTTAGGAGCAATATGGTGAGAAGACATGGTCTAGGAAAAGGTCGCCTGGATACATTTGGGGCAAGATGTGGAATGACGCTGAAACACATAGACCTAACTAAACATGTAGTAATGTGGTAGTAGCAGTAATAGCAGCAGCAGCACGAGGAGGAGTGGTAGTGGTAGTTGTTGGTGTTAGGGTTGTACTATTATTAGCGTGTGATAAGGAAGGATGGGTGATAGATTAGAGGCACGTCTAAGTAATACAGAGGGTGCCATTAAACCGTTACTACCTATCATGTGCTGAAGCATCCTGTATGTGTATGGCATCAATGTAGTCAGGCTTGCCTGGCCCTGTATTAAGCGCCTCCTGGATGCATGCGTCTTGAATTGCGGGATCTAGGGGAGTGAACAAAATCACCTTCTGGTCGTGCACCAGAAGTATCTGAGACCTTCGAGTGTCTTGGTGTCATGAATTGCAGGGTTTAGAGCACAAAACACACAATTCTATTGGTATCTGGGGGGGGGGGGGGGGTAGCATATATGGTACCCCCCCCCCCCCCAGTTACCAATACATTCCTGTGTTTTCCTTCTGCAGGCAGCACCATGTAGCATATATATATTTATATATATCAACATGGAACAGTTATTCCCAACATGTTTAGCGGGGTTCTGTTCTCTTGAAGTTTGCGTCAGCCTCTCTCCAGGTCTGGAGGCAGAAAAAAAGGGCCTCCACGGTTCACTGGAACCTTCATGGTACCCATAGGCCCCCATAATTAGTAGTTCCTTTTTTGGATTACCTTATAAGATTCTCTAAATCTGAACCCCAAAAAGTAACTACTATGGGGCCTATATGGGTAACGGCTCTAAAGTGCAATTTTTCAAAGGTTCAGGCATGCATCATCAAAGCTCTATGCTTGGGTCCCCCCGAATCCCACTTCCTGGAAAGCATTGGGGTTAATGCTACCCCAAACAGTGGCGTATCTAAAAAAACCCTCACCGTAGCGTACGGGTACTCATAGACTGCAGGAGCCCAAGAGGTGGGGACGAAGCAGCTGAAAACGGACCCCAACCTCTAAACCCAGAAACGCCTTGAACCCCAAACCACTGAGCCCCTTAAATCCCAAACTTCTCCGAATGTTGAGAGCTTTGAAACATAGGAGCATCGTTGCTTAGGGTTTTTGGACATTGCTTTAAGGTTTTGGATCTTGGCGCTCAGTTTGTCTGTGTACTGGTCACTTCTGGAACAACCCAGGAAGACTAAGATGGACTGTTGCAGGTGCTTGTTAGACTGTGTAACCATTGCCTGCAACACTCCAGCTACGACATTTACTGGGCGAGGGTGCGATGCTATCGGCATGACATGACGGTTCAGCCAAATTCTGACAGTTGCTGGCACTGCCGCTATACCATCGTATAATCATGAGCGGTGTACTTCTTGGTATTTCCAATCCTTTCCAGCTGCTGAAGCCTTATACATATACTGCTCCTGCCTTTAGCGCTGCGTGTTTGGTGCGACCCCCCGTGTCACTGCTCAATAAGATCCTTGAGGTGCGCCAGCTCTTCTGCTAAGAGCTCGGGCGTTCGATACTCCAGGGCACCGACCTAGCAGTTGAATTGAAGGGGCGAGGCTCTCAGCTTGGGTTGAGGGTTTAGGGTTAGGGTTTCGGGTATTAGGGCCCGGTATCCAACTGCAGAGTTACATGTGTTGGGACACCTGGATGCTACTTTGAAGATTTCACATGTTACCCATTATTATGAGACATGGGGAAGTCAGTATGCATTCACAACAAGTCAAGGAACCTCTGGAAGGAAAGCGGGAAGTACAGCTGGGAACTCATAACAGCAACGAGATGGAACTTCGTACATCGCCGACATGTGGTAGCAGGAAGTCGATTCCAAAAGCCTGTCGCATACTGCCTGGACGCGCAAGTGAAGTCCTTGAGACCCAAACCACATCAGCGACCAGAAACCTGCAACCTATAATCCTACATACTTGAAGGTTTCTGAACATGGAAGATAGACGACCTACCTTTATTAGTTAGAGCAAAGCCACCAAGTGCTCATCAAATCGTTCGGCGTAGCCATCGAAGAGGCCAGCCACGTACTCAGCAGGAGCCGTTGCTGTAGTCTCCTGCGGGGGCTTTGGGGTCCTGCTGCTGCTTGCAACGTGTATGGTGTGGGGCCGGAATCAACGGCGAACAAAATTCAAATGCAGTCGGTATTCCATCTGCAAACCCCATTTAAACTTCATGGCGCCGGTAACCCAGACGACGTATATCGGTCTTTTGATATCGGCGTAGGGGATAGGGCTTCAGTCTAGGGGCTTAGGGCTTGCGGCTTGGGGGTTAGACTAGGTTGTCTACGAGGTTTCCACCCGACGGGGACGATCAACCCCTAAACCCCAAATCGCGCACTCAAAACCCTAATCAAGCGGTAAACCATCCCTATAGTCTCCATTGTAGTTCCTTTTCTTGGTTTAACCATTAACCAGTTATATATTTAGGACCCTAAAAAGTAACCCAAATAAAGAACTACAATCGAGACTATAGGTATCACCTCATCCTGAACCCCTACTCCTTCAAACCCTAAAACTGGCAAGTGGCCCCTCGGAGCACCGCAAGCCAGTGGCTGGCACCGGCACGTCGGCGCAAGCTCCCTGCCTAGGATTTCGGAATTTTCAAGCACGTGATATAGGTTGGTTTGGAATGGTTGAGATTCAGATGGATGATGGGTGGGGGTGCTTCTGCGCAAATAAGTACGTCATTGAGGATTAGATTATAAGGCTGGTTTGGAGTCTGGGGCATAGGGCTCAGGACATTGGACCTCTCTGGCATGGAAACTTGCATTGGTTTGAAAACCAAGGGTCCATGTACCTAAATAGCATATACTTGTGCCTATATATAGGGAATACTTTAAGGCCACCTTCTTTACTGTTTGGGCACATGGACCCTTACGGCAACTTAGTTGACGAGCACTGGGAGGCCAGGAAGTTGCAAATGTTGAATCCTACCTTTGGTTAGTAGGGAATGGAAGAATGGTAGTAATGGTAAGTATAATTCCCAAAGAGTCCAAGTATCATTATGGTATAAGCCCATAGGGCCATAGGGTATTTTGGGGGTCTAAGTATATACCAAAATGATACTTGGACCCTTTGGGATTGTACCCCATTCCTCCATTCCCTACTAACCAAAGGCAAATAATGGAGTTCAGCTCGGTCGGCTGGTTGGAACTCAATAGATCGGGCTGGGATGCTCGCTTAAAGTGTGGTGCTTAACATACGGGGCCTCAATGGTTAGAGTAGAGTTTCTGGGCATCCTATACTTTAGTTTTAATAAGGAACAATTATTTAGGTTCCTATTTTATGTGCTGTCGTGACTGTCGCTTGCAGCTGCAGCCCAAAAGAGTCGCTTGAGAACCGTGTCAATGTAGAGCTGCCATCCGCTCGGTAGAGCTTCCAAGCTGAGATGGACCCGAACGCTAGAACTCTAAACCCCTACAGCAACCCGAGACAGTTCTGGCTCAAATTCTGAAAGTAGGGTAGCGGGAGTGTTGGTGTAGAGATGCCGAAGGACACGATCCCGTGTTGCGTGCAAGACGATTCCGGACTGAAGGATACTCACACGACGGATTTTGTCCATCGGCAGCAATTATGAGAAGTTCACAGGGCCTGCAGGATTTCGGGTTCAAGCGCTTAGTTGCTGGCCAGCAGGGATAAAACGAAGCTCGAGAACACATCCTGCAAAATACCTTTGTCAGTGACGGACAGTGTGGGCGTCGGGGCACCCGGGTCTTACTTGTTCTCTTTGCTCTGGGACTGCTTCCTACTTGTCGGGTATCGTGGGGAGCTAAAGGTTAAACTTTTTGGATATATAGGGATTATACTACCCAAAAAAGGTTAAAGGTTACCTACTCTACTACTAGGGCTTTGCATTCTACAGCTCAGGAGGGGTTCTGGCATTGGGCAGTCGGAACTGGAAAATTCTGGAAGTTTATAGGAGTCTTACTAGAAAGGCAGAACTTCGAAATCCTTGTAACTTGTGGCAGCTATCGTTGGAGGATGTAGTCGCCTGCAACCAAGTCTCACTCTTGTCACCCTCTGTTGCCTCCATGAAGTTTGTCAGCAAGGTGAGGGCCTCGATTTGGATTTCTGGTTTCGGTTGCCTTTCCGCAGCTTGGAGCATGCCGGCACAGGATGCCCCTATCAGTCAGTGCTTGATGGGTTGAGTGTGTCGGTTTCAGTGTGGGCTTACACTTAAGGCTGCGTCAGAAGGCTGAGTCCTTTCAGGAAAGAAGCATCTCCACGTGGGTGGCTGTCAAAATTATGGTCCCTTTCTGGGTACCCTAAATAATAGGTGCCGTATTATTAAAATAAGGAGCCGAAGAGGGACCCTAATACTGACAACCACCCATTTATTGAAGCTGCAGAGCGAAGGGAAATCCAAGCAGGCTACCACGTACCCTTATAAACACCTTGCAGAATGAATTCTTATCCACGGCTACCCTTATTATAGCAACCCTCATGGTAATTCTCAAAGGGCAGCAGCCCTGTCAGCAACCTTTCTTCATAGAGCCCTCCCCAAAAAGCTCGGCACATGGGCAGGGTAGAAGCCTTCTTCAGTCACTGACCACACCCTTATCACTCCTGAGACACCCCGTTAAGCTATCGAGTGGTTCGGCGTGCGTTCAATATGGATTCTGTCTCGAGCATGTGCTCTGTCCCAATCAGGAGGTCATCTAAAGTCCAGCTTCTACAGGGCCACCAAAGATGAGGCCAAACAATTCCCAGACTGGGACTACCCGTGAAGACCGTAAGCCACCGATGCACAACAAGAGGCCCATCTAAACACCAGCACAAAGCATAGAAGTCGCAGTGCCGTTGCTTAGGTACTCGTCTTGAACAGTCAGTCCTACAAACCATGCAATGCGACTCGGAACGGCCACAAGGATTTCACGGCCCATAACTTCAACTTGTGCGACTCTGAACCTCGCAGCGTACATCCTAAGCCTTAGGACCTATCCCAAACCTAATCCTAAGTTCTTCATTGGGGGCCCCTGTAATCCGAATCTCCATAGGATACTACTAATGCATCTTCTAATCGTGTATACTCGTGGTTGCAAATTGTGCCTCCTGGTTCTCTCCCTTCTCCCGGCAAGCCATCCCCAACCGGTACCTTGGCCCAGCAGAATCTGCAAAGCAAATCCATCTCATCCGCCACCATGGAGTACCCAGTGGTACGGTTGATGATATACATCCTGCATTACCCATAACAAGCGATGTATGAAATTTCCTATAGTCTAGGGTCCTTAAGGTAATGCAGCATTTATATAATCAACCCTAGTGTAGACTGTGCAGGTCTTCGCTTTGGCTAAGGGGAACAGCGGCAGTCTTAGCAGCAACATCCCATCTCATTCTATCACAGTTTCTCTCCGCCGGCTCCCTGCTCAGTCAGGGTTTCATGGTTCCATGGTTTGTGGAGAAAGGGATGGCGGGCTTCAGGCTACGATAGGGTGTCAAGTGCCCAAAAGCCAATGCACGAAACCTCTAAAACAGCCCAAAGTAGGTAGTGTTTGCAAACTTTGCCTTCGCCTGCTTTGGTATGCATCATGCTTAGACGTTCTTGTCTGTCTTCACATGCATCATGCCTACTTTGACCCTCCAGAGACCTCAACCCCAAGGCTCTGAGCCCGTAAAAAATGCTCTTTTCATAGCATACTATAGTACACTGTAGTATATATTACAATATAACTACTATAGTACATTGTAGTATGTTACTATATAGTATACCTACCTGGAGTATCCTTTGTACTTGAAAATTTGGGGTCATTCGAAAGAAACGGTTTTTAGCCGTCCGGGTGCGTTTTCTGGGGTTTGTACTGTTTTATGGGTTTTCAGGTATTATCCTGAAGGAGTACAGGTGTTCGACCCAGAGCTGCTGGCTCGGGGGGGATCCTCCTGATTGTGGCCCAGACCAGGCTGGGTGCCTGCTCACTTCGTTCGGATGGCATATGTGGCATTTGTTGTGCTGCAAGCACACCTTTGAAGCCGTTCTTGATTCAAGTGATTTGTGCTGGGGTTCCAAACTTGGTAGCTACCTCACACGATGGAAGCGCTGCGCACATCATGCCCCGACTTGGTGCGGGATTTGAACGAACGTGGCCACTAGTCTACGATTTGGGGGTTGTATTTGGGCTTGTATCATTACTTCTTTCATGTGAGATCCGTTTGTTTTGTGAGAAATCCAGAGGTTTGTCCGACTTGCCGGATGACTTCTGGACCGCCGTGCTAGAGGTCTTCCACAATGCGGCACTTTGATCAAGATAAACACTCATTTCTCCCCGCATCCCCGCATCGACGTTGTCTTGGTCACGGGTTGCTCAGGTCACCACACCAGCTCCTGATAACATCCGCATGCTCATCCAGAACTACGACTCCAATGGGTTGATGCTGCACCTGGTGCGGGCACACCAAGGATTGGTGTACACTAGCTACAGTAGGGGGCACAGAACATGTAATACATATGTTCCCTGGAGGAGGTGCGGAGATCTTGCACACGGCTTGGGGCCTACGTTCGTAGATGTGACATCCACGAGACATGTTTCCACTGGCCCCGTGCAGCCCAAACCAGGTCAGCGGCTCCTCCATCAGCTTCTCTCCCACTGAGTCTCCTGAGAAGGATATGCAGTCCGAGCATGAGAATCAGAAGCCACAGGGGTAGGGTGCTGGACTCCGAACAGAGTGGTTGAAACTCCAATACACAGTCTTCAGCCAGATAAGGCTCATGGCCCCGTGGCATTTTGAATGGAGCCCACAGCCCTGCGTATCCCAGGATGAAGATGACGATGAAGTGTGCGTCATGCAGCCTTTAAAAGACCCCGCACATCAATTCATCATGTATTCATGGCTTGCCGATGTTTGTACTCTGCCTGCAAGTCAGCCCCTCGCCCTGGCTGTCACAGTCTCCGATCCTTGGTCAGGTCTGATGCTCGATGGCCCGGCTTCGTAGAAGCTGAACTTCACGCCATGGTGAAAGTCTCAGTTTGTGGATTGCTTCTTTCATTCAGTGTTCTGTCGATCGCTTGAGAAACCTCTATCTCGGCAGCTTTTGAAGTTTTCGAGTGCTTTCCCATCCCAGTGCCATTGAGCACCGGCCATGCCAAAAGCTACGGTCTTGGAGGGATTGGCTGCTTGCTGGGAAGATGTGTCTAACGTTAGACGTGGCGCCCGAGAGACGGGCCACTTGGTTCGTTGGCCATCCCCGGAAACCGTCGGTATCCCTAGCATGCATCGTGTCTGCAGAAATCGACATCCTTTGGCTTGCGCAATGTCATTAGCTAATCTACTCGCATGTTTCCCTGCCTGAGGAAAGCTCTCGTGCTCAACACCAACGCCTTGTACGTGCTGGTCCAGATGTGGGTGGCCAGGTATGACTACGAGACCACACAGAAGGCTAAGACACCGCCGTTAGCTGCCATCCATGACGAGGCAACTCGAATCATCTAGCGGTCTAGCGGATGCATCGCTATTCTAAACATCATCGCCCTTGCGCTGAGGTGAAGAAGTTCTGGGTTCTGATTGGTGGAAACAAAGACGGTGTACAGCCTACGGCTGTGCAGGTTCATGCTGAAGCATGGGGCTTGAGAAAGCTGATTTCCTACAGCATCCGTCGTGTTTCCATGGGACACCGTGCCAGAGCACCTCGATGTCGTTCACATGTATCATGTGCCCAGTCCCCTGCCCTTCAAAGTCTTTAGCTGTGTGCATCTGCAGCCAAGGATCCATCAGTTCGTGACATTTTCCACGTGTTCATCAGAGGCTGGTTCCCCGAGGTGCTCCACGAATGGGAGAACGCCGATGCCAGTGAGGACCTGGAAGAGTCCGACCATATGTCGGACGAACCCGACGTGGACCCCGATGCTCCGCGTGTGAAAGTAGAGGAGGACATCATATGTGTGCAAACACTACTTTCAAACCACTTGCTAAACTTTCGAAACGCATGTGAATCTTCGTGAGAGTGAATCTTGGTGAGAGGACGATCACGATGAGCGCAACAGTGTTTCACTCGACATTGACCTTTGGTCGAGGGATGAAGAGGATCCTGCCAATCCGGTGGCAGAGCCTGTCGGGCCTTCTACGTCTATGAATGAAGAGGAAGCCACAGAGCCTGTCGGGCCTCCACACACTTCTACGTCTAGGGATGAAGAGGAAGCTGCCACAGATCCTGTCGGGCCTCCGCCCACTTCTACGGGCGGTGTTGTGGACCCTAGCATGATGGACACGTTAGTCAACACGCCTTCGCCATCTCCGCCGCAAAAGGCGTTGGTCCCATCCAGACCGCGTGAAGACCTGGATGCTCAGATTCTGGAGATGGAGTCTCTTGGTTACTTTAACTAGTGAGGGCGGCGGGTGTTGCATGATTCACAGACATCGTACATCTTACATGATATACAATGCACCAAGGCGACAAATTGCAGCACGAAGGGCAGGGCATTCGACGTCAGCAGAGGCCGTGCAGGAGCCTGCCCAGGCAGCCGATGCTTTTTTCTGAGTCTTGTTAAAGTCCTTAGCATACCGAATGCACACCCGAATGTGCCAAAGCTTAGGTGCGGCCGCCTGCCCCTGTGCTTCGGCAGAATGCCAAGGAGTGTCTGCAAGAGCTTCCCACGACTGTGCAGAACCAGGTTGTTGCACGCATGGACATTTCGGATGAGAGTGGGGATGAGAAGGGCCAGGCTGCGGTTCCATCGCTAGCCAATGGGGATTACAAGGGCTTCAGTGAGCTTCCGAAGGCAGGGACTGTTGATGAGTCTGCCAAGGATGTTCCGTTCTTGACAAGGAGGGAGCAAATGGAGAGTATGGAGGCCGAAAGGGAGAAGGACGACAGCCACCGGGGACCCAAGGCTCCAAAAGGGGGTCGCGGCCGGGGTGGCCGTGGCCGGGGTGGCCGTGGCCGCGGTGGCCGCGGCCGCAAGCAAGAGGATCGCGATGATGGTGAGGTTGACGGTGAGGGTGACGACGACCACTCCGAGCCAGAAGCGAAGCCGCCCAACACCAAGCCAGCGAAAGCAGCAACCACAGCGAAAGCGAAGGCGAAAGCAGGAGCGAAAGCGAAAACGGCGCCGACAGCGAAGGCCAAGGGAAAGGCAAAGTCGGGACCCAAAGCCAAGGCAAAGGGAACGGCGAAGGCCAAGGGGTCCGCAAAGAAGCGTGACCAATCGGATGACGAGGACAAACCGATGCCGGTACTCAAGCGCCCAGCAGCACGATGCGCCGTCCGCAACGACTTTGAGCAAGGCTACCTGGACGTGTACTGGACCCGGCCCGCCTGTGGATTGAAGCTGCGCACGACCGGCAAATCTGCCTGGGCTTCAGTCTTCATATTAAGCTATTGAAGCGCTTGTTGATATTTGTGGCACAAAAACTAGGTGCTTTTCTCCTTGCACATGATCAGGTGTTCTACCTTGCCCAACGTGGAGCTACCATGGCACAGATCCTTCCAGTGGTATACCCGGTTGTGGCTTGCCTACAACCATTGGAACTTGTGTTTGCTTCAACTAGTTTCGGGCAGCGCTATACGGTCAGTAGCATCCGGCAGCCAAGGCCCAGATCCTGGATGAAGTGGCAGGCGATGTCAGTCACGAGAGGTTCACGGCTGCAGCGGATGAGGCCAAGATGAGCCTCCAGACCATCATGGAGCATGGTGGGTGAAGCCGGAGCACAAAGTTATTCGTCGATGCTAAGGGCATTGATCTTCAAATTTTGAACCAGCGCGGTTCTTTACGGGGTGAGCTGCCTGCTTCTGGCCACTGTTTCGGGGTATCCTGAAATGAGCGAGAAAAAAATCAATCTGCTTCAGACTGCATCACATGCAAGCCTATGTCATTGCACCCTCCCTCCCCCTCTCTCTCTCTCTCTCTCTCTCTCTCTCTCTCTCTCTCTCTCTCTCTCTCTCTCTCTCTCTCTCTCTCTCTCTCTCTCTCTCTTTCTTTCTCTCTCCCTCTCCCTCTCCCTCTCCCTCTCCCTCTCCCTCTCCCTCTCCCTCTTCTGTCTGGAACATGAGCCCCAGGCCCTACGTGCGGGACTGGGCTTCTATGCCAGACATGGTTTGTTGGTGGACAACAACCTCGGGCCACGTCTCTCCAACATGTCTTGCAAGCAGGGCATGGCATCGGCTGTCTGATGCATATCTGCCTATGTATATCAGCCAATCATGTCTGCATGCATGCACACAGCTGAGTCATGCAATGCACCCTTGTGCAGCATCTGGGGATTCAAGGTGCCTTGGTTACCCAGCCCTTTCTGGCTCACGTTAATGTACAGTTGCAGGTCTTTTGAGCTATGCTGAACGTGTGTGTACGAGGTTTTATATGTTGTGTGTTACATATGTCTACACTATGTATGCATACGCATATGTAGCTTCATTCATGTATATATGTGTATGTATCTATGCACGTATATATGCATGTATGTATATGTATGTATGCATGTGTATATGAGGATACTTTCATCAATAGGTCTCCGTACACAATTGTACATATATACATATATATATATATATATATATACGTGCTAGGTACATTGGAGTCTGTGCACATACTGTCTTTCTGTAAACAATCGGATGCAATGGATGTACCGCCCCACCTCGAAATCGTCGTTCGGAGAATGTTCGCATTGCAGTGCCCGAAGGCGTGCCGCTGCCAGATCATGCATTTAGGACGGGGCCTGACGTTTCAACTCCAGCAAACCCACTTTCTGGCATTGCAGAGGTACTGCATTGTTTCTTATTGAAAATAACCCGGTGCCCTGAATCCTAAACCCTGTCAGCCCATGCACTCCTAATCCGATCCAGGTGCTGATCACGGCAGTCTTGCTTTTGATATGGAGCCACAGCCTGCCTGAGAAGTACGATGTCGTCGAGTATTTCGGCGGGAAGGCCAGGATCGCGAAGGCAGCCCGGAAAGCCGGCCTGAATGCTGCGGCTCTCGATATCCTATATCACGAAAACCAGAGAGTCTTCGATATGACATCCACAGCAGGGTTTGGGTTTCACGGCTGGCCTTGGTTTGTTCGGGTGCACATGTGTCTCTGTGCGTGTGTGTGTGTGTGCCTGCAACTACTTGTGTAAGTGTTCTTCTGTGTGTATTTCAGTGCATAAGTGTGTTTTTCTCAAACAATTCAACAGCACGAGTGTGTGTGTGTGTGTGTGAGAGAGTCTGTGCATGGGTGAACATGCGCTCCCGCTCTAAAAGAACTGATGTAGC
This sequence comes from Symbiodinium sp. CCMP2592, assembly GCA_905221615.1. Taxonomy (NCBI): domain Eukaryota; class Dinophyceae; order Suessiales; family Symbiodiniaceae; genus Symbiodinium; species Symbiodinium sp. CCMP2592. The sequence goes on from CAJNDT010002557.1 coordinate 790,573, forward strand.
TTAGGTTGGCATTGATGGCGGCTTTACAGGGCAAGTATGGCCTGCTGCTATGCATGCTTGGAGTTTGCTGCTCCTCATGGGTGTCAATTTCACGAGGAGCTACCTATAGGAGCTTTCTGAATCCGATGGGCTACACCGGCCATCGTAGTGTGCGAGTGGCCAATCTCATCAGCTGCAGGACCGGTGTCACTTACATAATGCAACCAATGCGAAATTGTCAGCATTGTTCTGATTCAAGCAAAAGAGAGCCAGGGAGAAAGAGAGAGAGAGAGAGAGAGAGATATCATGCGGTTATGTGGGCACGAAAACGAGCCCAAAGATCCCAGTGAGCAGTGTGATTTTGTTGGAACCGTAACGATCCCAAAGAGCCCAAGAAGCAAGTGCGCTTATGTTGAAACGAAAAAGAGCTCAAAGAGCAAGTGTGATTATGTTGGCAAAGGAAGATAGAGATAGAGGGGCACAACAGGACATAAAAGGGAGAGAGAGAGAGAGAGAGAGAGAGAGAGAGAGAGAGAGAGAGAGAGAGAGAGAGAGAGAGAGAGAGAGAGAGAGAGAGAGAGAGAGAGAGAGAGAGAGAGAGAGAGACGGATAGGGAAAGAGTGGGGCAAGGAGAGAGGGGGGAGGAGAGGGGAGATTTTGGCTCAGGACGATCCTCCTACTGCTCTTGATCGAAGCCAAGTGTGGCATCTGGCTCGTGGAACAGCCCAACTCCTCGCTGCTTTTTGAGTCAGATAGATTCCGCTGGTTCGTGCATCACCTCGACAGCATGAATATGAGAGATTCTTTGCAGCGTTGTTTCGGAAAGTGGGATATGTACAGTCAATGTACAGACTTGTTGCAGACCCTGTGTCTTCTGCCTGAGGTATTCAAGCAGAAGTTCTACATGAAATTCTTTGGCCATCCCAATCCGAAACCAACCCTGGTTGTGGCTAATTCTCCAAAGATTATTCTGCTGCAACATCCAGCCATGAAGCTCGCAGACCTGAAGTGTGAGAAGAAGACGATGCTCAGAGGGGTTCGCAAGACTAATGGAAAAGCCTCGTATCAAGGATCCAAGGAGCTCAAGGACACCCAGTTCTTCGGTAGCAAATATCGACTTATGTAGAGCAGTGTATACCGCGAAAACTACGCAGTATCTACATTAGCTCCTTCGGCTCAGGATTTATCCTATGCGCTTTGCTCTTCGGTGCCTCGAGATTCAGCAGGAGGCTCGCAGTGATGGCAGGGATCCAGCGCCGGAGGCTCCATGGTGAATGTTTGCCCACCTTAGAGCAATCAGGGGTTCAGGCTTCCCGAACTAAGTTGACCAGGTTGACCTTCGGACCGACCTCCGAGACATGTATGCTGGGCTAGCCTGGGGCGATGTCTGGGACGATGCTGCTATGGCTGAGTTGCTGATCTATCTTCGAGGATCCACGTGCCTCCGTATTCCCGAAAGGTGGCTACCCGTTTTACCGACCCATGTGCCTGTGTGTGGCTAGTTCAAGGGTTCATGTGCGTTTTCCTAAAGTCATGTGCGTTTTCTACTTATAGGCTGGGGGGTGCCCCGTCCGAGGGGCGGCTTCTCGCGTCCGAGGTGCGTCTTTCAGCGTCCGGCCCGGACCCGTCCGCTGCTCATGTGCGAATTTACATAGCGTGACCCTTTTTTTGCAACCGTCCGCCCCGTCCGGCCTGATCCGGCCCCGTCCGCCCCGTCCGCCCCGTCTGGGCCCTGTCCGCCCCAACCACCCAACCCCCCCCCAACCAACCAAACCCGGCCCAGCCAATTCGCGCAAAACCTTTAGATTTAGCGGTGTGCACAGGGTTTGGGTCCAGACTACCAACGAGCAGCATAGATGCTCCTCCTTTGCAGCAAATCGCGACTCCACTCCTCTGTCTACTCTAATCTAGTTATGTTGCGTTAGTTAATAATATCCACGCCAGAAATGGGACCCAGTTTTGGACAACTGCCACACACATGTGCACAGAGAGCTCTCAATTCGATGTGTACGAGTTTGACCGTGTGAACCTGCACACGTGGGCTCCTGAAGCAAAAGTAGTTGGATCAGCTTGGATTGTGGATCGTATGTGAACACGTTGCTTGATCAGTGTATATGACTGCAATCTGACTTATCTTTCCTTTGCAGGGTTTTTGTTCTCGAGATTCTCAAAACTCAGCCCCAACACCTTCTCCACGATGGCTGCTGAAGCAAATCAGAAGGCCGCGCCTGAGAAGCTTCTCAGCCAAGCGTGGAGCACGAGCACCCTCCAAGCCGGAATTGATGCTATAAATCGTCAGCAGGTTAAGGTCGAGTGCCCAGACGAAGATCAGGAGCTGGCCGCCATGGAGATGCAACTCGAGGACTGCTGCCGGGCATCCCTTAAATAAATTGGTGCAAGTGAGTCGCAGGAGCTCCGCAAGAGGCGCCGCATGCAGAGAAGCCCAGAAGCCCCGTCTCCGGGGACCACGGCGATGATCCCTCCTGGTGCGAAGCAGTCAGAAACAACCCCCATGAAGGTGAACAAGAAGCAGGCTTTGGGCTTGGAGACCGTTCAGGAGACCCAGGTCGATCAGCCAGTCCCCAGCCCCAGCCCTGCGAAGATTGACACACCGCAAGTGAAGAAGAACTTGTTCGCTTCTTAGCAGCAAAACCCAGCAAAGCCTCCCTGAAACTATGTTACCGAATCGAACCAACCCTTCGACACTGCAGGCTCAGTCCCCTGGGTCTGGCGGCACCGGGGAGCCTGGTGACAGCAGTGCTGCAGACGTCGAGGAGTTGCGGCACATGATTGAACGAATGCAAATTGCTATGGACGCCAAAGATGTCGAGAACCGCAACCTGCAAGAGCAGCTGAAGTCTGCCGCCGAGATGCAAGGGCAGGCTCAGGACGATGAGAAGGCAGACGACGCCCTGCGCAAGCGTCTGCAGCGCTTGTGCGAGAGAAAGAAAAACGGGTCCCTCAACAGCGTCGTCCGAATCTTCGAACAGTGCATGGCAGTGAACTGATTTCACAGCTTATATGGATTGTGCCCAATCATCTAAGGTCACTGAATGTTCCGAAAGAGATCCATGACTTATGGATGAAGGGGGGCGAGGACCGGGCTGAGCTCCGACGTCGCCTTAAGGATGCCAACCTGGACAAGGACCAGCAGCTTCTGCGCCAGCGCTTGCAGTCAGCATCTTTACCTGAGTAGCATGTCAGGAAGTCTTCATCAAGAGTGTCAAGGTTCTCCTGAAGCAGCGGGAGGCTGTGAAGTATCGGGTCAAGGCCCAGTGGTGCTCCGAGGATAAGATGCGAGACACTCTGAAGCTGAAGGAGAGACTGGCCTTTGTTTAGTTGTGCACTGTTTGCTTTCTTGGTCGTTGGTCTTGGCTATCTTTCCCCTGTTCTTGGGGCAGCTCAGGGCACGGATCAAAGCTGTGAAGGAGTTCTGTGAGGCCCGACCCGGCTACACAACGCAACTGAGCTACACTGGTTTATAACCCCCATGTAGCCCTCCTACCGTAATCCATGGCGCCGAAAACCAAGGATGACCTAGCTCCTACAACCCCAACTACTGGTGGAAGTCCAACACTGCATATGGACATGTATCTTCTGTTATCAGCAAGTGTACAATGGTGGACACACATGTAGTATGTCAGCACCTTTATGCATGCATGTATGTGTGTACGTGTGTGTGTGTGTATGTATGTGTGGTTCATTGCTAATAGGTGCAACTGAAGCACTTAATTGCATGTATTCATTCCCCACATGTATGTATGTATGTATGTATGTATGTATGTATGTATATGTATATGTATATGTATATGTATATGTATATGTATATGTATGTATGTATGTATGTATGATATGTCTGACTGTATATATGTATATATGCATGCATGCCTGTGTATGTGTGTGCATCTATCTATATGTATATATATATATATACTGATTTATCACAACACGTCTCGCAATATAATGCCAGACAAGACAACCTCGTGTGTTGATACGGGGTTTCAAGTGACCGAACTGAGCTCCATGTGTAAGGTATGACAAGTACCAGAAGCTGACAAAGTACTGGTATGAAGAGGATCTCGAGATGGATTGGGAGAAGGAGAGGTCTCGTGAGACCAACGAAGAAGGTGAGTATGAAACTACGACTGATGCTGCCTCCTTCCTGGATGCCCCGCCTATCGAAGCCGACCTCAACCAAGCCGCACGAGGCACACCATCTAGGATTTTGCATCGCCAGAAACTACTATAACCCCGCTTTAAAGTAGCTAATCCTCCTGTTGCCAACCAAGTCCACAGGAATGGAATTGAGTGGCGCCAGCAGCGGCACCAATCCACCGACGCCGGCTCCGGGCAAGCAGCAGGTGCCACTCCTGCCCGCGGTCATGAAAGATGCCCAGCCCTCGAGCGTGATTACAAAGTACATGGATGCTCTTGCTAAGAGGATGAACAAAATCGCCGAAGCTTAGTTATTTCAGATCGTTCCAATCAGTACATGTTAAGAACCTCGCCCCCAACAGTAGGCATCTTGTAAAACCCAGGAAATCAAGGACAAGTACTCCAACATCGATCCGAAGCTGCTGACCAGCTGCCACACGCAGCGACTCAGCTCAACACGGTCAATGCACGTGGTTATGTTTCGGACTTCGTTTGCTTGTTCGAGTTCTCAGGATCGTGACGAAGTGTGACACGTTGATGACGAGAGTGGAGAAAGCCCTGGACGATATCCGTTCAATTTTCTCCAGTGGTGCTGTGGAGGGCTACGAACCTACGTGGCTTGACAATGTTGCAAATGTCGTGTGGGGCTCCTAGTTATTTGTACTTGTGCCGTCGTTTTTGTGCCTGTATCTCAGGCATGAGGAGCAGCTTCGTGCAGCCTACAAGGATGCTGCCAATGTGAGCTTCGCTGAGAATAAGTGTAGGACTCGTAAAATATTGAAATTGCATGTATTCTCCGAAATGTGCTCTGCCTTTGTATTTTCCAAAACACTAAGGACCCAGGAGACCGTGACCCTGGAAGTGCGTTGCCGCTCGGTGCCTGTGCCAAAAGCACAAGCACAGCCCAAAACCAAGGGTCGGGGTAAGGGCAAGGGTGCCAAAGGCTCCTCGCCACAGCAGGCTGGCAAAGGCGAGTCACCTGCCAAGGAGTCTGTTAAGGGCAGCTCAAGGCGCAGGAGGTAAGCAAATGCCCAGTTCGATCGCTTCAGCTGTCCATCCCTAAGGGTTTTGTAGCCTGTATCCATAGCTCTGATGTTGTACTGGGGCTGGAAAGACGAGTTTAGTCATACTTGAAGTAATTGCCGTGATTGCTCTGGATGCGACATGCCTTGGTTTTCGTGCAAACCGTCAGTGAGTCTTCGTCAGCTTCTGAAGCATGATATCTGCACTTTCACGTTCAGCGCTGCTGCATGTCGAGCGGGGCTAAGATGAAAACAAGGGCCCACATGCCACTCTTGCAGACTCTGTTCGTGCACTGCTTCGGGGCCCCTGCTATCGTGCTGGTGCTTTGTGCCAGGTGAAAACAACCGCCCTCGAGTGGGTGCCGTGCTGAAGAGCATGGCGAAAGCACTCGCCAGTGGAGCGTGGTGCTTACAAGAATCTGTTTGCTAATCTAGGGGACCATCAGCCCAACCTGGACTCTGCAATCCTCTATGTATCAATGTTCGATATGCAAAACTTTAACGTGCCGAGTGTACAACCAGCGAGGTCCAGCAATCCCGGGGTCCTTTATGTTCGACCAAGTATATATATGGATAGCCTTCGAAATTTTGGGATATTAGAATAATATGTTTGTTTTGTCCTCAGACGAACTAGGAGATTAAATAGCCTAGTCCGTTAGCCATGGATATCCCCGGCTTCGAAGAGTAGTCCCTCGATAAACAAACTTTCAACTGTCAGAAAGTGTTCCAGACTATCCCCGAGACCAAATGTCAAAGTGAGGAGAAGCCTCCCATGTATTCCAGGATGAACATGTTGTAACGCAGAGACCGATCATCGACCCACATCCACGAAGCACTCAGTGAAATGCTTAAAACACAAATCAAAGGGGAAAAGGAGGGACCCTTAAGAAGGACCCCTAGGTAATATACCCTTAATATAGCTATTATATACCCATTCTATCGCCCATTATAGGGTAGGGGTCCCCATTAAGGGTCCCTCCTTGTCCCCTTTGAACAAATGAAATCAATGATCCTCGTTTGTGAAACTTAAACCCTTTCCCGAGACTTGAGAACTCCTCTATGCCACTATGTATATAAAAGACAGTTGGGGTGCTTCTCCAAATCACCTTTCCTGCGCTAAGTAGATACTATATCCCACAATGCTAGCCTATAACAGTGTTCCGGATCCCTCCCAGGCCCCAGCCACCGAGTTGCGGCGGCAAGCTACAGCTTGCCTTGATGATCTACCAGAGCACCTCCATCCAGAGCCGCTGAAGCGCTTCGCGGCCAGCCCAAACATGAATACCTCGGAGCGAGACTTATTGAGAGTGCTAAGAGATGTAGATCTGGTGCTTCCCCTGGCTGTGAACACCTTCGTTGCCAATGTTGTTACGGTTCATTACATCAAGCTGACAACCTGGCTCCGTTATTTGATGAATGTTCGTCAAGGAGGTCTACTTTTGGGAGGGTTTGCTCCTGATGACCAGTTCGCCAAGGTTTGCTTGCGAGGCTTTTGGGAAGCTTTTGAAAAAGAACGACCGGGCCACGCTGTGTACGAACTGCATAGAGGAAGGCTAGACAAAGTTATCCCTTTCGCACTTCACCTAGACGAGGGTCGGGGGCTGAGGAAGTCTGCTGTGCTGGTGGTCCATGCACAGACCCTTTTCGGTGCTGAGACGAGACCCAACTTCGAGCAAGAGCTGAACTTTCGATGGGCGGATGGGCTTAGTCATGCTGAGATTATGGATATCATGCTGCGAAACCAGTTTCATAATGCTCGAGGATCCACCTACAAGACACGCATGCTGTACACGATCTTGCCAAAAGCTTCCTACACTAAGCGGAACAAAAACGTGTACGACGCCATGCTGGATAAGATCCGCGAGGAAGCCACCTCGCTGTTGGAGGATGGGTTTACATTGCAAGATGGCAGCCGCTACTTTGCATGTCTAGTGGCTGTCAAAGGAGATGCACCAGCGATCGCTAAGGCCGGCAACCTGAGCAGGAATTTCCAAAACCTCGGAAAGCCCCTTTGTCCTGAATGCCTAGCTGGAGCACCCAATATCCCCTTCGAGGATTGTCGACCCGACCCGACCTACGAAGCGACAATCTTCACCCAAAGACCTTGGACCACGCCAAGCCCGCTTTCACTTGTTCCCGGGGATCCCAATGCGCCAGAAGCCTTGTATCTACGAGATCCCTTCCATGTCTACAAACAAGCCTTGGGGGGCTACTACTGTGCCTCCTCCATTGTCTTGATTGCCGAGCTTGGGTATTGGAACACCGACAACAACAACTTCGACGATGTCATGGAGAGAGCATATGAGGATTTCGCCCACTACGTCAGGCATGACTTCAGAGGTGGAGGTGTGCCTCATCTCAAACACTTCACTCGCACGAACCTACACTACCCACGTACAAGTGCCTTCCCTTACATGCGACCAAAGGGAAGTGATGTCATGCTGTTGACGAGGTGGCTCGGCTTCTTGATGCTCCATGGTCCTCGTCTTGGTGGTGCTCGAAGCAGTGGAAATATGATCGACAACCCACTACATGTTTCCCATGCCGGGTTTTTCAGGAACATCTCTGCAGCCTCGAAAGCGGCTGCACAGTTTTTTCGGATCATACACAACCGGGGCCTTTGGCTCACGAGAGACTACGGGAAGCAAGTGAAAGATGCAGTGCTTCAGTTTGCAGAAGCATATTCTCAATTGGCAATGCAGTGCCACACAGAAGCAAGGGCCCGATACTCCTTGGTCCCATCTTTCCACTACTGGCACCATTTCTATGTCGACGCTAAGCGACAGCTACGGGATCCCACTCGTGAGCACCTTCTATCACCGAGCGTCGCCTCGTGTGAGGCGGACGAGGATTTCATTGGCAAAATTAGCCAAATTTCGAGACATGTGCACCCTGGTGTAACAAATGCCAGGACGATCGATCGTTACCTTGTGCGCATGCATTTTGTTATGAACGAGAATGATCAATAGGGGATACTAGAACAAAGCTCCAAAAGATCTTCCGAATGCATCCTCTGCTGGCGAGATGCAGCTGGGACTCGGCAGGCTGCAAGAAGAGCCAGGGATCGGCATGTTTTGGGCGGGGGAAAGATTCTCGGTTATCTAGTTGGTTTGATAATATTTATTGTTGTGGGCTTTGGTCTGCACAGGTTGAGCTGAAGTTGTGGGAGATCGAACTCGTAGATTGAACCTTGACGGCATAACACCCAGTCTTCCCCTCAGATCCCCTAGAAATGGAACGTGACAGCTTCAGAAGCAGTGTGGAACTTCGATACCGAGATGCACGCCAATATCAGATTTCATCTTTGTAATGAAGTAGTTCAACCCCGAACAAATGCTGGATTGAGCCTGACAAGATGAGTCATGGATCTTTTTTACCAATAGTGTCTTGGAATGTGCGTTTTCATACGATCGTGTGCGAAATCATATACACAACAAGTCATGTGCAAAAAAAACAGTACCCAGGTTACTCTAGGTAGACCCTAAACCGGGTAAATGATCAGCTCTCCGAGATACAAGCAGCCCGCATGCCTGGGCCGAAGACCTTGCGCCGCCCGCAGGGCGGCGATCCGCTCCTCGCGGTTCTGTTGAGTTCCGTTTGGAAGGGGATTTAAGGCTTCAGGGTTTCGGACGTCGTTCGCGGGTTTATGGTTTAGGGCTGAGGGGTTTAGGGGCTTAGGGTTTAGGCTCCCTTTTTCGGCCTCGTTGAGGTATACACTCTCACAGCTCGGTACGCGGAGGGTTTAAGGCTTTCAGGTTTGGGGTTTGGGACGAGGGGGCTTGAGAGCTGAACATGTGGTGAACTCTACTTAGAAGCAGGCCCTAAGCCATCCTTAAAGTTAAAGGTGCAGCATTTGGATCCACTGTAATTATCGCTCTGAAGCATCTCAATTTCAGCCCATCCGGGATTGTGGAGTGGAACGGATATAGTGGCTCTTAGTTGGGGATTTGTTATTTTGTTGAAAGCCCATCTTCTGAAGATGGTCGCTTTGCTGGTGGGCTGAGGAAGTAAGGTGGCGAAGAGAAACCCCGAAGTCATAGAAGCTGAAATCCGGGAGCCCTGAACTCTCCACGACCTACATGGTGCCCGAAGCCTACCTTTGGTTAGTAGGGAATGGAAGACTGGTAGTAATAGTAGTTATCATTGTACAGCATTCCTCTATTCCCTGCTAACCAAAGGTAAGGAAGAACAAGATGCAACCTACTGCTGTCGCTTTAAGCCTTCGCAGCCTCCAACGCACCAAGCCCCTAAGCCCAAATAAGCCGAAACCCCTCACCTCCGTGAGAGCACGCAACTCATCGGTGAAGCCCTGTCGCTCTCTGTCCTCGGGCCACGGACGAAGCAGGGGGCCAGGATTTGCTTGATTTGGGCTTCAGGGTCCATGGCTTTAGGATTAGGGGCTTAGGCTAGGATTGAATCGAGTTCTGTATGGACAAGCAGCCTTTGCTTTTGGGCCGGATCTAGGTTTGTTTGTATGAAAAAAATCTCCTGCATTCAGGGGCTTTTTTGGCTTAAGCTTGAAGGATGGAGGGCTTCAGAGCTTAAATTTCAGGAGTTTAAGGGATTTAGGAAATTTAGGGCTGAAGGTTTAAGGATTTCCGTATTTAGGGTCGGCGCGGCTTAGGGAAGAAAGGGCTGGGACCAGGGATGCAGGGCCTAAAGATGTCGGTTTTTTTTGCCAAGGGGGAATAGGTTTAATGGGAGGAATTTGTTTCGGGTCGTAGGTTGAAGGGCCAACTAAAAGCTTGCGGGTTACATACACGTTTCGGGTTTAGTTGATCATTTGGGAGTTTCCGAAAAAAGGGACCCTAATATAGTACACTAAATAGTAGGATCCTTATAATAAGGACCCCAAAATAAGGTACCCCGGATTATCGGAAACTCCCATTTCTCTCCTCTCTGCGAAGATGCCCCAGAAAGGGCTGATGGTTCAAGTTAAGGCGTATGGAGAGATCCCTGTAATGTAGACGACTGGTTCATGCATCCGTCACCCATCTTGATGGGCCCCGGGTCTTGGGACCCTCTAAACTATACTGAACTTAGAACCCGAGCAAAAATTACAACTTTAGCTGTTTCTTAGGGATTATAATAACAAAATTAAAATTTCTACGTACCCCTAAGTAATCCACATCAGACGGAGGGGGTTGATTAACGAGGGATTTAGATGATGACGAACTTCGAAGTATGATATAGCTGAGCCCCAACTGTCTTCCTAGCTTGAGGCTTCGCTGTCCTTGCTGTGATGTCTCCGAGCCTTTCAAGCATCATCTTCTTAATCGGTTGGAAATCGAGTGCAGAAAGTTGGCCTGCACTTGTGCATGCGTGGGTTTTGGACTGGTCTGAACCTTTTACTAGTTAGTTTGTGCATGTGTGAGGTACCAGTGACCAGTGCCATAATGTCGTACTTGACTGTGTCTTCCCTTTGATTTTGGGGGTGAACAGACAGTGAAAAATGTGGGAATACCCATAGGCCCCATAGTAGTCCCTTTTGGGGATTACCTGGTAATAATTATAGGATTCAAAACTTGAGCCCCAAAAAGGAACTACTATGGGGCCTATGGGTAGCGACGACTACGGAAAGGCGACAAGTCTGGACGGCGGTATCGACTAGAAAGATGAAGGGGTCCAGTTGGTCTAGACCCAAGAGTAACCTAGGATTAGAAGGGGTGCCCTTGTTGATTTGAAGGGGCGTATAACGAACCCTGAACCCTGAAAAAAAGGGATAGGGCCTACTCTATGTCCTGTTGCTTGAGTCCCTGACAAGAGCTTGCAACTTACCCAGCTGGACGTCATAGTGCTCAGATGCCTACTGCGAACCTTCTGACAAAGTCCATGATCCTACATGCAGGATTTTGGGGCCACTCCTGAATCCACTACCTGATCTAATCCAGTGTAGGGCAAAGCAACGAGGCTGAACAGCGCCAATGCCCGGCTGAGGTTATACCACCTGGTCCATGGGGAGCTACCCAGAGTCTCCATTGTAGTTCCTTTTTGGGGTTAATTTCAGGATCCTCCTTATAAAAAATTGATAAACCAAAGAAGGAACTACAATGGAGACTATAGGTACAGCAGTTCGTGACGTCGGGTTTCGCGGTGTCGGCTCATGTTCAAAGTTCTTTTCAGACGAGCAGGCTTGAGCTAAGGCTTCAGGGATTGCAAGCTGTCATTTTAGGGGCAGGTGTGGCTTCAGGCTTGGGGTCCTGAGCAGGATCGTGCATCTTTCCTTGCTCGTGCAGTTCGTGAAAGCACGCAATATATGAACAATCAGGTCAGAAAGTCAGCTTTTTCGGGTCAGAGGCAGACGCTAAGCCAACCCTTAACCCCGTAAATGTGATTAAAGGCATCGGTCCTGTAATCTCTACATGCAGTTGCAATGCGATCTCCGACAAGGATCTCTCCTCCGATTGTTGAGATACGGATACCGCTTGAGGGATTTGGGGCGTACGTACCAGGAGCTCTAGTGGCTCCCGAGGTACCACGTTTTTCACAACTAGACTAGACCCACTACCCATGAGGTTTTCATGCAGGGCTTTGGGATTCTGAAGCCCAGACAACAGGCACATACAATGACCACACAAGGTGAAAGAAACGCAGCTGTGCGGCGCGGACCAGCGCTGGGAGTCAAGACGGCATGCCTGCAACAGTCGAAACGGCTTAAGGTGTGAAGTCTGTTTGAAGGCTCAGGGTACCAAGGAGGAGGGCAACTGGAGTTGAACTTCTTAATTAATGACCAATTGTACTTCAACCAGGCTCTTTGTCTCCCGCAAATCCGTACATCGAGTGCGTTTATCGGCCAAATGGCACTTGGATTGACTTCAGAAACCGTAGACAAACTGAGAGACACATGCACCTGAGGCTGAATGACCACATGGAAAGGCAAGGATCTGCGGAAAGATAGCTTAACAGACGCTGTCGCCCTTAGTTCCGAACTGAACCCGTTCTAGAAGTGAATGACCTGGGCACCCTGCTACGCGACTCGAATCCACGTTCGAATCAAGAACCAAGCGCTCGACTCCAAATCGAAAGTCCCTGCGACTGAGCACTCATACACTTAGTACCAAAACTTTTCAAAACCCTAAAGCCCACAACAACTGAACACCATACAGGTGTACACTCTGCCCTTTAGGCTTCTTGGGGGTTAAAACCTGCATACCACTAACCGAATATTCGATGTGTTCTGAGCATTTTTCACCGCCAGTATCCACCACCCTAAGCACGTGAAGGGCCTCAAGGCCCCCAGACCTTCTCTCTCTCCCAGGCATTCGCCCCTAATTTAAACCCTAAATCCTAAACCCTTACTAAACCCTGAAACCCTAAACCAAACCCTAAATCCTAAACCCAAAACCCTGAAACCCTAAACCAAGCCCTAAATCCTAAACGGGCACCTCTCGAAGGACGGCCACTGCCTCTTCCAAGGATGAGCCTTTGGCTCGGGCCATGCCTTGCTCCTGCTCTTCTATTTTAGGGGTCAGGGTTTGGGGTTATAGGATCAGGGCTTGTAGGGTTTAGGGTAGGCAAAGCTCCACACAGTGTTCTTTTAGGGTTTAGGGTTTAGGATTAAGGAATGGGTAGGGAATAGGGTCCTGGCGAACTAGAACAGCTTGATTTCGGTGGGGTGTGGGCTTTCCTAGGGGCCTGTGTAACAAGAAGGTCTGAGGTATGCTATACTACGGTTGCTATTACCACACCAAGTGCTGACTAGACTTTGTGTTTGGGGTCCAACGGGTTTAACTGTGGAAACTGGGGTTTAGTGGTTTAGGATGCGGGGATGTCCTGGGTCTATGGCTTGTAGTAGCTTACCCATAGGCCCCACAGTAGTTCCTTTTTGGGATTACTTTATAGGATACTAGATATGAACCCACAAAAGGGAACTACTATGGTGCCTATGGGTAGCGTCTAGGTTTAGGGCCGCGGGCTACTTGGGCTTGGAGCTTGAGGGTTGCGAGATGTTGTGGACTAGCATCGTTGCGGTTGCCCTTGATACTTCCCTAAGGGTCCATGTACCCAATAGTACATACCTTGGGCCCAATGTACGTATATAGGAAGTACTTGGGGCTGGTACTGTGACTATGCCATTCAGGCTCACACCACACAGGCTTCCCCTTTGTGTTGTGTGTCCCAGGTCGCACTGGCTTTTGTGCGTGGGTCACCGACGGGGCTACAGTAGGGTATTCTCAAAGTCAGAGATCATTCTTGTGCTCTGGTACTGTCAAAGCTGGCACAGCACGGCAACACCATCTGAAGCACAGGACGGCCGAACTGCTGATGTACACTTGTCTAGATGCCTTTGCCGACGAATGACAAATGCTTTCAAGATTCGTGCTGAACCTTGTAAACCCAAAAGTCATGCACCCCCAAGCCCGAAAAGCGCTAAACTCTAGAATCTTAAACCCTCATAGCGCCATCAGCGCATCAACTCCTCTTGACCCTTTGGCGCGTGGAGCAGCGCAGTCCCCAGAGACGAGGCCACACGCGCCCGAGCTGCATCCGAGGCCGCTGAGGGCAGTGATGCTCGAGCACATCGCCTGGGATGTAGAGTTTCTAAGGGGAAGAGGAGGGACCCCTTAATAAGGACCCCTAGGTAAAAACACTTCATATAGCCATTATATACCCATCGTACAGCGCATTATAGGGTAGGGGTCCCCATTAAGGGTCCCTTCTTTTCCCCTTTGATAGAGTTTTGGCTAGGGCAACTCTATGCATAACATCAGCCCGGACCACACCTGCTGAACCCTTGATGCTGACAGGCTTTGATTGCAAGGCTTCATGTGGACTCCCATGCAAGATATGGGTAGTTGTCACAATTAGGGTCCCTTTTTGGGCCCTTATTATAATACGGCACCTAATATTTAAGGTACCCCAAAAGGGGCCATAATTTCGCCAACCACCCATATACAAAATCACTTGACGCACAAACTACCACTATGGGCTATTAGACCCTAAAGATCCCTATTAGGACCCTATTAAGGGTAGATTAAGGTACCCATAAGGTCTAATAGCCCATAGTGGTAAGTCCTACTACTGAAGCGCTTCAAAGCAGCAGCAAGGCGATCGCCTCGGCCAGTGAAGCAGCTGCTGCACCCTGCAAAGAAGGCTTCTCGTCGTCCTCCTAGGGACCGCTTTAGGGCCTAAAGTTCCAACAGGGCTTCCGTTTCGGAGTTGCGTGGTTCGCAGCCGTGCCCACAGAGCCCAGTGATCTACGCTAGTGGATCCCTCTATATTTCATCTATGAGGGCCTTTTGGGCTCTCTGAGTCATGGGTTTAAAACGTGCGAACGGCAGGATGCCACAACTATTCAGCCAGAGATCAGGCCCCCTCATGTTGGGAGCGCCAATCCTACGAACAAGACATGGCTTTAACTGCTAGATTATGTTGCCCCTACCTTAACCCGAATTGAAAAACTTTTGTAAGGACTTGTATGAGGAAATCATACGAAGGAACCCTGAAAAGGTAGGTTTCTGAGGGTCCAAGAGTGGGCTTACAGGACCAAGCTTCCTGGGCTAAAGTGACAAGTACCTAGGACCTAGCGCTTCAGAAGCCTGGGGTGGGGTTGAAACAAACAGCCACTCAACAAACTAACCCCTCCAAAAGCGCTTCAGAAGCCTGGGGTGGGGTTGAAACAACAAGCCGCTCAACTTGAATCGTCCGAAAGGTGCCATAACAAGGCTTCAAGTTTGTGAAGCTTTACGAAGGAAATGTACGAGGCCAAGCGGCGGAACACTATTGTTATACGTACTTTTGCATCCTTTTCCTGAGCCCCTCAACTACAAGCCTTCTTGGTGTTGGTTGAGTTACTGGAAGATCTGTCTTTAAGAATGGACATCGGGGTGCCAAGGCTTTGGTATTTATCTTGTGGGGTTGGAGGGTTGCTTCTTCGACTGCATCCGCATTAAGGCTCGGGGCTTGGCTTACCTGTTGAAACACTATGCGGCTTAGGGCTGTAGGCTTTCGGGCGTCGGATTTGCATAGGGTTAGAGATGTTTGGTTTTGGCTTCAGGGCTCCCAACACCCGCCAAAGCCCCTTTTTTCACAGGATCCACCACCCGTCCTCCTCTTTGGCACTCCCCACCAGCTTCTGAACCCTGCAGGTGAGAATCAACATCGACAAAAGTAGGCTCAGGATTACCCTAAGGGTCCAAGTACCCTTGGGTTTCGGGTCAGGGCTAGCCGGATCCATCACACCATATCCGTCAAGGGGATTCCTGTTTATGCTTCCTTCATTAAAAATACTTAGAAGCTAGGTTTTCTGGAAGTTCATGTAGAGCTCTAATGAAACATGAAGATCAATATATGTATTTGGATTAATTCTAGTTTTATTTACGATACTATGATAACCATATTGACTATGATATATGTTTAATGATTTTTTGTAGGTGTCAGGACAAGGGCCTTCACGGTTCGAAGTTCTGGTGGATCTGAAAGTTCAGGCAGGTCATTAGAAGACGGGCTTGGGAGAGATATATGATTATGTGTATATATACAAGTGTATATGTGTATATATATATATATACATATACATATACATATATACACACACACATTTTCAGGGCAATTGACCGGTGCAAGCGCCAATCCTGCCTCAGAGCACCCAAAAGGTGGAAAATCTCTGCGACGTCGGTATCCTCACAACAGGACCAAACCCGAAAATTCTTTTGCCTAAACCCCTGACCCCGAAACCTAAACACCTAAGCCCTTGCTTCCTACACCTCTACCCTAAACTCCAAACCCCCAAAACACCAAACTTGTTTTATAACCCCGCTCCAACCCCTAAGCTTTATGCCTAAACGACTCTATACTCCGAACCCCAAAAATCATATGCCCATATGTCCCTTTTTGCAACGTTGCTTGGGAAAAGCCAGATCCTTGCATCACGGCCACTCTTTATGCCGCCTGAACCCCGAGCCTAAACCCAAGGCAACCCAAGAGCCTTGGAAACTCTGAAGCTCCGAGGCCTATGTCTCCTCTACTTGGAGGCCCAGGGGACTTAGTAAGTAGGTTATAGGTAGGGTTATTGTTGGGGTAACTCCACTCAGGGTACTTATCAACGTACTTATAACCTACTTACTCAGTCCCCTGGGCCGCTAAGTACTCGGGATCCGACTTGCTTTACCTATAGTCTCCATTGTGGTTCCTTTTTGGGGTTACCTTTTAGGATCCTAATATCATATATCTGGTTAAACCATAAAACTACAATGGAGACTGTAGGTACTTCTGATTTCGGGTAAAGAGGTTTAGGGTTTAGCGTTCTCTCTGCCAAACCCTATGAAAGCTTCGACCTTGAAGCCCTGGCTTCCACAACAACTCTATTCGGGAGCTCAAGGGAGTTGGTTTGGGGCTTACAAGTAGGGACTAAATAGAGGCCCAGGGGACTTAGTTTGTAGGTTTTAAGTAGGGTTATAAGTACCTTATATGGAGTTACCCCAACTATAACCCTACTTATAACTTATAACTACTTATAACCTACTTACTAAGTCCCCTGGGCCTCCAAGTACAATACTGGGCTTGCGGTTTCAAGCTAAGGGCTTGGGGCCCGTCCCAAAGCTCTGTCCACAGCCCCCAACCCTACAAGATAGTAGGTTTGTCCCGTTTTACTACGGAGCATATGCCCTGTTTTACCGAGATTGCAAACGGTACTAACCGCAGTGAGCCCTTGCTAGAGAGAGCCGGCCGAGCAGTTACAAGGCAAATAAAAGGGCCTTAATAAGCAGACTAGGCCTTTGGGACCCATTATACTACAGTTATAAATAATTAACCTAAGGAGCTCCCCCAAAGTAGTATGGGTACGCATATACATTAAGCCCCTATACTAATTAACCTAAGGAGCTCCCCCAAAGTAGTATGGGTAGTTATGTATTAGGCCCCTAATACTAGATCTCCTTGTCTTTGGGGGCATCGGAGCTTGAGACTCCCAGGGAGTCAAGCGCTTGCTGGTAGAGCTCCTGCGCGGCAGGTCGCTGGTCTTCAGATTGATAATTTCAGGCGTTGGGGGTTGTAAGGGGTGGGGTCTTGGGAGAAATGGGAGCTTCCGAAAATAAGGGACCCAACTATAGTACCCTAAATAGGAGGATCCTTATTATAAGGACCCCAAAATAAGGAACCCCTAGTTTTCGGAACCCCCCAAATCGGAAGACCAAACCTGCAACGAAAGCTAATTAACGCATGAACAAGACAAGCTAGAAGCCTGTCAAGGAAAGAGACCTTCGCTACGTGCTACTTCTTTTTCTATGTCCGGTGGAAGGTCCGGGCATATCACATGCAAGGCAACTCCTTTTGTACCATGTCCCCAACTCCCTGAACCGAAACCCTCGACGTGAAATCCCTTTCTTGAACCCGTGCTGCCGGTGCGTGTGACGGGAGGCAGCGTTCTCCAAACAGCTCACAGCAACAAGGACCTCAAATCCCTAAACCCTCGGTCAACCACAAAAGTAAACCCTAAACTTTCCTAATTGGGACCTGATTATAGAGCCCTTTAATACCCTTTTAAAGGGGATCCCATTATAGAACCCTATAATATCCCTGTAAAGGGAACCATATTCTGGAACCCAATAATACCCTTTTAGAGGGAATCCGATTATAGAGCCCTATAATCCCCCTTGAACCCTACCTGTAGTCTCCATTGTAATTCCTTTTTTTGGTTTAACCAACTATATAAGTAGGATCCTATAAAGTAAGGTAACCCCAAGAAGGAACCACAATGGAGACATATAGGTACACCCAAATACCAGAGCATCGGAGGCCGGACCTCCGCCGATCGAAGGTCGCCGATCTTGTGAGCCTCCGGAACTTAGAGACTCCAGTACTTAGCGGGTCAGGGGACTTAGTAAGTAGGTTATAAGTAGGGTTATAAGTACCCTAAATGGAGTTACCCCAATTATAACCCTAATTATAACCTACTTACTAAGTCTCCTGGGCCTCTAAGTATCCCTTGAAGCCTTTCTAAGAGTCTCCATTGTAGTTCCTTTTTTGTGGGTTACCTTTTAGGATCCTTAATATAAAATTGGTTAAACCAAAAGAAGAAATACAAATACAATGGAGACTAGAGGTACTTAACGCATACTCCTTCAATTATAGTAGGATCCCTAAGATGATTCAAGGAATACTCCTTACCCCAGAGGGTCCAAGTACTCCCTATTATAGGACTTTAGGGCCTTTTTAGGTACCAAAAACCATAAATAGGGACTACTTGTTTCCTTAGGGTACTTTACCCTTTTCCACCTGAAATCATGAAGGCTGCAACTCCCCCCCTCCAGACTCCCCCCCCTTTTCTAGCTAGTGCGATTCCTTGAACCCCTTGCTTCACAATTCATCTTTTCCGCAGCCATGCTTCAGGGCCTGCACAGCGATATCCAGAAATGAGTTGCATAACCACGCAGCACCCCAAACGTATCCAAGATGGTTGTTTTACACTGGGCCGGAGGCCTGACCTGCAGAATCAGGGATTTCGGTCGGGCAGGACGAACAACATTGCCCGGGACTAGGACATGCCCTGGCTTAGCCAGAGACTCATTTTCGTTTCGCGCTGCGGCACGAGCCCAACGCCCCGCCTTCGGAGGAACGCATCTCAATGGGAGGCATGCTTGGTTGAGAAGTGCGAAGACTGGGAGCCTGTGTCGGGCTCAGGGTGGGTCGGGGTGCCAAACTGGCAGGGTGGAGGGGGGGGGAGTCCAAATTGCTGGCAGGGACAGTGTTCTGGACTCCCCCCCCCTGTTTGGCCAAAACAGGGGGGGGAGTCCAGAACACTGTCCCTGCCACCAATTTGGACTCCCCCCCCCACCCCCTGCTTTTCGCACAAAGAACCTCACCGACCTCAAAAAGCAGCAAACATACCGCTCTGCCTCTAAAGTCGGAAAATCATCTCTACCGTTTGCGTGCGCCGGTGGAATGTGCACAGCCGATCGAAAAGTACGATGTACAGCCTGCATGTGTTCAGCATGTTTGCACCTGCCGCGTGAACGGAAATGGTGGCAAGCTGGCATCTGGATCTGGAGACATTTGGTGTGCAGAGTGAACAGACTCGTGATGATTTTCGTTTGCAGGCGTAGTGTCGAAAGTCTGAAATACAATCAGAACTCGCCAAAAACATCCGAGACTGCTTTGATTGATGCAGGTCCAACTTATGCACTTTTGTGCGGCAGTGCTTGTCCACAATACTTAAGCTTGATTTTAAGCCTAATTAAGCCTAATTAGTGTCACGCAAGATTTCTTGATTTAGCCCTAAATAGCCTTAAATAGCCCTAACTGGCCCTTATTAAGCCTAAACAAGATTATTTGTTGGATTCTGGAACACAGCGTCGAGGTAGGATTTAGGGGGGGAGTTCAGGGGGGAGGTGTTCGGGCATTCATGATGAAAGTACCCTAAACCCTAAACCCTAAACCCTAAACCCTTACTTTAAGGAATACCCTAAACCCTAAACCCTTACTTTAAGGAATACCCTAAACCCTAAACCCTTACTTTAAGGATATTGAAGTCTCCGGGAAGTTCCGGGGTCTAGGGCTTCCGGGCTGAAGAGCTTGGGGATTAGGGAAGGAGCTTATTCCCGAAGAGCCGAACACCCCTTATTGAATTAAGGAATATAGCTTAGGCTTAAATCATAATATGAACCCCCGAATAGTTTAAGGTATATTCCTTAATTTGGGGGTATTGGGCTCTTTAAGGTTTGGGGTTTGGCGTTTAGGCTCTCGCACTCGGACATGCCAGGCGAGGTCTCACAGGTCAGGTTGGACTGTGGCCTGGCTCCTGGCCTCTGCACTGGTGAATGGCTGGTAGCTGGCAGCAGGGAGTAGACGTATAGTATACGCATTGCAAAAAGAATCTCAAGCTCGCTGTTTGAAATTATGTAACTATGTCTGATTTTCCGTACTCCAGCCTCTACCCCTTGCTCTGGATCTTGCTGCCAGGGTATACGGCATTTCATGTTACTTGTCCAAGCCTTTGTGTTATCAAAGTTTCGGAGGTAGGAACATGGTACAGAAATCGTTTATGACGAAGAAGCACATGATGTTATGATCACAAATCTACAACAGCTACGTCAAACCCTAAACTCTCAGTCGCAGGAGCTGCCTCCTTAATGCCGAAGCAGCTGTCAGATAAACCCCAAACCCGTCGGAACCCCGAACCCCTTGTGGTTTGTGGGCTTTTGGGAGGGTTCAGGTTGCCCCAAGAGATGCCAACTCAGGCCAAAGCACCCTTCCTTTCCGACCAATGCTGCGGTCTTGGACTCTCCCCAATGTACCTATATAGGGACTACTTTAAGGAAAATTGATACTGTTTGGGTACATGGACCCTTAGGGTCTTAGACCAAAAGCCTAGCTCGGGTTTCTAGCTCGACCTGCCAGTTGCTAGGCTATAAGGTTATAGTATCAAAGCTTTGGTTTTTTGGGTGCCTTTTTTGGGCACAGAGCTGTAAGGCTTTAGGACTTGGGGCTTTAGGCACGTAGAACGTTGGGTTTTAAAGTTTACAGAGGCTGGAAGAACCTCGTAAACCCCTAAATCCTCGCTGAAAACCAGGACCGAGGAACCCAAGCAGTAGTATTGGCAGGAGCAGCAGCAGGAGCAGGCGTTGTAGTAGAAGTATATACCAGAAAGGAAATAACAGTAGTATAGTAGCAGCCCTGGAAACTAAAAAATGAGCTGTGCCTTAGTCCCAGCTTGTAGCAGGGCATTGGCTGTCGGAGCGATCGCGTCGGCCGTCATTCCGTCAAGATGAGCTCAAATTTGGCCCACCATAGGATGAGAAGGAAGACTAAGTGAGGTCCTACGACATAGGACTTGGCAGGGCGGTATGGGCTTTTTTGACAGGTTAACTATAGACTCTCGGATATTGTTGGCAAAAGACGGAAGATGTAAACACGTGGAAATGCTTCCTAGGCTCAAATGTGTCGAACCTGTCGTACTTCGACATCTATCGGGTTCTGCTAACACATCCAAAGCCAACGCTGCGCAGCAAACGGCGGCATGATCCGTCCAAAATCGCCCTGCTCCCTCTATAGACGCATCGTCTTCCTGCAGGAAGCACGCTGCGCCGCTCGATCGAAACCGACGATAGTGTCCCTGTCTTTGTGTGCCAAAATCATGTCGACTGCCCGAGTCTTCAAGAACCTCAGCTCGACTTCTCCGACTGAGAGCCTTTAACAAACTTTATCATGCGTGCAGGATCCGTAAGTGGAGTAGGTTTGGGTGGCAATGAAAACACTCCAATCCGTAGCGCGGCGCTGGAGCTTCGGGCATAATAACACATGTTGCAAGTCCTTCTTTCGGCCTGGTTGAAGCGCAATGATGCAATAATGACTCCGTGAATTAGCCGAATATCCCCAGGAACGCAATACCATAAGTCATAATAACAAGCTTTTTCGAATCCCTCATCAAGGGGTATCCGCCCCGAACCCCAAAACCCCAGAACCCAAAAGGCGGGCTCCAGGCCGTAGCTGAGGTGAACTGCATGCCCAGCCACTGCGCGGCATCTGGCCATATTGGTGAGCTGAACTGTGGTAACAACACTGTGGTATACCTCGACTTGAAAGTTCGCGGCCCGTAATTAATCAGGAAAGCAGTGAAAGCAGATACCCCAAAAAACAACAAAGTACAAAGTGAGGGTATGGATAGTCTTGATTGTTCACAACTGCAGACGGCTTGTCAGGCATCTCCTTGAATAGCGGCGTGCTAGAATCCCAGAGACTCCAATATCCCTTAATTAATAAGGAATATACCTTAAATTACAATAGGATCCTTAATATGATTTAAGGAATATTCCTTAATTAAGGGATATTGGAGTCTCTGGAACCCGAACCTTGCGACAGGGAATCACAGTTTTGGAAGAGCCCAACCTGCCGTCTTCTGGTTTGGGTATAGGGTTTAGGGTTTAGGGTTTTCAAACACGACCAAGAAACCACCGACATCAGAAGATCACTGCTGCAGCTTCTTCTGTCAAGGAACTAAAGCTGGACAGCAAAATTGCAGAACAGCGGCCCTGGCTTAGGTTGAGGGTCAGAAGGCACATGTACGAAGCATGCCGTCTGGATTGGGAGTAGCTTTGCGTTCGTTCCAAAATCTTCCAAAACATCCACTGCGAAATCTACTGCTGCAGAAATGCCACAGGAAGGGACCCAAACCCTATAGACTTAAACGATCCCACTACATTTTGGAAATACGCTCAACCGAACACCCCTTGCAGCCTTTTAGTTCGCGACTTGCCCACCAGCACCCCCAAACAAAACCCCAACCAACACCTTGAACCCGACACCCTTGAGAGCCCAAAGCACGATACTCGAGAACAACTGTCAAGACCTTCTATTATTCCTGAAAGTTCGATCCGTATCTTAGGTATAGTGATGATATACTCTAAGACCTACTTGTCGCTTTTTGGTTATATAGGGGTTATATAAGGACAATACTACCCAAAAAAGGTTAAAGGTCTCCTACTCTACTACTAGGAAGAAGCAAATTCCAAATATGAAAACCCCTAGTTTACAGGAGGGCCATGTCGGAGATGCACCTGCACCGGGCGCGAGGAACTGGGGTGACTGGGCCTGGCGTGGCCCGGGGTTTTAGGGTGCAGGGTGTGTAATTTTGGGATTTGGGGCTTAGGGTATGGGATTTGGGATTTAGGATTCAGGGTTTAGGGTATACGGTCTAGGGTTTATAGAGTTTAGGGTTTAGGTTCGGATGGCTTTGTGACTTTGATTTGCAAGGCTCCGGGTAATAGAATTCAAAAAGTGCTATGATACCGTACAGGGGCTCAGAAGTTTAAAGTAGAGCTTTGATGGCCTTGCTACTCATCGGGTGTGTGGTTTAGGCTGAAGGCTTAAGGTCTAACTCTCTAACTCGGGCTTAAGGCATGGGTTTAATCCGGCGATCAGGCGCGAAAGACTTAGGGTGTTTGACCTGTCGTGTCTAGAGGATTTTGGAAAGGACCACGGATTCAATGCTTAAGACCTAGGCCCTAAACTTCCAAAGTTGGAACCCAAAGTCAAAGCCCTGCACTTTCATCTCCTAGGTTTTCGATAAGAGCCGTGTGTGTGGCCAGTACTGGTGACAATATCCAGTCCCTAATGGTCCCTATGCAGTGTGCAAAGACCCCCCCCCCGACCGCACACTTCTTCTTGTGCTAACTGTAACGATTCTAGGTTTTGATGACGAGGGACTTGGGTTGAAGTCATTGAGGGGCACGATAGGTCTAGAATTTAGGATCTAATGCCTCGTAAATCATGGATTTGCTACGTAGCATTAATTCCAATGTCCTAACCCCAAACAATGAGAACCGAACATCATGTGTCCCTGGTCTTCGGGGGATTTTACGCATTTACGTACACACGTACGTGTCGATGTGTGTGTGTACTGGTTCAAGGAGCCTAGCGGATAGCACTTGGTGAGGTTTACTATCGATGTCTGATATGTTAGCAGGCCCGAAACATTACTTATCACTCAGGCCCTAAATTGGCCCTAATTTCTGCACCCTCAATCCTAAACCCCAGACGACAACTAGGCTTCCTGTGTCATCCCTAGCCAGCACACTGCGGCTTGGGTTGCATCATAGTACATACTATCGGGCCAAGAGGAGGGGATAGCAAACATGCCATGATTTTACATCCATGGAGAATCAACAACCCTCTCTCTCTCTCTCTCTCTCTCTCTCTCTCTCTCTCTCTCTCTCTCTCCCAGGCATTCGAAACGTCAAGCCCGGTTGCAGGACACAGACCAACAACCCTAAACCCTAAATCCTAAAACCCTGAATCCTACAAGGCCCCCCATCCCTCCCCATGTCAGCCAGCCTTCCAGAAAGTGGAGAGGTTCCCATCGAAGGCCAGACCAGGCCTTTCCAAGATGAGACTTTCCTTTTAAAACAGAAACAGGAAGGTGTAAAGGGCTGATAATTAAAGGGTTTTTGGGATTTCAAGTTCAGAGTTTTATACAGATTCTGAGATATTTCTTTTGAAATACTACTAGTACCAGGACCGCCCAAGTGCCCTACAATATCGTTCAATAGAGCCCGTAAGGTCCTTATAGTGGGCATGTTTGGGTATATCATATCAGAAGGTAATTTGGGGGGGTCCAGGTAAGGTTACGGGTTTTGTAAAAGGCTTGGGTTTCAGTTGTTTGCATGCTTTTAATTTGTTGCATCACTTGTTTAATGGTTGTTGTTGCATTGTTTGCTGTCGCGAAGCTTTATTTGGGGTTGTTAGGATTCAGGCCCGGTAATGTGTAGCTTTGGGCTGTATACATCGACTTTAAGGATTAGGGCTGTCTCAGGGTTTAAGGTGAGTAGTATAGGGTTTAGGGCGATTGGGGTTTCGGGTTTAGGGGGGTATACGACGTGGAACTCTCTCGGGGGCGGACAGAAGTACGATTACGATTACTGTACTTGGTGTTGTAGTTGGGGCGACCAGAAATCTCCAGCATGCTTGCCGCGTTTACGCCCACAGACATCCAAATACGAACTCGATGGTTCCTGAGTTCTCCTTTAAGCCCCTTGAAAATTATTTACGCTTATAGTTCTCTACAAAATAGTAGGGGAAATTAAAAAAGATCCCAAAGGACAACCCAGGTTGTAACGGTTACATTCTGGCTCACAAGTCGCCGACAAGAACGCCGTAACAGACAGATCTCACGGATATACCTATGGTCTCTATTGTAGTTCCTTTTTTTGGTTGGCCAAAATCTCCATTATTATAGAATCCTAGCCATAAAACTGTTAAACAAAAACAGGAACTACAATTGATACTTATGGGTAGGATCCTTTTCTGGTCCCATGCTACGCCTCCAACCAATCGATGCTTGCTTACGAACTTGCGTCTGTCCTTCTGGATTCGCGGTGTTTGCCACTTACTGAAAACGGGATGCTGAAATGCTGGATTCGAAGCAGCTTTAGAAAGCAGGAACCATATACGCCTTCAAATCCAACACCCCGAAAACTAAACCAAGACTGCATTCAGCCGTCCACCACAGATGCACCCTTAAACCCCCAAACGCTGCACAACCCTCAGCCCTTAACCCCCGGACCCCGAGCTGCACCCTAAGCCCCACCTATAGTCTCCATATGTCTCCATTGTAGCTCCTTTTTGGTTTAACCAATTATATATTTTGGATCTTAAAAGGTAACCCCAAAAAGGAACTACAATGGAGACTTTTGGTAGGCTCCCAAACTCAGAAGTCTTCGCTGGGGCACACGCACGAAAAGCCCCGAGAAGCCCGAGCTAATCGCGAAGCCTCTCACCTTCCCAGCAAGAGCAGTAGAAAGGCCTGTTGTTCTGGTTGCTTTAGGGGCGGCGATCATATACGACCGCGACTACGAGAGCCACCGCTACGGTCCTATTTGTGTCTTCAGAAAGACGCGAAGCCTGTCATTCAGCCGTTTATAGTTTAGCAGCTGGAACCACTCACTCCTGTTACCCAAATGGTCCAAGTACCATTATGGTATATACTTAGACCCCCAAAATACCCTATAAGTATATACCACAATGATACTTGGACCCTTTGGGGTAGTCACAGCCAAGCCTCAGCGTTTGGGGCTCAGGGGCTGGGGAAAACGTGGTTCCTCCGAGGCTCTGCGTCGTGAAACCCCTAGCCTAGAGCCCTACTCTCCCCAAACCCTACCTATAGTCTCCATTGTAGTTCATTTTTTTGGTTTATTGGTTTAATATTAAGGATCCTACAAGGTAACCCCAAAAAGGAACTACAATAGAGACTGTAGGTAAACCCAGGCCTCCATGGTGCACTCGACATCTGCGAACAGATGGAGCGATGCGACCTTCAGTACATGTCGGAAAGCTTTGCTACTCAAGGGGCACCTCTGGCTGGATATTTGGAGGTATCTGAATCTTCGGAGCTCTTCTGAAGAAGCTGACTTCGTGTGAGGGAAGGCTGCGATTGAGGCTTGCAGAGGTTTGGAGTTCTTTGTCCTCTCTTCGGCGGCGTGGCTGTGCTTCAAACACCACACAAGCAGCTATGCACTCGCAATTCCAAAGTCGCAAGTTCGGGGGCCAAACTGATGAGATGCATTGCACAACTGTTTATAGGGGCCACAACAAGTCAAATTGAATGCTCCCTACCAGGAATGACAGGAGCAAGCTGCTCACGACACAGTAGTGGCAAAAGCTGGCATAATAGCATATGCGTATCGATGACCAGTCGTGCTACTTCAGCCGTGGCACAAGCACGCTGCCAATGCCGCAGGAAGGCTAAAGACCCATTCCCAATAATGAGCCGGGCATTCCCCCCAAAGCCCAAACCCATCCTAAGTCGTAAACCTTCTTGAGCGACGTCTCTCTGAAGTGCCTCCAGCAGTAAATCATAAATCAAGCCCCAAACCCGGCCCCCTTAGCCCCAGGCCGACCAGCCATCGACAGGGCTGTGAAGGCTCAACCTAAAGCGGTCGGCGGTTGTTCTAAGCCTGCTGAATAGCCGTTCGCCAAACAATGTAACAACTGGCCTCCTGCATGCAATTTTGTTCGTGTTTGGTGTTGGTTGTTGTCGGTTGGGCTGGGCTTTTTGAGGCTTGAGTTGAGGGCGACCTGAATTTCCATTTTGGTATTACAGAAAACCCAACCCCAGAACACTAAACCCGCAGTCTGCAGCAGACCCGTTAACAAAACACCTACTGTTTTTGGTCAGTCAGAGCATCCCCCCCCGAACTGTTTGGTAGACTTTCAAACCTAAACCCCATATAAGCCCTCCTAAACCCTACACCCAGTTGTTTCGTGCGGTTCTCGGCTCCTTGGGCTCGGGAAGATGGGGTTGCTCTCAGGGCGTTGAGGTAAGATAGGGTTTAGGGTCTACTCACAGGCTCCATAGTAGTTCCTAAATATGAATCCCAGAAGGAACTACTATGGAGCCTGTAGGTAGGGCTTAGGGTTGAGGGTCTGGGGTTTAGGGGAGTGCTGAGCAATACACCCCCTCCCTTTGCTTAAGGGCCTTGAGATGGGCATCCCTACTACAACATTTGTCAGGGAGAGGGTGTGGTTGTTCATCAAGTGTCTACAGACCTGAAACCTTAAAGCCTCGATATATCAACCCCTAAGCTCCACAATAAGGCTCAAAATAAAACCGCAGGAAGCCCATCGCAGAAGCCTTGAACCGCCAATGCTAAGACCCTCGAACTCATTGTTTAAGCCGCGCCTTCGGAGAACCCCTAAATCCAAGGTTCAGGAAAACCACAAGGGTTTAAAGGGTTTAGGGCTTTTGGGTTTTAGGGGGAATTGTTTCGGGTTCAGGAAGCACTGAAGCTAAAGGTCTTCAGCCCGCGGGCACGCGAGCTCGCATCTGCGCCCCAGGATTGGCCCAGGCCTTGTAGATGCATTTAGGGATTGAGGGTTTAGGGTTTGGGGGTTGAGGGAACGTTAGACAATCGGATGTTGTCGAGGGGTGGGCTTGTGGATCATTTACATGTAATACTCCTCGAAACTGTAGAGCTTTCGAGCCTTGGGGGCAAGCGCTCAAGAACACTTCTCCTTCGAGTTCTCGCCAATTGAACAAACCGGAATCCTGTCTTCGAAGTCGTCGGCCGGAGCTGTTCGGTTGATTGCTTCATCTACTGCCAGGGGATCCTCAAGGGGGTCCGAGCAGAAGTTGGAGTTTTGTAGCACTCGCGCTCAAACAGGGAGCCATACGAGAGGTCTGGGGAGGTACTTTGAAAGACCATAATTAACAGCGCTTGCAGATCAGATGAACAAGTGGGCGCAGTAGTCTAGGTAAGGTTTCTAGGGGGGCAGTGTCATATGATTATCGTTAGTCAGTTAATGACAAGGATACCGCTGGCCCTATGCCTCCTTGTGTAAGCCTACATGTCGAAGGCCCAAACCCTGAACCTCTATCCTCAACCTCTGTACAATATGCTTCCCTTTTGCTGCCGCGGGTGCGAGGGGCCGTCTTCTTGAAACTCTGTCACTCTAAATGAATGAATAAATACATACATACATATGTATATGTATATGTATATGTATATGTATATGTAATGTATGTATATATATATATATATATATATATATATCTGTACTGTGTGTGCGATCTGTAACGCATGGGTTGCGGGAGTTAGTGGCTCAGGGAAGTTCAGGGTTTAGGGTTTCGACTAGCGCTCTCAGAGAGAGCAGGCACGGAAAACATAGGTGGCATTGGTTTAAGGGCTTAGGGGCTTAGCGTTCAGCGAAAGTACATCAACACAGATCGTGAAACAAGAAACTACCAGGAACTACCATGAATAGCCTCAAGACTATGGTGACTATGACATTCCCGTGCGAAGCCGTCTATGACTTCTGGCAAAGAGACATGTACAAACTTCTCTTGGCTCCGGCTTCGGGTTTACGGCTCAGGGTCGGCTGCGGTCGAACCTGCTCCGCATGGTGCAACAGCCTCAGAACCTCGCTAATCGGCAACAGCTCTGTGTGTGTGCCATTCTTCTGCCGCTCACCCGATTCCTGCACCATTCCTGGTACTAGCTTCGGTGTGGCTTCTGAATCAGAACATCGGCTAGCTCGGTGCATGCGCGACCTCGGGGCGAACAAGGAGCAAGTATTGGTATAGGCCCTCAGGGGTCAGGGATTCAGGTTTTGGAGGCTACTGTTTCGGTTTCATAATATGTCTTCGGGCTTTTAAGGTTTCGCAGCTTGGATCAGCTTGGATCTTCTTGATGTGCTTGATGGGGGTAGTTAGCCAGTGGGAGGACCCAGCAAATCGCAAGCACGGGGCAAATTGTATGATTGCTGTTGGGGGATTTAGGTGTTCGGGCTAGCTTAATTAAGGGGTTAACTATGATATGTACAGCTGCTTGAAGACACATAAAACCCTGCTCGTTGAATGCTCCACAGAGAGAGAGAGAGAGAGAGAGAGAGAGAGAGAGAGAGAGAGAGAGAGAGAGAGAGAGAGAGAGAGAGAGAGAGAGAGAGAGATAGAGAGAGAGAGAGAGAGAGAGCGCGAGTTTTGTAACACGCGCCCATTGGCGCGTAGTGATAGGAAGGCTGGCAGCAGTGGCCTACAAACAAGAAGTGTAGCAGAAACGGGAAAAGTGGAACAGGGGCGTCGTTGAACACCTCCGGAGAGCTACCAGCAACAGTGCTTCAAAGTGCGACCAAGTGTATCCGAAACTTTCGCCCAAATCACAGTGCCTTGCGGTTCACGTTATGGCAATGGTACAACAATGGTCACACAAAGTGCACCCTGGTCAACAAGCCATGGACATCCAACTCTTATCGGTTTAGGGTTTTAGTTTAGGGTCTGCGGAGAGTTCTGCGGCCGCGGTGCTGGCACGAGCTTTCTCGTCGCGATAACGCTCCTCCTGCTTCGCTAATTTCTGCGGTCTGCTTCAGGATTTAGGTTTGATACCTGGAGAGCCCAACGCCTCCTCTGGATAGAAGGGTGCAAGTCTTTGTCTTCCTCTCAGGCTGTCGTTTGGCTTTGTTTGGCAGTCTCAGCAGATCGGCACGTTTGCACCCAGAGCTGTCTAAACACTGTTGCTCACTGGGCTCAATGCTGGCCGGCTTCAACCACCTCTCCATCGCATTGACTCGGAAGCAAGCAAGCATGTCATACCCTAAACCCTGAACCCTAAGGGTGTGCGCCTCCCATAAGGGAACCCAAAATTCTTAACTGGTTGACTTCCAACCCCCCTCCCCAACAAGCATTCACATGGCTCCGCCGTGGCCATCCGGTAGGCAATAAAGGCAATAAAGACGAAGCCGCAAGCAATCCTGACTTTCATGATCTGGCGACGAAAGCAGTACAAGGTCTCACGTGTTGGGGTGTAGGCTTCTTTTGTCGGCTCAGCGTTTTGCACGGTTCTGCTGGGCAAAGCATTTTGGGCTTATCAAAGATACTCTGGCTGAAGGTCACAAGGAAAAGCTACACATTTGGATATTGCACGTCGACTTGCTCTGTTTACTCTGGGGGGCGGGGGGGGGGGCTTATAAGCAACATCTGGGTGATTTGCTTGTTGACTTTGTTTTGTCAGGGGAGTCGCATCGTTGCAGCCGTGTGTCAGGAAGTAAAGGAACAGCAGCCTCAGCCAGAGAATGTCGACAGTAAGGGTTCATATCTTAAGAGCTTCGGACAAACAAGGACTGCTTCAGGATCGGTTTTTGCCCCAAACCCTAAACCCTAAACCCTAAATTCTAAGCCCAAAACCCTAAACCCAAGAACGGACATATCTTCGGAGACTCTGCGAAAGAGTCCTGCTGACTTGATCTGCTCGGAACTCGATGCAAATCAACGGCACCCTCGGAGGCCTAAGTTCTCGTCCTTCTTGGTGACCTTCTTGTTATAAGGATTCGATACTATATCGTCCTTCTTGGTGACCTTCTTGTTTTAAGGACTCCATACTATATCGTCCTTATTGATGACCTTCTTGTTTTAAGGATTCCATACTATATCGTCCTTCTTGGTGACCTTCTTGTTACAAGGATTCCATACTACATTTTGGTGGACCCAAAAAAGGACACTCCTTAATTCAACTCATGCAATCTCTGACTCGATGTCTGCGAGCAAGGCAACAGACTCCCACTCAATTCCCAAAAAACAAACTGGATTCTTGTGAAAGGACATAATTTAAGTTTCCATCATCAAGAAAACATGTTACCTCCTATAGATCCCTATTACGGTAACTTGAGTTGCATTCCGTAGCAAGAACCCAGCAAACCCTAAACCGAACACCCCCCCCCCCAACCCCAAAGTTCCAACCTGAAGCATCCAAGACGCTGCGTCGGTGTTATCAAGCCTTGGTCAGTTGAAGGCTTTTTCCTTTGAATGTAGGAGTTTATCTATAGCCTCCACTATATATAGTTCGTTTTGGGGGTTACCTAATAGGATCCTGAACATAAAGTTGGTGAAGCCCAAAACAACAGGAACTACAATGGAGACTGCAAGCAGGAGGAAACTTTGTGGCTCGTTTTGGGGGTCATGATGGGCGCTATAATCATTGCAACACGGTCTGGGGGGGCACACTATACCATGAGTATACAAGACCTGTAACGGGACGGTGTTACTAAGTCTGTATATCGTCTCTTCGGGGTCAGGATTGGTAACCGGCAAGCTGCTGCGGAGATCCGGGCAAGGACTCTCTTAGGGCACCGAAGAAGCACATACTCACAAATAAGTATTGTGATATCCCAGATAAACCCCCTCATAATGAACCCCAATAAAGTACGGACATCCCGATACAATGGGAACCCTAATCTCTTGCTTCGAGTTGCCTTGTGGCACTATGGGCGGCGCCATCTGAGGCAGTGAGGAATCAAGTAGATCCGACATGGCGTCAAATCAAGGCCGTCCCTTCTCAGACTTTGCTGAGGAAACGAGGGGCAAAGGCTCTATACAATACCATGGTACACTACACTACACTAGACTATATACTAGAATGAACCTGCGCTGTGCTGCTCCACACAAGGTTCGAACTTAAGATTGAAGGCATGGGCTTGATGCATTTATGCAGAAGGCTAGACTCATCCCACAAAGCCCTTGGTCTCCACCCATTGAAGCACTACCGCCATGTTTCATACGAGGCTGCTTCCGCAGCTCCTGTGATGGCAACACATGGCATGACATGCACGAGTTTGCAACGCTGCCCATCCCATCAAGGCTTCACCGGAAACAGGGTCTCTGCAATGTAGGGACCCGATCAGTGGCTGCCTCTTTTCAAGTGGCACTACGATGAAATCGGAAAAGCAAACAAACCGCCACTAAACCCTAATTATAAGTTGGGTACTGCCCCCATACAGTAACAACTCTGTAATAGGCGGCTACTATTAAGGGGATAACATATCTATATTATAGACATTATTCAACTGTTACTGAGCGGGAGCCGTGTCCAACCTATAAGGCGCAAGATCGTCAGCTCCGAAGATGTGCCGAGGGCCGTGCCTGGTTCAGCAATGCAGTCTCCCCTCCGCCGACGCCTCAGCGCTAGGAAACGCGTGGCGCATCTTTGGCTTAGCCTTAGCTGATAAGGAATTTCACTGGAGCTTCCAAACTATCAGTGTATATCCATCCATCCACCCACCCACCCAGCTATCCATCCATCTGCCGTCCAAGCAGACACATATACATATGTAAGTAATCATATTGTTTGTAAGTATATATAGTTGCTGAATCACAAAAGCCCTTAAATATTCGGCTGAGGAAGGGGAAGACCCCGATCTAATCCCTAAGCCCGGCCACGCACGAGATCATGGCCTCGGATGCCAGGAAACCGCAGTCAACTTCCAGCAACCATGGCAATCAGTTCCAGCAGAATAAATACTTTTTAGACCGTGCTGCAATGGGGCTTGTGGCTTTGAGGGTTTAAATGTATTTTTGGAAGGGTTAAAACCATTAAAGAAACACACAATTACATACATACGTACATATAAACAATCAATCAATAAATAAATATATATATATATATATATAGATAGATAGATAGATATATGTAGGGACCCATGTTATACATGTTGTATATATAAACTATTATATATATATATATATATATATATAGACGTGGGTATGTATACATACATACATACATACATACATACATACATACACACAAACATACATACATACATACATACATACATACATATATATATATATATGTACCTATTATATGAGAATCAGGATAGAAACCCTGTCTTGAATAAGGTTAAGTACTCATTGTTCCAACCCATATAGTATCGTTTCTGCATCGCAGACTGAGCACAGAACCAAAAGCCCGGTGCAAGCTTTGAGGGCTCTGCGTGTAAATGTCTGCATGGTGGCCCACTCCAAACCCACCTGAGCGGCGCAAGCTCAAGCCCTGGGTCAAGGATTAACCAATCCATAGGTTTAATTGTTGGAGCTTTTGCCTAGGTTTGATTCTTACTTGGGACTCATCAGAGACTTACAAGGGTCATAAGGATTTATACGGGGTTTTGAACCTCACATGCGCACTTTACTGGCTGGTTACATAATTACCAGCCGGTTTAGGGTTTAGGAGTTTAGGGTTTAGCATGCAAGGCTTGCCTTGCCGAGGCTTGACTTAAGGACTGGATGCGAAACGCACCAGGCCCTAAGCCAGGCTTGAAACTCTAAACCCTAAACCCTATAAATGCTAAACTATCATCAGAACAACTCGAACAACAAATTCGGGAGATTCAATATTTGGCAGAGTTACTCCTCTAAAGCTTTGTTCATCCTGTGCCACAGGGTTAGGGTTCAGGGTGCCTACAGCGCAACACAACATGATTATGAAGTTCTTGTTGCTCTGGGATTTGAGATTTCGGCTCAGCTCAGAGTGTATGGCAGGAGCCACGTGGCCGGGTTTGCAACGGCAGATGCCCTGAGCCTCCACGCCCACCGGTCCAGATGGATCGTCGGTGTGCCTTGGGAGCTGGCATAGGGAACTCGCTTTCTTTAGATGAGCTTCGTGCAAACGTGAGGCTCAATTCGGTAGATAAACATGATAACCACGCGGGAGTGCTAATTCCGCTACACCGCATTGCTGTTTAGTCCTGGTAAACAGCTATCGACGGAAAACATCACCTCCAGGGCCTAAGTGACGCTGGCTTGAGGGAGCTTCAACGGGACCCACATACAAACCCTGAACAGTCGGATCTTTGTTCTGAGGACACCAAACTCTACGGCTATTTGCTTGGTAAAACCCAAATATCCTCCCCATACGACCTTCGACAACCCTCATGAAGACCAATAACGTTCACGTAGACGTACAACACGGTTGTATAACTTCTATAACTAGGTAGCCCATAAAACCCGACAGTACAACTTACCTGCATCAACTGCTGCATAGCTGTATAACTGGATACCCCTCACAAAACCTGATAACATCCCTGCATAACCTCCATAACTAGAGAGCCTGGTACAAAGTAAACCCCTGTCAGATCTCTCTACATAACCTCCGTGACTACATAGCCCCTATACTATAAAATCCCTGCACAACCTCTGTGACTAGGTAGCCCTTATGAAACCCCAGCGTTCCTTTGGAGACGGAAGCCTATGCACCTGGCTCGAGAGCTCGTCCCCGGATTGCAAGATCTCCACACAGGCCACCTGTGGAAGCCGGGAGAGCTTGGGAGTCCAGCTTTCCGGGCTTCAGGGATTTGGGTACAGAGGTCTAGGACTCAGGGTTGCGGGTGGGTTCAGGGCTGAGGAGGAGAGAGGTTCAGGGTTTAGAGCTTCAGGGCTTAGGGGGACTTTGAGTTCGGGGGTTTAAGGGTGGCCAGGAGACCTGGTACGATTCTGTTGGCGTTGTCGGCTCTTTAGGGCCACGAAGGAAGACGATGTACAGCTGTGACTGTGCTTCAACAGGGAATAAGACATATTGGGCCTTAGAAATTCGAACAGGGTATTAGCGTATGTTACACTATGTTATAGAATTCAGGAAAGCAAAATGATATCGGACCGAAACTTCACAGCGCTCCAAACATGGAAGTGGCCCATGTTGACCGGCGGCTATGTGCTCGTGCCCAACTACAACATTTCGACTGCACGTAGACTCGAAGAGGCTGCACTGTTGACTCAAGTTGAAGCACGGAACATCACGGAACGGCAATCTGCTGAAGGCAAGGAGTTGTTGTTGATCTGATTGTTCAGCTTTGTCGTTTCGCAGACGCAGAGCCGAAGGATCGACCTGGTGTAGGGCAACAAGAGGAAGCAGCCGATTTAAAGAGTGATCTGCCGCTGTAAAGAGTGATTTGCCCTCACTGGGTTGATGTCTATCGAGACAACTTGTCACCGGGTGTTATCCAAACATCACCGGAAAAATTAGAGTATTAGGTGGGG
Source organism: Symbiodinium sp. CCMP2592 (assembly GCA_905221615.1). Taxonomy (NCBI): domain Eukaryota; class Dinophyceae; order Suessiales; family Symbiodiniaceae; genus Symbiodinium; species Symbiodinium sp. CCMP2592. The sequence continues at coordinate 825,463 of CAJNDT010002557.1, forward strand.
GTGTAGGGTTCAGGGCCCAGGAGATAGTAGAAACATGCTTCTTCAATTGTCAGTCCGTGGCCTCTTGGGGAGTATCGAAGATGATACCAATCCAAGCAGCACCTCAGAAAGCTCAGAAACTCGTATGGCAATATGCGCGGAAACATGGGGCCACGAAAGCTTTATTAACAGAACCCTCATGGTCCATGTACCTAAATAGTCTATACTGTACAGATACTTTGTGGCAAAAAGTATAATTATGCTATTTGGGCACATGGACCCGTGAGGTGAACAGTGAGTATCACTTGATGTACACCGCCTTTGTTGGGTAAACCTATATATAGTCTCCATTGTAGTTCCTTTTGGGGTTACCTTTTAGGATCCTAAGTATAAAATTGGTTAAACAAAAAAAAGGAACTACAATGGAGACTACAGAAGAGGAAGCCTAGCGAACAACGCCCAAAACCTTGCAATCCACAGGAAGGCACATGCACGCACGCGCACACGCGCTTAGACACACTTTTGCGCCGTCTTCTCTGCCCTTAACCCTTTTGCCTGAAACCCCAACCCCAAGATCTACACATGGACCTCCATTCTCCGTCGCCACATGCCCGGACCTTCAGACTGAGTCAATCTGGCATCCTGCAATTGAGCATCAAGCCCTACGGCATTGCAGTGGTTCAGACGTGTGGACCCTGAACCCCACACAACACACGCCATCCCGAAGATCCATCATGATCCATCCAAACTCAGGTCGCCACCAATTGCACATCCAAAACCTCCGTGCTGGTCGTAGCTGTGGGGATTTGTTCGGGCGGCACAGGATATGGGGTTTTAATAGAGCGAGCTGCGCAAGAATCGGCAGTGATGCTGTGGGGGGACGAAAGACGGCTCTGCCTCGGGCTACCCAGACAGCAAATTGGAGTTCCGTCTGCGTTTGTGTATGTTATTTTGTTGCCGCATTGCCGGAACCCATAGGTGGTAGCAGTCGGTGTAACGAAAGGAATCAGCCTCAAAAGAAACGTTAAACCCTGGCACCAACGTCATCGCAGTTGCCTTGCTTATAGAGGTATGGCTTCAGCAAGGAAGTTAAGAACTACCAGATTGCTGACATCTAACGTTGTTGACCATCAGCCGTCAGGTTAACCTTAACCCCAAACTCTCCATGGAATGCCACTTGCCCAACTGGGTGCATGGCATGAGGAACGCCACATGTCGCCTAGGCATAGCAACAGTTGCACGAGAAGCCATTCGAAAGGATATGTAGGAGACTTAGTATGAAAATAGGCTTAGGGATGTATCCTGTAGTCGGACAAGAACAGCATGTCATGGCTACTTGGTCCAACCCTACAATGTGCGTCCCGCGTTCTGCTCACACTGGGATACTGCAGATCTGTTGATGAAGTCCGGTTTCCGGGCTCAGGATGTTGGGTGTCCTGGCCTATGCATCAGCAAATATATGATATAGGCCTGACTTTGCTTGCCTCGTTTGGTTTCGGATTTTGAAAAGGCTCGTAGCATTTTGGCCTTCTGTACCCCAAAACCCGAAACAGGGGCTTCGTGACGAAAGTTTTGGTCTAGCTCTCCAGACAGGGCCCCAGTCTCCATTGAGTGACTGCCCTTGGAACCATAATGAAAACAACTTGTTTCATGATCCGCTGGAGCCTTACTATAGTAGACAGTAATTTTACATAAATTGGTCTTCTTAAGACCGATCAAGTATATGTAGGCGCTTTCCACGGAGAGGCCCTCAACCAGACCAGTGAATATCTACAACTTTGCAGATGTGTTTTGCCTGCCACAGGGTTTAGGGTTTTTGGCACGACCCATTTCGGTTCGCACAAGTTAGAAAGCGGCATTCCGCTGGGTCTTAGCAGACATCTTTGAGATACACAGGGTTCAGGGTCTTGGTGTCTCTGTATTCCTGTGTGTGTTTTGTCACATCCGGGGCTCAGGGACGGAGTGCACCCCCTCTTAGGCTCACAGCCTTGAGCCCGACCACACCTCAAACCCAAAAACCCAACCCTCAAACATGCTGAACCCGAAGCCCCAACAACACGCAAAACATACTGAACCCTGAAGCCCTACACCCCAAAGATTGACACATCTAACAAGACTTCCCGCACGTTTCATAGCTAACTTGGTTTCATTCTGCTTTTTTGGAATGTGTTTCGCATAGAGGCGCGCCACTTTTAGGAGTGCGCGGGGCAAGTTTATACAAACTAAACCAAGACTTTCCACAGGTTTCTTAGCTGATGTGGTTTCATTCTACATTTTGGGACGCAGTTTTGCATAGAAGCGAGCAGCTGTCAGGAGCGTGAGCGAGCAGGTGTTAGAAACCCTAAAGCCCTGAACCCTCAGCTGCCCTGAGGACGAGGTGCTGCCCATGCTGTTCAGAGCACCGTCGGGTGGTGTGCTGCGTGAGGCCTCCCCAGACCTCAGATCTTCACTTACCTTGGGTTAGTAGGGAATGGAGGATTGGGGTGCCATTATAACTACTATTACTACCATTCTTCCATTCCCTACTAACCAAAGGTAAGTTCAAGGAGAGCTCGGAGAGCTCCTTCTGCTTAGGGGCTCTTCTGTCTTTACCCTAAAGGTCCGAAGGACACAATATTTAGTTAATTACTTAGATCTCGGATAGTTAGTAGGTGTGTAAGATACTATTTGGGGGAGTACATGATTATCTATCAGGTGCTTGGACCGAAGGGGCTCATAAGAACAGGATCGAACCCACCGGGTCTTCTGCGCGAAGGCTGTGCCGTTCAAAGGCGTCGAAGAACAACCATTGAGAGCCTCGGCGACACTACAACTGGGTGGGCGTTTCGGCTGGGCTGAAAAATCTTTTCTGCAAGCGATTTCTGTCTGTCATTCAGACCCTAATGCAAAGAGGCAATCACCACAGCAAAAATCCGCAGTTTTGCGGCAGTCACAGCATGCAAATCCCGCAACTTTGCAGATGTTTCGAGACCTGTCATTCAAACCCTAATGCAAAGAGGCAACGACTGCAGTTTCATGAGCACGCATGGAGGGGGCATATTGGATCCCAATAAGCACCCTCCATGCGTGCTCAGCAAATCCGCAGTTTTGCGGGGCAGTCGAATCCCGCAGTTTAGCGGATTTCTCGAGACCAAGTCCACTCTCAGAGTCGAATTGTACCTGGCAGACGGTCAGACAAAGTCGAGTTGAAGGACTCAGGTTCAAGGAAAGGCTTCGGCCCGGGAACACAATGAAACAGCCCTGAAGCCTCTGTCCCAGCCTCGAGCGAGCAAAGACCGAGCCCGACTCGGGAATGCGTGGTCCTCTGCCACACACTGCACATATGAGTCTATGCCCACGCAAGGCTCCGGCCAGATATCCAGCCCCCATTGTCGTCGGCCTAGGACCAGCAGGCACACACTTACAGCATCCAAGCTTGCTGACAAGGACAAACTCAAAGAGAACAGCATCCGCACACACATTTTTCTGTCTGCCTTTGTGCTTGGCAGAATCAAGGAGAGACAGAGACTTTTCCCCAGCCTCTGCTGCGAAATCTAGACCCTTTGCAAGGCCAGAATAGCTGCCAGAAGAGCAGCTCCAACACATGGGACGTTCATTGCATTCCCGGCAAGCATCACTGCAGAAGACCTAGACAGGTGAGACCTGGCCAAGACCGGGCTGCCGCAACTGGCCTGATCCTTGTTCGTGGCCAAAACATGGGATTGAAACATTTCGTCCGCGGTCATGAACCGCTTCTTGGCCTGCATCGGAAATAGCGGGACACTCCAGAATTCAGCACATGATTGCATGACCCCGGCTCAAGACCAAGTGCCTTGCTGAAGAGTTTCGCGCTGTTGGTGGTCAAGGTCGGCAGGTGGGAGCTGTTGAGCGTGCCACGACGAAATGCTCCCCTCTGTCCCAAGTCAACAATGTCCCATGGCTTTTCGTCGTAAGTCCTTAAGACTGAGGCCTCAGACTGAGTCAGGGAGGATGCATTGGCATTGCGATCGCAGAAATAGTCTCCCGCTCCCAGACAAGGCCTTGCCGCCAGGCATGCCACCATGTCTGCAAAGCACGGCACGTCCTGAGACCAGCAGACCTTCTCCGTGTTGTAAGCGATAACATAGAGGCGAGCCCTGGCACAGCCCAGTCCAAAGGTCCTTGGGTCAACCCGAACACTCTGCTGCTTCCATGACTTCGGAAGACGTAGCTGCTTCAGGTCGTACTCACACACGTTCTCGAAGAGGTATGCATCCAAGACCTGGTAGCACTGGCGGAAATACCTACGATGCGTCTTCATGACCTTGTCCTTAGACTTCTTCCGCAGACCCATCACGGAGTAGCTCGTGCACGGCGCCCCGCCCACCGACACAAGGAGACCTCGAATCCGTTGATTTATTAATTACTTAATGGAGAACAGACGGACAAGACTAACCCCACCGTCACATACATACATACACATGACATGGACCTGGGATTGCTCACCAAACGAAGTCTAATAATGATATGTTGAAGCTTGTTGTGGAAAGTTCGTTTGGTGACATTCCTCGAACATATACAGCTATTGGCGAGTTGAGACCCACAGACCCTGTCAAACATGTCCAGCTATTGGCGAGTTGAGACCCACAGACCCTTTCAAACATGTACAGCTATTGGCGAGTTGAAACCCACAGACCCTTTCAAACATGTACAGCTATTGGCGAGTTGAGACCCACAGACCCTGTCAAACCTGTACAGCTATTGGCGAGTTGAGACCCACAGACCCTTTCAAACATATACAACCATTGGCGAGTTGAGACCTACAGACCCTTTCAAACACATACAACCGTTGGCGAGTTGTTGAGGCCCACAGAGACCCATAAAATAAAAATGTTCGAAAGGTCCACCCAGCTGCACCATCTTGCAAACTGAAGACATGTTGTGTTTGAATTATGAGCCGAGCTCCAGATGGTAAAACCCTGACACTGTAAAACTAAATGTCGCGTTGAGAACCTTTGCCATCACCTTCCAAACCTCAACCCCTTCTTCATCGCCTCTTGCCTATGACACGGCTAAGATGATGGGAGGAGACCGAAGCTGCAGACTATTTTAATGCTGATGGTGGACGTGCTACAGATCCCCAGCACTAAGGCTCTCAACTCAGACAGGTAGCCGGACCCGCGCTGCGATGGCCAAGTCGGGCACTCCATTTTGTGACGCAAGCAGTGGTTGGTCTTTGCGGCCATGTCAAACTCAAAGATGTCCTGGGCGAGGCAAGACCCGTATGTGCCCAGCAAGACCTTTTGGGCGCCGAGGTCCGACTCGACCGCCCATCGGAGCCTCACCGCTTGTCCAGCACCGGCCGCTTTTTGGATGGTAAGCAATGCCTGCTGGAAGACAGAGGCGGAAAGTATGAAAGGCACGTGACGGATGTCCACTTTCACTCTGCTACCCTAATGACTGGTCAAATAGAGACACAACAGTCCGACAAGCGACCGTCTCCGCACAGCCGACCCCAGTGAAAGTGCTGATAACATCCCAGTTCCAGCTCTGCAACCTCTTCCGGACCAGACCCCGGCCCATGTTTTTCTCCAGCCGATCCAGAAAGACCGTGGCCCAGTCATAACTAGCAGAGATAGTTGTAGGGCCTTCGGGCCCATCCTTGGCTGCCTTCGGGATGTCAGTCTTAGGCCAACAAGCCTGCTTCTCCCGAGGAGCCTGCTTGAAGGTCTTCATCGCGACCTTCATGCATGTTTTCGTACTGGTCCTGCACATCGCAACTGTGCGAGGCAAACTGACCTAAATCGAAACTTCAATCACAAGACTCAACACACTCGCCAATATTGTCGTCCTCGCCTTGGCCTTTTTGCTGGCCTGGCACGTTTCGATATCTTCGCCATGGCTGCTTTAGCAGGCTAGACCTATAGACAGTCCGTCCTTGAGTAACGGCCGCCAGTCCGCATCGCAGGGAATGTTTGAATAATTTGTAGAGCACACATAGTCATGGTTTCACAACGAAGTTCGGCAAAAGTGTTTTAATGCTGGCACACTCCTTCCTGTCTTCCCTGGCATGAATCCTCCGGGCCGCACCTATGACGATGCTCGGCGTCACCATAGATGCGGCCCAGAGGGCACCGACAGGGGCCGTCTTGGTGGCTCTGCCACCTGCAGCTCTAGCAGTGACGCTCGCTTGACCTGGAAACGGGCCTGGAGCCCGCGCAGCCCACACAGTGTGCAGCTCCAAGCCCGTTTCCAGGTCAAGGAGTGCTCTCCTGAAACAACAGAGTTTGCAAAGCAACAGCGACTGCGAAAGCATGCAGGCGTGCTTTTAAATTTCATTGGCAATGAGGGACGCCATCAGCACAATGTCTGTGCAACTGCTCGCCAACGACAAAGTTTTCCGAATGAAAGACCGCTCTCCCAGCATCAACTTCCACTACTCTAAATGAGACACAGCTGCACACACCTTGTCGTAACATTGCACCAAACAGCCCCTGCGAATTCCTGGCATCGAAAACCAAACCTAGACCTATAGGGAAGTGCCAGCGGGTTTCAGGAGACTCAGACCTCCTCAAGCTGTTGTCGACGCCGAAGACATGTCATTGCAAATTGCCTAAGCTTAGCTTGGCACACATGCAATTCTCTGCAAATCAACAATTAATCTTCAGCCCCATCATCCGCTACGGAAACACAAAGCAGCAGCAAACGAGACCCAGGTGCTATCACAGAGTGCCACTCGCAGCTCGCAGATCGTCGACTGCTGAAGGAAACGGTTTCAGTTTCAGGACGCCTCAGCTGCGAACAAGCTCGTCAGACCATGTAGCTACTCAGGCCACTGCATTTGCTAAATCAACTTATTATTGTTAACCACCAGCCAAGCGGCGAGCGGCTCATTCAGACCTTGACAGCTCGAGCAGCTTAACGGTCTGTCAAGCTGCTCGAGGAGTCAAGGTCTGCGCGAGCCAGCTGACACTTCATTCCATGACAAAGCAGATGGTAAGCCTGACATAACAGACCCACAACCAGTGATCTGCAATCAAAGCGTCCTGACAAGTGGCAGCTTGGCGAAAGAAGTCGTCGTTGTGACTGCTTCCAGTTCTTGACCTGCCCCAAGCCCAGTACACTGAAAGGGTCGCTCCTCCTGCCAAACTGACGTCATGGCGTCTGTGTCCTCATGTCCCTCAGTTGCTCAGACGCAGCTTACTAGTGACACTGGGTGGCCCGAGAGTCCTCGAAGACTGCCGGCAACGTCGCTCTTCGAAGACCATGAGGCCGTCGGTGTCGGAAGAACCAGTGCAAGGACACTTGCCATGCCGAAGACAAGGGTGCAAGTCTGTGGATGCCCTCGAGTCGATTTTTGGGCCTTAAAATGTGATCTTCAGAGAAATCCCTTAAGACCTACTTACTAAGTCCATTCATGCATGGGCATGGACATGACCTTCCAACTGCTCCATCTCAAGTCTCGCCAGCGGCAGTCGATGCAACCACTTGCTGCAAGCTTCAAGTCAAGCGCCGAAAACAATGACAGACAAACACGACCAGCAGCTGAGCAGCCGGCCCGACCTCGTGGACGTCTGGGTCTACACCTGACTGAAACGGAAATTCAAGAATCATGCTGGGCATATGTGCCGCTGGAAGCTTGCTGCACCCACCAGCTATTCAAAGGCATCAAAAGACCGGCGAAACCATCATAGAAAGACTGAGTCCAGAAAGGCTGCAAGCAAGCGGAGAAGAAGTCCAACCCAGACCTGTTAAAATTGACTGATGATCCCAAGCCTAACACTGGAAGCAAAAGCACAGGGTCGCGAATCCTCGTCGTAGTGGCGAAGAAATGTCCAAGCCAGGCCTGCCGTGTTGCAGGCAAGTTAGCCGACTGTCGAATGAGTCGCTACTAACCAACTGCTGCCTGGCCGAGAAGCAGGATGTCGACGCTAGACCTTTCGCGGCATAAAACCCAGGAAGCAAAACTCACATTTCAACTGCCTTCCAAACACGGCATCTGGCTAGAAGCCGGCAAGACCACGCCAGCAGCCGACCTTTGCACAAGAACCGCCACGGCCATGTCTTTCTACCTTTCTAGCCGTTGCGCAAATCGCACAACGTTGATAGGCTGACCACTGCAACAACTATCACCGAGGCAACTGCTGAGAAAGAGAACTTGAGGCCAAGCCCATCAGACCTGACACACAATTTAATTTCACTGCAAATGTTCTGCAAATTATGCAGAAGCTGGAATCTTGGCTGGTGCCCGCACCTTCAGTCTGAACTCCGAGGCCTTTTATGAGACTCAGTCATCTACCCTGCACTGTGACACAGTCACACAATCATCTGCCTGCGGAGTATATCAATAACAGCTGGAGCCAGGACGCAGAAGACATGATCAGCTGGGGCCCAAACGGCGCTCGAGGAGTTTGGCCTAGAGGGCAGTGGGCCCTATAGCCCGATACTGACCGCCTTGATTAACGTCCTACCCTGACACAGAGAACCTTACTGACACGTGTATTATTTAATTTTGTCTTCGGGCACGCATCGGTCTGGGAGCCAGGAACCAATTTCTCAGACACTGCCATACAAAGATCGTGCGACGCCTTGCCGAAACGACGCCCGGTCCAAGCCTCATCAGAATCGAGACCATCGACGCGGCTGTACACCAAATTAACTGTAACTGTACCGTGTCTCAGGCAACTAAATTAGACCATTGCCACCAGCGACCTGTCTTGCTTTGATCGAGCATGCGAGACCTAGACCCAGAAAAAAGCAAGAAGTGGAGCTCTTAAGCCCAATATGGGGCCCACCAGGGTTGTTCCAACAACCGGGCCACTATTCTCCCAGGTGCAGCCCCAAGCTTGTCGTTGATATGGAGTTTGGACGCACTGCTGCTTTTATTGGCTCTGTCGGGTCGAAGTCGATGACCAAAGCCAGCTCGGAGGACATGACTGCAGGCAACGCGCACAAAGAGCATGTAATGCAAGCTTCAGACTCCGTGTATAATTTATACAAGAAGTCTCAAGTCGCATTACATGCTCTCAAACCCTGTTTCAGCAGGGCAAAGACAATGCATCATGTCGAAAATTGGATTGCGCATCTCCCTCTGGCCAGCCCTTGACTTGGTAGTAGTAGTCTAGTAGTAGTAGTAGTAGTAGTAGTAGTAGTAGTAGTAGTAGTAGTAGTAGTAGTAGTAGTAGTAGTAGTAGTAGTAGTAGTAGTGGTAGTGGTAGTGGTAGTGGTAGTGGTAGTGGTAGTAGTAGTAGTAGTAGTAGTAGTAGTAGTAGTAGTAGGAGCAGTGGTAGTAGTAGCGATAGTAGTTGTAGTAGTAGTAGTAGTAGACGAAGTAAGCAGTAGTAGTTAAGTCAAGTCCTTGAGTCCTGTCTATGACACCCTGATTCATCTAGGTCTGCCGAGTTGAGCCAGTTTTGCTGCAGTCGGTGTGCCCCGTCACTGGACCTGCTCACCAAGACCATGAAACCCGTGAGATGGTTCCCTGCTGTGCGTTCCGGCTGCTGCTTGTGGCATGTGGGAGCTCTACTTTCATTCATGGTTTCTGTGTCACAGCGGCCCTGCTGATGCAATCATCGGTTTAATCATGTGACACCTGGCAACGCGCATAGCCACTGATCATATGCCAAGTTCAAGACCTTCCATGGAACACACGTCCTCTAAACTCCCGTCGGGCTTCTACGAACACAGCTTCTGTCAGTGGTGCCCCAGCCTCCAAAAGCCCAGACAGGAAACCAACTTCAATCCAAGGTGTAGAATCAGAAGGACAGATGCCACCTGACTGACTTAATCAATTAAAGGCGGACAGCGAACAGCCACGAACCAAGCCTGCCAGGACTTGTCATTTGAAGCCGTGCGCGGCAGGCACCTGCACACGAGCCAATAGATTTCGTGCGACGAAACTGCATCGTAGATGTTGGAAGTCAATGATTCATGCAGCGGTTGCAAAGTTTCGGGGGTCCCTGGGGTTTCTGCCTGGGGGATAAGAGTTACTTAAGATACGACATGACAGGAGTTCCACTGTGATCACGGCAGTCATACACAAAGTCATCTTCCAAAACAAGCTACGGGGCCATGCTGACCCCTCAATTTTGTTAGTGTTGCCGCTAGATGCTGCTTGTTGGGGTCAGAGGCATGAAGCACTTTTTGTCGGTGCTGCAACACGGCCCTGCATCACCTGCTTGTGACCTGAATCCAGTGGAATTAGCGTTGTCATCACTTGATCTTGGAAACCAAGACTCGGTCCTAGACCTAAACTCTCTGCCTTCCGACACCAGCTCACTCTGGATTCAAGTATTTCCCACAGCGGACAGACTTAGACTTGGTGACA